>VWPU01018049.1:0-24526 GCA_013398955.1 Callaeas wilsoni
CAGCATCAGGAGGAGCAGAAGCATCACAGCTGGTGTCCTGCTCCTCACACCCCCTGTAGTCACCCCCCCAGGGCCTATGCACTCTCCCAAGAGCACTTCTGTCCTGCCCTGGCTCTCCTGTGATTCCCACTAGCCCAGGCAGAGCTGTAAGCCAATGTCCAGCTGTATTTGTGCAGCCTTTTATCCCTGTTCATCCTTGGAGCCTTTCCCTCAGTTTCCCTGTAGAACTCTGTATTTCCCAACTGCTCTTCCACACCAACCTCTCTCTGCATCCCTCCTCATATGTGCAAGTTCTTGACAGAGAAATGCCAGGTGAGATGCTGTAGACCCTTAATCATGTTCTTCCTTCGGAAGGGAACCATTTATTAAATGTGGCCTCTCTGCTGCCCTTTTGTACCAAATGCATCTTTTCTCCTGCACTGAATGTCAAAATTTAACATTTTACTAAAGGAAAGCTTAAGTCTTGTTAGCTGGTGTCTCTTCTTTCTTCTTCATTCTTATGGTCTTTTACCCTGCATAGAAAAAAAAAATGGCATAACTCATTTTTCACTAGCTACTACCGACAGTTCCTTGTTTCCCTGCTCTTTCTTCTGTGTTCATACAAATAATTTACTAGTAAGTCCTCATCTCCTTCCAGAAGTCGAAGAGTTGTGTGGCCTATAGCATTCTTTTTTTAAAGGCTGTCTCTTTCCAACTTTCTTTTCATGTCAGACCTCTGAATCCCTGGCAGTAAGGCTGCAGTCACAGCAATGGGGAGGTTTCTTGCTTACGTCCGTGCTCTTTGGGCTGCCCCTCACTACTAAGGCCATGCCCTGCTCCTTTGACACTGGCAGTAAATTGTGACAGGACCCTAAGCACCATTTCCTTTTTCATGCCATCTCCAATCACTCTTAGAAGGTTTTGTAAAGAGTAACCACAGATATGTAAGACTTTCCTTTTTTAGGCACTTCCCCTGGCCCAGCTACCGTGCTGGGGTGTGTCTGTTATCCAGAGGAGCATGTGTCACTGGTGTCCCAGTTCTGGAAGGAACAAGTAGGTTCAGGACAGAGGCATGTCCAGAGTCAAAAACAGCCTTTGCAGGGATGCTGAGATGATGACACCAGTGAGCTCAGATGTGTGGTGCTCCAGTAGGTCAGCGAGAGAGGATTGTGTCTGAGCAGGTCTGAAACACCCCTTGGAGTGTGGTTCTCACTCTGCCCCCGTTGCTAGAGCCGGTCAGACACCCACCCCTGGGTGCACTGTCACCTTTGTCTCCTCCTTTCCCATCACCCGTGTAGGTGTCTCCATGGCCACGACCCTTCTCCATGCCCTACACTCACTTCCATCTCTGAGGTGTCCTCCTGGGTGCTGCCCATCCAGCCCAACGGCCCCAGGCACCTGCTCTCTCTGGAGTCTCTGAGCTGCTTTGGTTTTTTGCACAGCAGTTCCAGTTACTGCTGCAAGCGGTGCCAAGGCTGCGAGGTCCCTCAGCAAACAGCTGTGGCTCTCACCCACTGTGTCTGCAGCTGGCCCAGGGTGGCACAGGAAACCTGCCCACGGGGGCACAGGAAACCTGCCCACGGGGGCACAGGAAACCTGCCCACGGGGGCACAGGAAACCTGCCCACGGGGGCACAGGAAACCTGCCCACGGGGGCACAGGAAACCTGCCCACGGGGGCACAGGAAACCTGCCCACGGGGGCACAGGAAACCTGCCCACGGGGGCACAGGAAACCTGCCCACGGGGGCACAGGAAACCTGCCCACGGGGGCACAGGAAACCTGCCCACGGGGGCACAGGAAACCTGCCCACGGGGGCACAGGAAACCTGCCCACGGGGGCACAGGAAACCTGCCCACGGTGGCACAGGAAACCTGCCCAGGGGCTGGTTTCCATCCCCTCTGGAGGGAACCAGGGACAGGCAGGGGCGAAGGACCCCTGACTCCAGGATAAACGTGGGACAGCTTGGCTCAGAGCACTGCTGCCAGTCTGGGGTAACGGCCGCACGTCTGCGGGGCAGAAGCCCTTTTGTGGTGACATCCTCCCAGCAGACCCCCACTGCAGCACCAAACTCACCCCTTGGCCCTTCTGCTGCAAGTCCTGGGCCAGACTGGGCTGCCTCTCACCTGCTGGCCACCTTAAGCTTGCTTAAGAGCTGGCCAACATGGTGCTTTCCAGCCGCTCCAGCTTTCCAGCAAGAGCCCAGAACAACTTCAGAACCAAGCAGCAACATCCTCCATTTCGTGTCAGGCTGTTGTAGTTGCTGTTTTAACAAAGTTTTCTTTTTTCTAATTATAGGATGTTGCAGAACAATCAGCTGAGCCGCATCCCTGCAGAGGCACTGAGAGATCTTCCAAATCTCCAATCTCTGTAAGTCATTAAAAATCAATGCTGTGAGCTGCACAGTCCCTTGGGGGCCCCAGGCTTCCCAGCATTTGAGTCATTAGTTCCTTTGTCAAGGATGTTCTGTTCCTTCTTCCTTTTCTTTTCCAATTTATGCAAAGATTACTGTCACTTAGAGTGGAAGGGAGGGGAGGGCAGTTTTCAAGGAAGAAACACTGTCTTGGTAGAGGATGTTGAAATTACAGCTCCCCATGTGTGCATTGTGATGAAAAGGCCACCAGAGCCAATGCATATTTCAAGGAACATTGGAAAATATCCACCCAAAGAGTCTCTGTCCTCTGCACTGTGGACCACAGTGGGGAAGGGACCTGCCAGCAGCACAGAGGACACCCTGGTCTGTCAAAGTGCAAGTTGGGCCGTCTTACCCAAGAGGAGGATAAATGTGTCAGGGTAGAACTGCTTTAAAGACTTTTAGTGATTCAGCCCTGGGAAGGAGCTGAGGCTGTGATTGTGCTTTTCCTGTAAAGGAACTATACCCACAGCAGGTTTGTGCTCCTGTGTTCACTAAAAATCACACGACTTTGGAATACTTGCTGAGCTTGGGCACAGTTGAGACCAGACCCTGGTAGTGCCAGTGAATTTAGGGAAGGTGTGTTTGGTGCAGGGAGCGTGGGTGAAGCTTGTAAGAGTCTTCTGAGTTGGGCTGAACCACTGGAAAAGTGACCTTATCCCTTAATCCTTAACTTCAGTCCTAGTCTTACACAGCCCTTGTATCATAGAAGTGTTAGCTGGGAGCGGTTTCTGGGAGGCTCTTGCTTGCAGCAGGACTATCCCAAATGCTCAGGGGGGCTGTTGCAGCTTTGTCTATCCAAGCACAGAGATTCCCCTCTCGCTGGTAGCCTGGGGCTGTTCTTCCTGGGGAAGAAGCTTTTTCTCAAGTCCAACCTAAAACTCCTGGAAGGCAATTTGTGGCCATTACTCTTTGTTTGATCACCCGGAACCACCTTAAGGGCTTGGCTCCATCATCTTTGGTTTCGGGTCCCTGGCAGTTCTCCTCTCAGCCTCTTCTCTGCTAAGTGAAACCAACCCTGCTCCTTCCACCTCTGCTCATGGGGCAAATGCCCTGGGACCCTGACTCAGCCACTAGCCCTCCACTGGACCTGGCTCATTCCTCTTCATCCTTCTCACACCGGGCACCCCAAAACTGGTCACAGCTCTCCATGTGTGGCCTTCCCAGTACCCAGTAGGAGTTTCTGTAAATATTAATTTAAATATTAATTTGCAATGGGGGTGTTGGCTGGGCAGGATATGAATGTTCTTTCTGCCAGAAGAGATTTGAAACATTTGTTGTTGAAACATCATTGGCACATGGTTGTTGTTATTATTAAATTGTGTTGACATCACCACCAGTGCCAGAGTCAAGACCCCCCACTCCAGGGATTCTGAGATTAGATCGTTCTCCAAGTGACTTCTCTTGCAAGGGAAGCATGACGTGGAAGGTCAGGCGGCTGCCCCAGGAACGACCCTTCCCCCTCTGCCTGTCTCTGCCATGCCTTGCGAGCGTGTGACCGCCAGTGCCAGCAGAGCCCACGGCTGCAGGGAGCCAGCCTTTGCTTCTGAGGGTTCAGCTGCCTGCACAGCCACCACTGCAGCTCTGGCCACCAGCCCCGGGGCATTTGCCACTGATGGATGGCGACCTGGGCTGGTGCTGGGAGGTCCACGAGCTCCATCTCCTCAGCCCACAGCCCCTGCCAGAATACCATAGGGCAAAAGAGAAACGCAAAACACTCCAAGAAGATACTGGCAGCACTTTGGGGGTTGTTTAAGGGGCAGGGTGGGAGGATGGCTTGTGTGAATTAGCACAGAGGTACCTGCTCCTAGTGCACTTGGAGGCCACCTCATCCAGGGTGGTTTTCCCAGGTGTCTCCAAAGCTGGGTCAGGGGGAGCAAGGGCCAGCTGGCATCCAGTGCTCTTCCTGCAGAAACTGAACAGTAAAAGCAATTTTAGGAAGAAATAAGCTGCTTCAGACAACCTGAGGGAGACTGGGCATAAAATAAAATCAGAGGGCTGAGTATCTGGGCAGGTCTGGCTCGGACATGCCTAATGCCTGTCACAGCAGGACTGCTTTCAAGAGCCACAGCCACAGTGACCAGAGGCTGCTGTAGCCAGCTGTGCCCTATTTGTCCCCAGAACATGCTGTCCAAGCTGGCTGGTTCCCACCCAGGGTCCGAGGTGACTGAGCAGGGATCTCCTGCCTTTCCCAAGAAGCCTTGTTCCTATGAACCAACCTGTTTGGGCTGTTACTGTCCTCTCAGAGCTTCCTTCAGCCCCTCACCCCTGCAGTTCAGCCAGGTCTTTTTTCCCCAGCAGTGCACAAGCACACATGCCTGGTCCCTCTGGGCTCCTTCACTCCTCCTCTCCTCATCATCCACTTTTAAGATACCTGTCCTCATTCCCCTGGAACAGATCCACATCTTCTGTGCCTTTCCCAGCTCCTCCTCTGAGGCTCAGGATCCTTTCCCAGCCCCTCATCATTCCTGAATCCTGTCCCAGACACAAACTGCTAGCACAGGAGGGACTGAGACTGTGACCTCCCACTCCTGCCTCCATCTTAAAAAAAAACCAAACCAACAAACTGTTAGGCCTGACAAGACCTGAGTTCAGGATGGGAAAGGCACCAACACCTTCTGACCTGCAGGAATACTCCATCCAATGCTCCCAACCACACCAGCCAGACCCACAGCCGCCAGACCCACAGCCACCAGGCACAGTGGGAGAAAGTAACTTTAAGGGAAACTGCTGCTGGGAAAATAAACTTTTCGTGGGATGGAGTCCAAAGTGCTCCTCCAGCCAAGTGAGCCTCAATACACATTCGCATGGTCACAGAGTGCCCAGGCTTCTTTCGAATCAGAGCATAGAATCAGAGAATCATTGAGGTTGGAAAACACCTCTGAGATCATCGCGTCCAACCTGTGCCAAACCCCCACCTTGTCACCTGTGCCAAATCCCCACCTTGTCACCCGGCCCAGAGCACTGAGTGCCACTTCCAGTCAGCCCTTGGACACCTCCAGGGATGGGGACTCCACCACCTCCCTGGGAAGCCCCTTCCAGTGCCTAACAACCCTCTCAGTGAAGAAATTCTTCCTGATGTCCAACCTGAACCTCCACTGGTACAGCTTAAGGCTGTTTCCTCTTGTCCTGTCGGATTTACACAGATGACTAATTAACACCCTTTTTGGGAGGCCCATTTGAGAACTGGCAGAGAGTATAAAAAAATAAAGAGATGTGTATTGGGAACAGCACAATCCCTTGTAGCAGATCTGTTGGCAACAGCTCTCTCCCTGAGCCAGGCAGGTATCCCACTCGTCACCTCGGGAAGGTGGGACCTGCTGCAGTTAGCCTGGGTCTTCTTCATCACACCTCCCCTGATCAGAAAAACAGAAAAGGGAGAAATTAAGCCACAGGCAGCAAATAAATGGGAGTAGGTAGACAGAGAAATCTGTGGGAGAAGCTGCTGTGGGATCTTTCCCCTTGTGCGCCTGCACACAGTTGTCTGTCTGCACACTCAGGAGTGCATTCCCAGGAGATCTTCACTGCCCCTGCTCTGGCCAGAGTGACACAAACATGGAACAGCAAAGTGATCTTCCTGAGGGCAAGAGCAAAGTCAGGAGTAGGACCTAGGTGTCCTGCCTCCACTTGCCTCATTAAGATGTTTCCACGCCTCACTTGAGACTCTGCAATGGCACAATGGGAATGTGTAACCACCAGACACCAGGAGAGGAAGTATTTGGGACAGAGTGCATAAAAATCATAGAATCATAGGATTGTTTGGATTGGAAGGGACCATAAGGCTCATCTCATTCCAGCTCCCTGCCATGGGCACTTTCCACTAGGCTGCACTGCTCCAGGCCCTGTCCAGCCTGGCCTTGAACACTTCCAGAGACAGGGCAGCCACAGCTTCTCCGGGCACCCTGTGCCAGTAAGATGGAGAGCTCCAGGAGAAGATTTCTGTAACAAAAAGCAAGCAGCAAAACATTAGTAACCCCTGTAGGTCTCTCATCAGTGAACCCACCTCACCCATCCCTTCTGTCTGTGCTTACCAGAATTCCGGGTAAAGCCGTAGGACATCAGCCAGGTCCCCAGCTGTCACTTTTCCATGTGTGCCCCTCAGGCTGGGCCAACTCTACAACCAGCGGGGGGCCAGTCTCTTCTGGAAGGAAAAGTTTCAGAAGTGCTCCATGCAAGGGAGAGCTCTTCCCTGTCTGAGTTGGGTAGAGGAAGGGCAGAAAGTGGTTCTCAGAAGGATCCTGAGCACAGATCTCCCACAGGCTGCAGTGAAACCTGTCCTCAGCACGGAGAGGACAGCTGTTCTCCAGGATGAGTATTCCACAGGATGGTTATTCTCCAAGGGGACAGGCACGAGCCAGCTCTGCCTCGCATTAGGACCACACCAAACTCTCTGTCTGTCTCGAGCCTGACTTCTTTGAAGTGTGGAGGGCATGTGCAGACAGAGATGATGATTTGCACTTTCATAGAATCACAGAATCATCAAGGTTGGAAGAGACCTCCAAGATCATCTAATCCAACCATTACCCCAGCGCCAAAATATTGACCCCTACACCCGAGTGCCACATCCAGACACCTCTTGAACACCTCCAGAGACAGTAACTCCACCACCTCCCTGGGCAACTTATCCCAATGTCACTCTTTCAGTGAAAAAATAATTTCTAATGTCTAATCTGAATCTCCCCTGGAGCAGCTTAAGGCCATTTCCTCTTCTCCCATCAGCTGAGACATGGCAGAAGAGCCTGACCCCCACCTCACTATAACCTCCTTTCAGGCAGCTGTAGAGAGCGACTTTCTCCTCTTCCCGCAGAAGAGAGACTCTCGAGCTTGGTGAAGGCCCAAGAACCACATCTGGTGACACAGCCCAGCGTGGCTGCAAGGCACAGCCCTGCTCCATGAGGATGGGAACATTTCTGAAAACACACAGTGTGCTACAAGATGGTTCCACTGCTGTGCCTCACACTGGGGCAACCTGGAAAGCACCCTGGGTCTCATCCTGTGCTCCTGTGGGAGCAGCCAGTGCTTGCAGAGTCCTGCAGTTCTCCTTCTAGCTCATGTTTAGAGATGCTTTCCACCCAACAGGAGCGGCACAGCATGGACAGCACTGTGTCTGAAGGGGAATACAGGGCTGAGATGCTGTGCTTGGTTTCCACTGGTGCTGCCATGGCTTCCCCAAATGTGGCTACTCACCTCAGACCAAGAGACTCCATGCAGGTCTGCATTAGAGTGATTTTTTCCCCTCTTTTTCAAATATCTGAGTCATTTTCCACAAGTTTATGAGACTCCTGTGTATCCATTGCCAAAAAATTTGCCAGCCTGGAACACCTATAGGTCACCCACAGCATGGTTTTCAAGCATTACCAGTCAGGCCATCTGAGCCCCAGTGTATTTGTGCTGCTCAGAGACTCCTTTTTTCCATTCAGGAGGGGAAGTGGCTTTATGGCACATCATGACAGTCCATGAGTTACCAGACTTGTACGGCACTTGGTGAAATATTAACTCTCTGTTCGCATGTTGGCGACACATCCTAAGCAAGCAGGACAGCTGGGAAGGGGGTGAAAGTGGGAGCCAACAGGAGCGGGGTGGAACCAGGACCAGACAGAAAGGGATTGTGCGTTGGTTATTTTCTTGCTCTTTCAGATGTTTACGTTTGGTGTCCATGTTTGTCGTTCTGGGATTCAGGCAGGATTTGAAGGGAAAGTGTGTATCCCTTAGGGACAAACTGACCCAGGAGAGGAAAGGCAGACTTCTCAATGCACAAGCCTTTCCTCAGGATTGCAACAGAAGCAGCAAAACTAAGTGGAGACTGAGAACAGTTGTTTTCAGCTAAGTTCCATCAGAAGAACTTGCCAATCAATTCAAGAGAAGAGGTGACCAGACAAGTGGGACAGAAAGGGATGTTCTAGCCATCGTGGGACAGGGAGAGGCTGGCATCCACTGCCTGCGCAGCACAAAGTTTGAGTTGAAATGTAGCAAAAAACTGTCAGTGAACTCCAGTTGTCTCCAAATGTGGCAGCTGTCTTGGCTTCTGGGCATTTAGAGACGACGAGATCAGACACATCATGCAAGCTTTGGTGGCACTTGGAACTGAACTGCAGGGTCCCTTTGCTGCACTGCTGGGGTCCAAGCCTGGCTCCCAGGCAGGAGCCGTATTCAGACGTGTCCTGAAGTCCCGCTGCTTGCTGGCTGGGAGGGCTGGACAGTGCAGGCAGCAGGCGCTCCTCAGGCTCTGCAGGAGGCACGCGGTGAGATGGGGAACCCGCTGGCAGTCTGCAGTTTGGGAGTCCCTGACAGCAGGAGATCAGCTTTACATACATGCTCGAGGAGAGGGAAGGCCAGGCAGGAAGAAACTTCAATAAATGCTGTCACTCAGAGGGCAGAAGGAAAGTCATTGCTCCTTTTTATCAGGTGCTGATGCATGTTGAAGTAGGAGTTCTCTGTCCAGAATGATCAGAGTCGGGGGCACAGTCCGAGCACGAACTCTCCACTCCAGAGCGCCTTGACCCCAGGAAAGCCTGGGGCCCTCTTGCATTGCACATGCACCCCCCGTGCCTTTCACCATCTGGCTTTGTGGCAGCCTGAGCACAGAGCTCCAGCTCGCTCTCTGTTCCATGGCCTGGGTCCTGCTCACATCTGTCTCTAAAAGACGAGACAAAAAAAGAGAAACACGGGTGTCACAAAGACCACGCTTACACCGCTCTGCTTCTGTGGGCCTCCCCCTCTTCTTGCCTTCTGATGAGGACCTGTCTTCAGGCAAGGAGCTTTCTCAAAGCTGCCACCCCATGAACTTCAGGTGTACAGAATTTTTCATGGCAGGTGTGGTGTCCCCCACAGAAGACATGCTGTGGAACCAGCACTGGGAGAACACTAATTTTAACTACTCTAGATGGGGCACACTGGCTCCCTGGGAGCCCGAGTTACTGAAGATCCTTCACTGGACAGACAGCAAGTAAAACAAAATGGTTCAGGCAAGTTTTGGTGAGATGGGAGAGTCAGAGTGTTTCCCTTCGGATTCTTTCTCTTGGATATTCCCATTGCCCTGTGTGATCCCCCCATATCTTTCCTAACCAAGGAAGATGCAGTCCTGAGTTCTGGCAAATAACATTTCAAACGCAGTAAGAGGGCTTCCTGCTGCAAACTCTCCCACAGGTGCTGTGAATACGGGCCAACAAGGAGGAGGTTTGCATTCATCCAACATCACTCTGTGCCAAAAGGGCATTTGTAGGTCTAGGATGCCCGTTGCCGTGGCCCCATGTGCTGACCCAAAGCTTGGCTGCTCCAGGTTGGATCACCGGGTATCACCATCCACTGGTCATCAGGGACCCCCTGTGGTCTGCACCATCCCTCCTCAGAGGGTTTGGCTTTCCCCAGCCAGAGGTGTCCATGGTTCACTCTGCCCCATGGATGTCAGCCAGCCTGAGGGGGCAAGCGTCAAATCCACCCAGATAGCCCCATCCACATCGGACACCCCTGTGCTTACAAACACCCCTCACCACAGGTCCTCCAAAGCTGCAGCCGTGCCCAGACCAGAACCAGACCTGCCCTGCTCCCTGTGAGCTACAGGATGTGGAGGCATCACTGTCTAGAGCCCCAGCTGTCAGGAAGGAGACCTTGGCAGGTTTCACTAGATGAATACAAAGAGGAATTTGGATTTCAAAAGAAAAGGCCAAGCTCTGGAGACTGAGCCTCCTACCAAGTGTGAGGGAGCTGCTTCCCAGCAGGCTTGATTTATCTGGGAAGCATGTTGGGAAGCCCAGTGGGGAGGATTAGAAAGAACACGCACACCTGATGGCAATGCTCTGAGCCCTGCAAGGGGTGCCAAGGCCTTACGTAATGCTCGGATCCAGTTGTGATCCCCTGGCAGAGTATCTGGTTGCTGGTGGTTTTTAGGTGCAGTAACAACATACCATGTGCATTCTGGAAGAGTCGTGTGTCAGTCTAATTAACGACTTTGTGGTTTGTGAGCACTTACCTAAAGCAGATGGGCACTGTGTCTGTTCCTTTGCCAGGCAGAAAGAGTCCAAGGTATTTCAAAGTGAGCAGGTGCTATAAATTATAATTACCAAGCCTGTCAAGGTAGAGAAAGCAGAGAGAAAAGAAACCTGGTGGATTAAGAGATCAAGATAAACTCCTGGTTTTTCTTTTTCAAATGCCTATGGAAAGCTTTTTCAGGAGTTTCTTGCAGATCAGCATTTTGGGAAGGTGCTCAGCATTGTCTGGTTCTTCAGCCTGGTGGGGGAAGGGAGGATTCAGTGATAGCCAGAAGAGTTAAAGCCTCAAGATCCTGCACCATGAGATGGAGCTCCTCTTGTCCCCTTTCCACACTCCACTTTGGGTTTTCTCTTGTGTCCCTGGCAAGATGCTCCATTCTGCTGGGAAACACTGGGGGCAAGCCTTGTGGGTAGTTCCCTAGCTCCGTACCCCACAAGGACTGACTCTTGCTGTTGGGCTCGATGGCATCCAGGAAAACAACCTGTGACTGTATCTCCATCCATCTTCTGTCTCTTGGCAGCTCCTCCCACGTGCAGGAAAGTAACTGCTTCCCTCCGTGCCAGCACCTGCCAGTCCCTACAGCCAACCACGCTCTGCTACCTCGTGGCTAATGCGCCCAGTGCACGGTAGCCACTGGCAGTACCAGTATGCACAGACGGTGGGCAACAGCCTGACAGGCCCCATCCCCTGCAATCCTGTCCTTGCTCTCATTTTAGTTCCCCTTTTCCATCACAGTCTTGCATCTCTCTGGAATATTTGCAGAATTCTCTTGCCACTCTGCCACAAACCTGCTGTTCCCAGCTGAAATCAGCCCCAGTCTCCCTGAGGAGCGCTCTGGTGCCATCAGCACTGTCCCCACCAACAGCACCTTCTCGTTTCTGACCCTTGTCTGACAGCAGTGCTGTCCTCGGCTCATCCGGCCTGCAGAAGGATTCCGTGCCTTCACAAGCTGAGGGGATGCAAACTGGAGGAGAAACTGTGCCATAGACATCGTTCTTAAAAATACTGGAATCGTTTTCCTGTTTGCTAAAGGTGTAATTGCCCATTATGTTCTGATTTCAGTCTAGCTGTACTTGACCCATAATCAATAAGCGCTTAATCAGCCTGACATGTCACTCCCTGCATACAGGTTAATTGTACCTCTAACTGAAACAATCCACTTCCTCCATCCCATTAGTTTGCCACTATTTGGACTCCTGTGGAAATGCAATAACAGCTGCTTCATCCCCTGTCCCTTAAGGCAGGTAATTATTTTCATACATATGGCCAGAGATTAAAATGCAAAAAATGACTTATAGCAATTTGAGAACATGTGGACTTTGATGTAGACAAAGGAGGAAGGCTCTTCCCACCAGATCAGATTCTCACAAGCATATAAATTCTTATGACAGAAGGAAGAAAAAAATTCTTTGGAATCAACATGGCCTGAAGAGCTCAGTCAGTTCATTCCTCATTTCACTTCTTTGATCTGTTTGAGATTTGACAGTTTGCTGTTCACAGCAATATTCTTCTCTATAAATCACACGTGATGCTGTGAGGTTTTGGGAAGGTGTTGTTTCCATTGGCTGTTTAGAGGATAAAAGCTATGGTAAAACAGATATCTATAAGGCCAATACAACATAGCAGTGACTTACAGTCTGTTGGCATAGGAGCTGTCTCGTGGCAAGACCACCTCAGCCCTGTAGCCTGATTTACTGGCTACAGAGTCTTTCTGGAGCACAAGGAAAAGGAAGTCAGGGAAGAGCAGTGAGGTAGCTCTGATGGAGTATATGAAGATGGACTGAAGCAAAGTGACCGCAAATGTTTCCCTGGTGGTTGTTGCTGCTGAGCACACAGGACCTTGGATTTCCCCTCTTACGGACACCTCTGCAGCAGAAAGCATTCCTGCAGCAGGAAAAGGAGCCCAGGACGGGTATCACAGTGTCAGCAGCATGCTGTCCTTCCACTTGAGAGGACACTTGCTGCACAAAACCTTCCCGTCCCATCTCTGAAATGCCCTTTTCCCTGAGGCCGCTCTTCCCAGCAGCCAGCTCTGGACAGCAGCACAACCGAGTCAGTGGAGTTTTGTCCCCAGTCCTGTCATCAGAAGTCTGACCTCCATTTTGGCACTTCAGGGTTTCATAGTATTTCTGCAAAGAAGATAGTCTGGGACAGTCCAAGAGCAGACACTTACCACATCCAAGTGAACACCGCAGGCAGATGTGCTGCACATCTGGATGTACTGCAGTCAATTTTCAGGCAGTGATGTAGCCATGGTGTGGTGAGTCTTTGCTGAAGTTTGGCTGCTGCTAGTGTTGCTCAGTAGCTGCAAGGAAGCAGGAGCCTCTCTGGCTCCACTGCCATGGTCCTTCCTCCCAGGTAGAGCTTGCACAATCTGGGAGTCACCTGAAAATGGCACAGTGGCCCCTGTAGCTTGTGCAGTTGAGCCAGTGCACAGACTGGGAAGAGATGACACAATTTTGATTCAGGTGGGCTGACGGCCCTGGAAGGGACTGAGGTCTTCTCCTGAGGCCACTACTCATAATTGGTTCATCAATGATAAAGCAAATTCAGAGGAATTACTGCTTTTTGGCACAGACTTTGAATAGGTAAGACTTTTCTGGTTCTGTGTACCACAGGCTGTCATCCAACCTGCCATGCACTAGCTCTTCCCTACACATAGTCTCAGCTGCCACTGAAGACCTATGTTTGGCACCAGGACTGGCAACAATAGCTTAGCAAGATCAGACCAGGTTGGAGGAGAAAAAGGTGCATTAGAATACAAATGCAGTTCAAGATTCAGATTTTGGACTCATTCCTCTGTTTATACAGGCCTGATCCAAATCCCAGGTCTGGGTTCAAGAGTATCCCTGACTGGGAAACAAAGTGCATGGCTGGACCTTATTTCATATTCCAGTACCTCTGAACAGCACTACCATTTTTACTGCAATGACGAGCAGCAATGCATTTTCAAAAGCTGTTGGTAAATCCACTTGGCAGAACATGCATCACTGTCTTGTACTGGGGCAAAACCCGTGGCTTGGTCACTGTGTTCTCGGCAGGAGCCAACGAGCAGCCTCCCTGCAGCCTGCAGGTAACGGCAGGGATCAGCCACGCTGGCCTGTGGCATTGCTACAAAGAAGCCTGGGCCAGGTGTGTAGTTGGGATGTTGAGTGGCTGGGACCAGGGGACAGGTGTCTTTGTGCCTCTGCTGTGACTGGGGTGCTAGATCCTTCCCTCATGGTGGAGGATCCTAAAATACTGCCAGGAAGGAGATCAAATTCTTCTGAGTCACCACCATGGCCTCGCTACACAACCTTCCTTCACTTTGGATAAGTTTCTGCTGTGCCCACGTCTCCCTCAGGCAGACCAGGTGGATTTGTCTCCTCTGACCGTGGCTGTCTAGATATTACCTCACCGCAGCAGCAGTGGAAAATGATCAGCATCTGCAGAGGGTGAATCATCTCTCTTATCTCAGAGCCCTCTCTGGGGGATGAATCACTCTCTGGAGGAACCTGGTTTTCTCTTCTGGCTATAGAATGACCCTATAACTGGTTTCAAGTTCTGTGTGAGTAAGGTTGGGTGAGATGTGGTTTTCCTACACTTGGAAAGCAAAAGAAAAATGTCCCTATCCCCACCTCTCATTTTTACCTAGCAAAATCAGCCCCCCAGGCTGACACACCCCATCAGAGCAGGGGTACCAAAGCAGAGCTGAGCATCCCTGCTGCCCACAGCCCCTGCACATGACCCAGCACACACTTGCGTAGCCCTCAGGGAAATCTATCACAGGAGATCGTCTTGCCCAAAAATACAAATGCAAGGAGCAGCTTACCCTCTAACCAGGGCGGAATTTCTCTACACTCCAGAGCTGGAGGGATTTGAATTTGCAACCACTGTTCTGGGAGCAAGTCAGAAAGGAGGCACGGCGAGTGGGTACATCACAGACATGGATTTTTTCCTGTCAGTAGGAGGAACTCAGCTGGTCAGATTGGAGTTTTTTCTGCTTAGCAGTAAAAAACTATGAAATGCAATGTGGTTATCTCAGTACAATGGTCCCAATCGCATTTTGAGAGGAAGATTTAGTGACCACACACAAGCTGTTGAATGTATCATCCTCAAGGAGCAGTTCACTTTAGCATTGCCACAATAAATCCTTGCTGCATTTATTTTTCATTCATTACTTGCTGTTTTTGAGCAATGAGTTGCTGTGAAGTTTATGTAAAAGCAATGTCCATGTATCTCATACTTGTGAGTGTCAGTGCTGTGGAGGATCCCAGGATTCATCTCCCAGGAAGACAAGAGTGTTGTGTGGTTTATCAGGCTAACAGCTAAAAGTTTAGGAAACATCAGTCACTTCAGGACTGGAAAATAATACAGTAAAATAGGTGTCTGCATGAATTGGTATCTCCTCCAAGGATGGCGTACGTAGATACAAGACAGAGAAACTGCCCCAACTGCATCGGATGCCTCATCTGTGCACACAGTGTGTAAGGCGGCAGCATTCTCTCTTTTGAAATCCTTCCCTGGAATGTGCAGAGAGAAGGTCATTCAGCTGCCAAGGACCTTGAGTTGGACCAGCTCCCTGTCCGTGATGATCCCCTGAGTCAATCTCTCTCTTGAGACTTCACTTTCTAACTTCCCATTCACTGAGCTGGTGGTTGGCAGCACTTGGAAGGGGGTGATGGTGAGGGATTGATTCCCTTGCCACGCCCCAGCACCTCCAGAGTGCCCACTTGTGCTGCCAATGAAGGTCCCAGCACAGGTGGGTGTTTGGAGCTGTGCTTGTCCAGCAGCTTGGCAGTGGCTATGCCTGCCCATGCCCATCAGGCACGGACTGTAGCAATCCAGCAGGGCCACTGGTGGTCACATATCTACCCAGATTGTTTCTACCTTTCTCTGCCTACACTGCAGTGACTGCAGAACACACCTTTCAGTAAGCAGAGGTGCCTCAGAAGAGACTCTGACAAACACTGAAACTTAACTCCACCTTCATACCCCTCTCAAACACTCCGTCACTTCCCATCTCAGGCTGCAAGAGCTTTCAGGGAGAGGCACGTGCTGCCTTGGCTGCCCTCAGTGTGTGTTCTGGGCTCACTGTGAGCACTAAAGAAATAATAATCACAGCTCACATCCACAATCCACACACACACTCCTGCTTCACAAAGTCATATAGGAAGTTCCAATGTGTTTCCATTAACCTTTGTCATGACATAACCCGTGTTAGGTCAGGAACCTGAACTCGCTCACTTATCCACACGAGCACCGAGGGCATGCTGCGTGTCCCTGGTGATGACGCAACAGAAATGATGGACAACAGTTTTTCCATACAATGGACATGCCAGTGCCAAAGGAAGGTGGGTCCCAGGTGTTCAGGCATTGATGTGTAAGCACTCCTGATGAACCACAGAGGAGCTTCAGGTAAACTGGAGATAGGGAGATGAGCAAGGAACAGACATCTTTAAACTGGCAACATCTACCATAGAATCATGGAATCCTGGAATGGTTTGTGTAGAAAGAAACCTTAAGGCTCAAATAGTTCCACCCCCTGCCATGGGCAGGGACACCTTCCACCATCCCAGGTTCCTCCAAGCCCCATCCAACCTGGCCTTGGACACTTCCAGGGATGGGGCAGCCACAGCTGCTCTGGGAAACCTGTGCCAGGGCCTCAGCACCCTCATAGACAAGAATTTGTTCCCTCTATCCCATCTAACCCTGCCCTCTGGCAGTGGAAAGCCATTGCCCCTTGTCCTGTCCCTCCAGGCCCTTGTCCAAAGTCCCTCTCCAGCCCTCTTGGAGCCCCTTTGGGCCCTGGAAGGGCTCTGAGGTCTCCCTGGATCCTTCTCTTCTCCAGGTGAACACCCCCAGCTCCTCCAGCCTGCCTCCAGAGCAGAGGGGCTCCAGCCCTCAAAGCATCTCCACGGGCTCCTCTGGACCCACACAAACAGGCCCATGTGTTTCTTTGCTGAGGGCCCCAGAGCTGGACCCTGCACTCCAGTGTGCCATGATCTGTTCAGAGCCCCTGTCCCCAGAGCACAGCATGTCCTGTTCCTTCTGTCCCCAGGGCTGCTGTCCCTCCTCTTTTCCAGCTGCCTCATGCTTGACAAACACCATGTTTCCCAGCAAATACGCAGGCCCCATTGCTCGGTGAGCCCTTGAGCCACTCTGCTCAGCCTCCAGCTGCTTCCTGCACCTTCTCCATTTCCCTGTGCCTGGCACCGTGGCCAAGGGGGCAATGCCAGGGCCCAGGGAGAGGCTGGTCGGGGAGCTGGCGCGGCTGCCCAGCTTTCAGCAGTTTCTATAGCTGCATAGAGATTTTGGCAATCCTTCTTGTACCGTTCTGACCTGAGGGGTTTTGGAGGTGTTTGCAACTGGGGATAACAAAGCCCTCTTGTCTACACCAAAGGCACTTTGTGTGGAGTCTAGGTATTGCTCTGATTTCATTTCCTGAGCATCCCTCGTGGAGCGCTTCCCACAGAAACATGCCCCATTGAGTCAGGAGTGAAGACTCATTGCAGTCCAAACAGAGCCCTGCAAACTTTCTCACCGGGTCCTGTTCCACAGCCAACTGCAAACATGTTTGTGTCTTGAACCTCCATTCACTGCCTGGGATGGTTTTCACAAGTTTCCAGCTGGAAATGGAACCAGGCAGCACTTGTGAGTCTTGCTTGAAGGCTGTGAGCCTTTCCGTGGCAAGGGCAGAGATCCCGGGTGTAGGAGCCGGCCTACAAGGCAATAATGTGTCATTCACAGAATCACAGAATGCTTTGGGTTGAAAGCAACCTTTAAAGGTCATCTAGGCCAATCCCCTGCAATGAGCAGGGACATCTTCAACTGCACCAGGCTGCTCAGAGCCCCACCCCACTCTGAATGTTTCCAGGGAAGGGACGTCCACCACTTCTCTGGGCAGCCTGTGTTGGTGTGCCATCACCTTATTGTAAAAAATTTCTTCTTTATATCTAGTCTGAAACTTCCCTCTTTTAGTTTAAAACCATCACCCCTTGTCCTGTTGCTACAGACCCTACTAAAAAGTCTGTCCCCATCTTTCTTGTAAGCCCCCTTTAGGCACTAGAAGGAGCTCTGAGGTTTCCCCAGAGCCTTCTCATCTCCAGGCTGAACAGCCCCAGCTCCCTCAGTCTGTTTCCAGAGCAGAAGGGCTCCAGCCCTCAGCATGGCCTCCTCTGGGACCACTGCAACAGCTCCATTCTCCCACTGCACCTACAGTACATTATGACAGCAAAGACACACAGGCAGAGCAGCAGAAATTGAACCCAGTTTCCCCCTTTCCAGGTGAGCACTACAGTCCCTGGCTGCCTTTGTCCTCTCCCAGCTGGTATGAGTTGATAGAAGAACCCCGCTCCTCCCGTGGGTTCTTGGGGCAGGCTCAGGGACCCAGACCCTCCTGCCTCTGTGTGTCGGGCCCCAGCAGGTTCTTGGGGCAGGCTCAGGGACCCAGACCCTCCTGCCTCTGTGTGTCGGGCCCCAGCAGGTTCTTGGGGCAGGCTCAGGGACCCAGACCCTCCTGCCTCTGTGTGTCGGGCCCCAGCAGGTGCTGGGCTAGGCAGAAAGAGCAGCACGTGTGGAGCTGGCTTGCAGGGCAGCGTGGCACTGGGGGACAGAGCGGCCTCGAGCAGGGTGACTCTGGGGCCGTCCTCCCTCGCCGTGCCCTCGGCTCCTTGCACAGCAGCTCCCCGGGAGCTCAGCAGCCAGGTACTGACTCAGTCTGGGAGCTTCGCCTGAGAAAGAAGCTGAGGTGTTGGCCCCAGTCATTAGTAAGTTATCGGAGAAGTTTAGCTGCAGTGACATCATCTCCTTCTTATGTTACTACAAGGAACTTAGATCCTATTATGGGAGAGGAGGTAACTCAATCGAGCCTTTCAAGATAAACTCAGACAGGAAGAGAGGCGCGATTGCCTGAAGGCACCAATTAGACATTTCTGGTGAGCTCAGCTCTGTTCAGCTGACACACGTGTACGCTGGGCCAGGGAGACAGGAGCACCTCTCTCGTGTCTCGGGTGGGGTGGGAGGGGTGGGCAAGCAGCGCTTCCTCGCTGTGCTGCCGGCTCAGCCCTCACACCTTCGGTGGCCACAGCTCTCCCTCCAGAACGTCCTTTCTTTATGTCCTGTGTTCTGCTGTGGACAGAGAACCACAGAGGAGCTCCCTGGTCTGGAGAGAGAGCAGCCCAGCCCTGCAGCACTCAGTGCTGCATATGATCTTCGGTGGCAAGTCTCCTCCAACTTTATCAAGGGAAATAATAGCCCAATATCTTGCAAAAAACACTGTGAGGATGGGCTGCAGCTTGAGGGCCCAGTGCCCCGTGGTGACTGGGCTGTGGGGAACATCCCAGCCTATGCTGCAGCCCAGTTACTGCACATGACTGGCCTAAGACACGCAGACAGACAGCTCTTACTGGCTCTGACGTGTGTGCAGAAGGAAAAAACAGCAGCAAAATTTGGGATATCTCCTGACAGCACAGTGTTGAGTATTTCTATTGGTTTCCAGGCTGCAGCTCCCCCTGTAAATACTTCACAGCCAGAAGGAGATGGTAAAATATGGGTAAATTTGCTTCTGTCAGTCATAGCCTGGAATTTGCACCACATCTGTTAGGGAACAGAGAGTCTGGTTCTAGTTATCCCCTGCTTATTCTGGTTATTCTGCCAGTCGTGTTACCAACAGCTTGGAAATGCTCTTGTGCATCCTCTGAAGCACTCTGGAAGCAGTTCTTGGGACAAGACAGTTGTTAGAAACTGCTGGGTCTGTGACACAGAAAATGCAAGATCTCAGATTACAGCTCGGGATTAACACAAACCTCACTGCACTGATGACTGCACACAGCCCACCCCTGGCCAGAGCTCCCGAGTGGCTGCACTGGTGACATTGGCTTGTCTTCTGCACATTGGAAAGGAGGAATCTCCCGCCCTTGACCTTTTCTCCTTAGAAAAGGCCTTCCCTATTTGCCTGGTTCCTTCTGGAAGTGTTCCTCATCCCATCATCCTCTCTGGACTGCTCCTGGCAGGAAGACAGTTGGTCTCTCCTCAAGCATTTATCAAACACAATGTTCAAAGCAATGAAGGGGCTCTTCCAAGGTGTGTTGGGCCCTTAGCCCTGGAACCTAATATGAAGCCGACCTGAAAACATCCTGCCCAAGGAAACACTTCCCTTTCCCATCCCACACAGGTTCTTCTGCCTCCCCAGAGCTGTCACTGCACAGCAGCAGCACAGCAAGCAACTGGCAAGCTCAGGCACATTCACATTTGGTGCCGACCTGCTCCCCTCACCATGGCTTTGCACAGATGTGAACATCTGCTCAGGGAAAAAGATGCCTCAGACCAGTGGACTTTGGGTGTTCTTCCAGGCAGCTCCCTCTCTCCCTACCCCTGTAGTCCCTAAAAGGGGAAATGGAGTAAAGTCTGAGGTGACTGCAGGCACTTTTAGGACTTTTGAGTCAGTGTCACGTTGAAGTTGTATAAACACTCTGTAACTCTCAGCAGCACATGCAGCTCTAAAGCCAGAAGCTGAGACTTTCAGCAGCTGCTGGTTTTCATAAGTTGTTGTTCTTGAATGTCCCACTTAAAATCACCTCCTTCTGCATGCAACAGACAGGCCAAGGCTCTGGAGAGCCTTGCTTGAGCCCGTGAAGTCACTTGGAAATCTTGTCCATGCTGACAGCTAGGGTCACTGTGTGTCATCCTCTCTCCAGACCCACAGAACTGCTTGACAGCAGGCGTGGGATGAGTCCCTCTCCTAAGCCATCCAGCAGCTCCGTGAAGGAGGCATCTTCCTCTGCAAGCAAGCAAAGGGTTAAAGCTTGCAAGGAAAACCGAGTGATTTGGTGAAATAAAGATTAAAACATCTCCGTGGAAGGTGAGGAGCCAGCCCCGGCCTGTGCTGTCTCATTTACCCACTAATCGGCCCAATTACCTCAGGTATAAATCATAACACAAAACACTTACGGAGCCAGAGTCACACACTGAAGAAAGGAGAGAACTGTTGGGTTGGCTTTTGTTTAGTATAATTGATATAATTACTAACATCTCTGTGCCAAGAACTTCAGCTTTTCTGCTTCCAGAAGAGAGCAGAGAGCTGTCTGAAAGCCATAGCAATTAGCAATCCCCACATGCACAGCTTTTATTAGAAAGAATGCACATCTATTCCAGAAAGAGCCAGCAGCTCCCTGGGGAGCAGTTAAGCATCCCTTGGTGCCAGGAACGCAGCTGTCACTGAGCCCATGTTCCCTGAGCCCACGTTCCCCGTCCCCTCATCGGTGCTCCAAAGGCACCTAAGGAGTCCTGCCCATCATGCTGCACGTGAAATGCCTTCACCTGAGCACTTCCCTGTTCCTAATTTTGCCTTACCTGCCTCCGGATAGGTGCATCTTGCTGTGCTGTGGTCCAAGCAGGCTGCTGATTCTGAGACTTCTCAGTCCAGCTAATTGTAAGCAGCAGAAAGTCTCCCTTTTGCTGCACTGAGGAACCTGAGCTCTGATCCCCACACTCGGGAGCAAACTGACAGTAACGGTGTGGCTGGAGCCTCCCAGCACCTCCCCAGAACGTGAGCCCAGAGTGTCTCATGGACAGCTGCCACACATTCACACCTCACCACGGGGCCACCAGGCAGCCCCTGCAGAGCTGAGGAGCAGGAGAGCCAGGCTCCAGCTGAGCCCTGCACAGGTGCCCTCTCTCTAACTGACAGTGTGGGCACATGGAGGTGTGGACGTACGAGGCTGCAGCAGTCCACAGAAACCATCCGCGAGTGTTAAGAAACTCCTTGCATGGATCCAGGTTCTTGCCCATGTACTATCCACAGGGATCCACAAAGACAGGCAGCTGTCCAAGCACCTCAAAAAGCTCCCCCACGGACCCGTGCTGCACTTCTCATACCTATGTGTGGATGCTGAAATACTGTTAGCAGGGAAATTTTCTCTTCTTGCATTCATTCTGTGAGAACTTGTCCTTTACGGTGTAAACTATGTAAACAATAGATAGGGTTTTTGTAAATAGCATTCATATCTGGTATCTTCTGACCTTGTGTACATTATATTAAGAAAAAACATTTCTAAGAGGGTGTCTGAGATTTTAACCAATCACCCTAGGAGAAGTGTGAACACTGTTCAATTACTTTATAGAACTAGAACATATAAATCGTATTGTAAATTTAATAAATAATTCATTCCTCGCTCTGACTCCTGCCTCGCTGCATCTCTGAACCCCTGCTTGGAAGCCCACACCTATGGACATCCCCAGGGCAAAAAGGGCCTTTCCTGAGTGTTACTGAACAGCCACAGAGCAAATCCAGCAATATTAACGGTTTCCCCAGCTCCTGGGGCACCATCACACTGAAACCAAACCCCCTCGTGGGTCACATCTGAGGCTTCAGCCGGGAGTTCATGAGCAAGTGGGATGTAAAGCAGGACAGCCACGGGCTCCACCTCACTCCCTTGTCCCTGTCCCTGTCACTGTCCATGTCCCAGCTCAGCCTGGTGTACCAGCCCCTGGCTCTGGTTTAGCATCTCCATTTCTGAAAGCTTAGTTTGGGTTTAAGAAACTATAAATATTCTCATGGATATTTTCATTGTCTGTTCTTTAATTAATTAAACTTTAAACTGAGCATTCTTTTTAAAACAATTTTCACTAAACTTACAGGGATTTGGATGACAGAATATCTCTGGGAAAAGTAAGCAGTGCTGCTTTTTTTTTTTTAAACAGTTCATGATGCCAAAACCTAACAGAATTCTTATGCCGAGGAAGGAATGGGAAAAAATAAGCAAAGATTAACATATTCTGTAGAAGTTTTAATTTTGCTCAAAAAGTTCTTGTTTGTCCCAAAACATTTTGATGAAATTTTCAAATGGAATCCTTAACCTTACTCTGAGCTGCTGCAGGGTTTGCTTTTCTGATCTGTATTCGTTGCAGTTGTTGTCTCGAGAAGATGAATGACGTTATTCTCTGATTTGTTTGTAGTTTGGGGGACAGTAAGTGAATTGGGGCAGAACTTGCAATGCCCACTCTCTCAACAGGAAAAATCAAAATCCATTGTCTTGTGTCAGCCCTCTGAGCAAAGGCACAAAATCTGTGGGAATGGAGTGGAGCTTTGGGTGTGATGTGCTTTTGTGATCCACAGAGGGATCAACAACGCTGGCTGAGAAACTCTCAGCTGAACAGCCTTGCAGCAGAAAATGTCAAGAGTGTTGGAGTTTGGGAAAATAGAATCACAGAATGGTTTGGGCCGGGAGGGACCTCAAAGCCCATCCTGTTCCACCCCCTGCCATGGGCAGGGGCACCTTCCACCACCCCAGGTGGCTCCAAGCCCCAGCCAAACTGGCTGGGGACAGTTCCAGGGATGGGGCAGCCACTGATGCCTTGGAGAGGCTGACCTGGAACAGAGGCTGGACAGAGTGAAAGGATAAAGGGCAGGGATTTATGGAAAGGCCTTCCCAGGGTGCACCTGGGGCAGTGCAGGAGTCTCGCAGAGACTGCACCCAGGATGGACACAGCCACACGTTTTTGGGACAGATAGAAGTTCTGTCCATTTGCATATCACAGGTTAATTGTGCAATTCCAGCTTCAGGCAGTGCAGTCCCATTCTCTCAGTTTGCTCCCCCCCAACTCACTTTTGTTTGCATTTCTCAGGGCCTGAAACAGTGAGGTGTCCTTGATTCTCAGGCCTAGAGAGGAATTGTTGTGTCTGACCAAAATGGGAAAAGCAGTTGCTAACGCTCTGTATGGAGCTCAGTTATACAGTAAAGAATTGCAGGATTACAAATATATGAAAATATAAAAGTCAAAGTCCTAAGGCATCACCACAGCTGCTCTGGGTACCCTGTGCCAGGGCCTCAGCACCCTCATTAATTAATACATTAATGTGGCAAAATGAGGCTAATGGAATAGGGGTTTAACCCACCCTGGGTTATCATTCCAGTCTAAGGTGATGTGTCCCAGAACTTGTGCTCTGCATTTAAAGGATATTTTTGTGAAGGAGATCTCAGGAAAGTTTGACTGCACTTCTTAAACAAGCACAAATCTCCAGATTTGTCCATCCAGGTAAGGCCAGCCAGGGCAGGAAATGCTTCTTTCTGTGATGCAGGGGAAGGTCTGTTTCCCAGGATTATCTGAGAATTTCACTGAGGAAATACCGCCCACAGCTCCCTGCAGAGAGCAAGGCTCGCACCCAGCCTCCTCCCTGCTCCCACTCGTGATGGGGCATTTGGTCTCCTCCTCCTGCAGTTCACTGCAGTGTTCTGTGAATTGGGAAATGTTGGTACTCTTTGAAGAAGGGTTGTGCCTGAGGGGTAACAGTGTCTGGGGTTTGCTCCAGTGTTCAACTTTCATCAAAAATATTAACTTATATAGTCAAGAATATTAATTTCTTTACCACATTCCTTTTTGGAGGATCATTGATTTGAGGGCTGGGCCATGACAGCTCTGTTAACTTCCTTCTCTCATGCTTTGATAAGAGACAAAGTGCTTCTTCTTTGCAATTTGAATTCAGAGATCT
The DNA here is from genome assembly GCA_013398955.1 of Callaeas wilsoni. NCBI lineage: Eukaryota > Metazoa > Chordata > Aves > Passeriformes > Callaeidae > Callaeas > Callaeas wilsoni. The sequence goes on from VWPU01018049.1 coordinate 23,851, forward strand.
CTCCCTTAGATAGCTTGGAAAAATAGAATAAGCACTGTTGGCTGTGGATGGAAATTAAAATTTTGTATAATTGGTTCCTGGTATTTCATCCAAATCTGAAGTATTTTCCTCTTATAATTTGGTTTCAAAATCTACAGATAACACATTGTATCCTGCTCACCATCATTACGATAAAAGGTCTTTAGAGAGATGATTCCCAAACCTAAGTTTTAAACTTTTTTTCATAATAACCTTAATATTTTTTGGCTTCTCATTCTATTTGGAAACAAAAAAAAAGTGTTCAAAATTAAAGTTTCTCACCAAATTAAACCTCAAACTCAACGCCTTAAGCTTTCCATGATGATTAAAAAGAAGCAATTGGCAAATGGAGGGGGAGGAAGGGCCCGAAGGTGCGGCACACGAGCACGGGCTCAGTTCCGTGACACGGGGTGCGAGTCCCGCACAGGTACCCCCGGCGTTCGGATCGGACCCCGAGCAGGGCTGTCACCAAATTCCCGTTGCCAGACAAATCCTTTCCTTCTGGAATGGGGCTGTGGCTCTCGGCCTGTGGGGCAGCGCAGCCCTGGCTGCGCCTCAGCAGATTGCACGGCAAGCCCAGCCCGGGGATGCGGCCGTGGGGCTCCGAGTCCCGGGGGCGGCTGCAAGCCACAGCCGGCCCGGGGCCCCCTCCGAGGGA
>VWPU01018049.1:24560-94466 GCA_013398955.1 Callaeas wilsoni
CAGGGATCGGCCCGGGGCCCCCTCCGAGGGATCGGCCCGGGGCCCCCTCCGAGGGACTGGGCCCGGGGCCCCCTCCGAGGGATAGGCCCGGGGCTCCCTCCGAGGGATCGGCCCGGGGCTCCCTCCGAGGGACTCGGCCCGGGGCTCCCTCCGAGGGACTCGGCCCCGCACCGTGCTCCAGAAGCTGCCTCCAGTCGGCTGCACCAGGTGACCGTCAAGGAGGGATGGTCCTTGGTGGTGGCCAGACATCCCCAGCACAGGCAGGAGCGTCACCGACAGCGTCCTGCGTTAATCGCTGTTCACAGCCCGATCCCATCTCCCTGGCCATCATCCCGCGTCGCCTCGGCATCGCTCCCTTTGCGTAACACCGCGGGCAGGTCTTTCACTGATCCCCACCCTGTTTCTTTCCCACCCAGACGCCTGGATGCAAACCTTATCTCCGTGGTGCCCGACAGGAGCTTTGAGGGGCTGCTCTCCTTGCGTCACCTGTGGCTGGACGATAACGCCCTGACGGAGATCCCTGTCCGAGCTCTGAACCACCTGCCAGCGCTCCAAGCCATGACCCTGGCCCTCAACCAGATCTGGCACATCCCCGATTTCGCCTTCCAGAACCTCAGCAGCCTCGTGGTGCTGTAAGCCTTCTCCGCTTCTTACTCGCTCGAGCGGCGGCGGTGCCCGGCCGGGACAAGGCGCTGCCCGGCTGCTCCTGCGGGCAGCCCTGCCGGTCACTGCCCGCTCGCAGCGCTTTGCTGCCGGGCCAGGGCACAGGTTTCGGTCCCAGTCAGGGAATCCCCGCCGTTCCATATGAAACGCTAAAATTGCCTCTTTTGATTTTTGTCATATTTTCCCCACTTTTCGCTGAAGAGCTAGAAAGCTCCCTGATATAACTCAAAAAATGTTTTGTATTAAAAAAAAAAAAAATCGGCGACAGGAAACAAAAAACAGACTTTTTTCCTTAAAGACAAGCAACAAAAACCTTCTCATTTCTTTTCCTCCCTCCAATCCCTGTGTTAAAACTACAGGAATTTCTAGCAACATGAAAAAAAATTAAATTGCAACAATTTGCAGTCAGGTCAGAAAAGAAATATTTTTATTTCTTGGAAAACAAACCAACTCACTCCCTCTCCCCCCCACACCCCCTTTTATTACCAAATATGATTTTAAACCAAAGGTCTAACGCCAACACCTTGTCCAAGCCCGTGCCTGCTTATTTGCATGACCGTGGTACATGTGCAGGTCAGATGTTTTTGCGGTGGTTGCTGTCCAATTGGCGCTGTAAGCGTTTCACTGGCAGCGTTGGGAGCGCTGCGGAGAGCAGGGCTGCTCCGGGATGGAAACGCTCCGTGGGCAGTGAGACGCTAAACCACCCACAACCGGCAATCACAAAGTGAACTGATCCCTCTGGCAGCTGCTCAGGAGGGGCATCCTTTCTATCGACAGAGGCTTGCAGATTATCTTCCCTTTAAAAGGAACTTTACATGTGCAAATTAGATACTTATTACTTCTTTGGTGTTGATTAGCAAGTTCGGGTGTGATTGCCAACTGCTCTAGAGCTCCTCTATCCACATGAAATGCCATCTCTAGTTTGGCAATTTGTACCGATACCAGGGTGTTAAGTAACCTCAGCATGTAGTGCCTTAGTGAAAGTTTAGCAATTATTTCCCTTTCAAAATTTAAAGTGTTTACTGAGACCATCCAGCATAGAAAGTGCTTGGACAAAGCACAGTTCAGAGTTTTATTAAGCATCAAATTCATCTGTTTAGACAAAGCTTGAAGGCTTATTTAGGAGAAAAGCAAAAAGCAACTTGAGAAAAATCAAAAAAGTAGTTTTCACCCACAATAGTGCTCATTCTGCAAGGCAACCCCTGGCCACCATAATGCAACCACTTCAGTCAGCTTTAATAGCTCACTCAGCGGGTGAGCTGACATTTGGGGTTTCATTTCAGCCTCCAAAGCATGCTGCTTTCATTCCGGCTCATCCCATACTGTGGGCAAGAAGCAACTCCTTAATTAAGCAGGCAAGCTTGAGAAATAAAAGTCATTGACCATTAGGTCACAAGGGAGAGAATAATGTCCCACCACATACAATTGGAAGGGAACACATGTGTGATCCTGCCAGGCTCTGTGGGACACGATGCTACATTTTTGTGGGATCACAAGTGTTTGGCAGAACCGGCCCCATAAATCTCTCCCATGCTTCCATGCAAGCCCTTGTCAACACATCACCAGTGGAAAGTCACCCAGTGTCCCTCCTGTGTCCCCTCCAGGGATATGTCCCTGCTCCAGACTCACCCACCAAGCCAACAAGCAAATGCTCCCAAAAGACAGCCAAGCTGGAGAGAAGACTTTCCCTACCAGGGTGCCGATGATACGTGTGCCTTCCTCTGCAAACGTCTGGATTTGCAGGTGGATGGAGGACCTGGCTGTTGCCATAAACATTGGAAACCTCCAGCGATAGGGGGCTAAAATGAGCCCCTGGGGGAAGAAAGCCAAGGGAAGACGTGGCTGAGCACAGGGGAATCTCTCCTACACAGCCTGGTCAATACTCAGGGACACGGCTGAGCAGCGAGGCTAAGGGCAGGAGCCTCCCAGGGGCAGAGCTGTGCTGTTCCTCCTCCGCACACCTTGGGCCCTGGGAGAGCCATTTCACCATCCTGCACTGCCACAGGCACTGACATCAGAGTATCCCGGCCTCAATCTGGAAGGCTTTAAAGGTTCCGTGTCTGCTGATGAATTACACCTTTGCTGAGGAATTCCCTGATCTTATTCCCATCTATTGCTGCTGCAGGCTTCGAACTGGGGCTGCAGGCTGTTCAGTGAGCAGAGCCTCATGTGCATCACTCATCACGAAATCCATGAATCTCCGTAGTTGGCACCATCCTTTCCCAGCTTTAATAACAAGGCCTCCGTGTGCTGGGGTGCTGGCACAGCACTTTGATGGCAGAAAAGAGGAGGATATTTGATCAGGATAGCTCATGGGAATAGGATGTTACCTTCCAGTCTGATCTGTTCAGGACCGAATGTATCTTAGTATCTGCACACAGAAATAATCCTGAATACTTTTCAGCTGATGGTTTGTATGAAGGAAAGGTTGTTTTAAAAAAATCATCATCCTTCTTGCGCAGAAAAGATTTTTCATTCAGCAGTCAGCATCTGAAACCCCCATGCTGCTGTGCTGACAGTCCAATAAAGTGCATGACAGCAGTTCTCAGTAGTGTCCCTCATTTCCTCTGTCAGCTGAACTCAGCAAGAATTCTCAAGCCGGGAATCACAGCACCTCTTTCAGTCCCACGCACCAGAGGGGTCCACAAGTAAAATCTTACATTGCCAAGAAATCCCCCACGCTGCACATGTGTCCTTGCTGCCACATCGCTGCAGTGGGCTGCAGTTCCCTTCTTTCCTGATGTCACCAAAGGAGCTCTCAGCAGAGATGCTGGGATGTGTGTGGGGCACAGAGTTGGAGTGACCTCTCCAAAACAGGTCAAGCAGTAGAGAGGTTTGCCCTGTAATGAAGGACCTGGATAGAGAAAATCTTCAAGTAGTTTTACTTTCATCACATAGCAGAGAATCCCTTAAGTTAGAGCAAACAATGTCAAAACCCAGATCCTTCCTTGTTTGGGTCCACAGGGAGCCTTAGATCCTAGAAACCTCCAGGAGCCAACTTGGCCCCGTAATGGGAGCAAAAGAGATGCTCCACTCCTCTAACCCGGCCCTCACCCTTGCCCACCTGGTCGAAAAAATGGAGTCTGGGAAAAGCTGTTCTCATGTCACTGCCAGTTAGCTAATTCTTGTGCTCCGTGTCCATCTCCTCTGTGCCACTGCTGTATTTGTTACTGTCTGTTGTACCCTTCCCTCAGCTCAGCTTTTCCAGTCCCCATCCAGTTACCTGGTTTGCAACATGGAATCCCAGGATGGTTTGGGTGGGAGGGGACCTCAAAGCTCATCCAGTCCCACCCCTGCCATGTTCAAGGACACCTTCCACTGTCCCAAGCTCATCCAAGCCCCTTCCAACCTGGCCTTGGACACTTTCAGGGATCCAGTGGCAGCCACAGCTTCTCTGGGCACCCTGTGCCAGGGCTCACCACCCTCACGGGGAAGAATTTCTTCCCAACATCTGATCTAAATCTACCCTCTCTCAGTTTAAAAAAAACTAATCTACCCTCTTTTCCCCTTGTCCTGCTACTACCTGTCTATGTAAAATCAGAAGTTAGTTCACATATCACACTTATTTGCTCCTTCACACCTTCAGATTGAGAGACTAAATCTGCACACTGTATCAAAGACAAAAATTAACTCTGGTTTATACCGTGGTACAGTGCTGTTCTGTGCCCATTTTCCCTCTTCTGGTTATCCCCATCATTTTGCTTTCTTCTTAGCTACTGAACACCAAGATCTGCTTCCTGGAGATACATAAAAGCCTGATAGTGTGTATGCTCACATAACACTGGCTCTCCCCTCTGCTGCACTTGACATTCGCACAGCCTGAATATCAGCTGATGATTTATGGTCAAGGTCACTCAGCAGCACCTTCCAGCTGGAAGTGTGAAGACAGCAAATGAAGGATCTTTTGTAGAATTCCTCTTTCTTACGGTTTTTATCTTTAAAGAACACAATGCAGCTCTCTCTCTTACAGAATGGTTTAGTGACTAGCAGAGAAAACTTGTTTGCAAGACTCCTGGGTTCCCAGTCCCATTTTGTCCTTGTTCTGGTGTAACTCTGGCTGAGACTTTCGGAAGGGACCACTGCTTTTGTGTGTCTTCCTTGCCTAGGAGCAAACATCAACATATCCCTGCTTTCCAGGGAAGCTGATCACCAGTCATTTCAGCTGGCACCTGTAGGGCTTGGAGCTCCCTAGCACCACAAACCCCAGTGTGGTGCAGGTGAGCCTGCGAATCCCTGCCCTCACCTGCACGAGGGAGTTACCAGTGCCTCTCTGAGCTGTCGGGAACCTCGGTGTTAGCAGGGAGTGCCAGGCACGTGCAATTCATTGTCACTAAGAACAATATTGCCTGGAACATCTGGGCCCCATTCATGACTCTTTTAATTGGCAAAAGTGCCTTTTCTCTCGGAGGACCAAGCTCGCTGCCTTGGCAAAAGTGGATTTCCTTCTCCAGCACTTGAGGAAGAAGCACATGGTGCTCCAATGCACCCTGAGAATGTCACTTCTGATCGAGCTTTATTCTTCACCAAACAAGCGTCATGCTGGTCCTTCACTAATGGAAACAATCCATGGAATTTGCACCATTTATGATTTAGATTTCTCTACTTATCCATAGCCAAGTTGAGGAAAAGGACAATTTTGCCACGATAAAAATGGAAGCTCATCATGGCAATGGCTGATCAGGGGAGAATTCATACAATGTCAGATTTGAGCTTGGTTCAAATCATCTAATGCAAATAATTGATGGAAAAATGTTTGCATTCGTCCTTTTTGAGAAAAAAAAAGAAGTTATTTAAAATGAAAGCAATGGCAAATCCACCACTTCTCTTTGTAGTCTGTTCCAGTGGTTAATCATCCTTAGTGTTAAAAAAAACCGCTCATATTTCCCATTTGAATTTTCTTTGGCTTTGACTTCAGACATTTGTTCTTATTATTCTTTCCTCCACTAAATCACAGAACCATTTTAGTACCCAGTTTCTAACCAGCAAGATTCCTATACATTACACTGTACTCATACCCTTGATCTTATTTAATAAGCTAAAAAGATTGAGCTCTCTAAGTCTCCATCCTGCTTTTTTTCCATCCCTTGGATCATTTTAATTGCTCTTCTCTGCACCCTTTTCAATTCATCACCATCCAGTTACCAGTGTGGGCACCAGCAACGCGTTTCTCCTGCCAGATCTGCTTTCACCAGAGTTCAATGCAGAGGCTGCTGACATTTCCCCTTCCTTGCTCATACAGAAAAGCACCTTCATTAAAGCAGTATTTAGGCACTAGCTCAACCTGCTTCCCTTCTGTGTAAGACAAATGTGCAGTCCCCTTGGAGGTGGCATTGCCAGAGTTGAAGGCAATGCCTGTGTTGGACCACCTCCCAGACTGTTCTCCAGGACCTTTTAATTCACTGGAAAAATAAATGGGAAAGGAAGTAAAACAAAAACTGAACAAATTTGACTAAATGTGCTGCATGAGTGATGGGGGGAAATCACATTTATTCCCAATTTCTGACAAGAAATTGTTGGCAAGGACAGAAAATCTTCTTTCTAGAATCTGTTGCACATTTCTCATTGTGGGTCAGAATGATTCTTGTAGGGTTTGATTTTTTTCTGCTTTGTTTCTAAATTCTCCCCACTTGAGGCACCAGCCAGGCTGCAGCCTCTCTCCCCAGCCTGTGTGGGATTCTGCAGCCACTGCCATTTACGTTGGTTTCAGGAAGACACAGCAAGGGTTCACCTGGCAGCAGAGGAGCTCCCTTGCCCCACAACCCGTGGGAGCCCTGCTGCTGCTGCAGCAGCTCCTGGGCCAGTCCCTCCCTGCCAGGGCTGGGTGTGACAATCGCTGTTGCTGCTCTCTAACGTGGGTGCGTGGCTGAGAGCAGCCTGCAGGCCAGCCCACGAAGCAGCAGTGACTGTCCTCATCCTGGGCACAGCTTCTTCCACGGGTGGCTGCCCAAACCCGTCCTCGCTCCATGGGACTGACCTGCAGAGGAAGAGGCACAGATCCTAAAGCTCGCTGCCCTTACCGAGGAGTCTGCTGGGTTCTAGCTCCAACAGCAAAGGCTTAAAGGCTTCCTATGTTTTTGCATTGTAGGGGTTGTTTATAGCCCAGAATCAAGTACCTTGAGCTGCTATCAAACCAGCTGAGCTGTAATTTACAGGGCAGAATATAACGTTGTGTGGGCTGAGCTCAAATTGACAAGCACTGGAGATGTTGCAATTCCACTTGTTAAAATTTGTTTACCAGGGGAGGAAAAAAAGGCAGGATGGAAGACAGGAATGTCTTTTCAAGTGTTTACCTTTCCAGCTCTCTTGTTTCTATTATTGCCATGTGGTTGGGTAACTCTAGAGTTCAGCTTGGACAGCAAATTTTTTTATAACTCCCTTTTTTGGTTGTTCATAATTTTCTCACCAACAAAGAACTTCCTTCGGATGATTTTCATTACTCTGCCTCCAAACAAAGCACTCTAGAGCCAAATATAAACACAGCAGGTGATTGCTTTTCTCTGCTGTCTCCTTGCCTGGCTGCAGTGATAGCAGTCGGCTGCTCAGCATGCCTGGGCTTGGACAAGGTGTCCAGCCACAGCGTCCCGACAAAGCTCCGGGGAGCTCACACCTTCCCTGCCCTTCAGCATTCCCTTGTCCCCACACGGGCCCCTCACAGCAGACCTCACAGTTTGGGGCACGGGGTTCTTTTGGTACCTTTTCATGTGATCCCATGGCAACCCCAGACCCCAACCCCTCTCTTTGCCAAAGGCAGTATCCAGTGCCGAAGGAACTCAAAATGCTTGGCACCGCCAACTGAAGAAAAGGCAGCATGACCAGAAGCTGTTAACATCTGATGGAGGAAACCATCTGGGCTCAAACTTCTTTTCTTGTGACAAAGAGAAATTTCTCTCATAAGATTCTCATTTTGATCTCAAGCTTCTTTTCTCCTCTAAAAGTCACAATCCAAGTTTTCTTGCAGGTAACATCCTTTCCTTTTTTTTCCATTTGCTCGAAGGAGCAAACATATTTTATCAGATATCTTTCCCTTCCCTTCCCCTTCCTCTGAAATGTTTGTATGTTCTCATCCCAACAACAAACATCCGTCTCGGGCTGGTTTCTGTTTTGCAAGCCCCTACCAAACTGCCCTAGAGCCTGGCTGTTCCTCCACTCCCAGCTTCCTCTTGTTTTACCCTAGAATATTTGGCAGTGGGAGCTGCCTACGCTCAGCCAAACAGCTCACACTCGAATCCAGGTGGAGTGAGAGATTTTTCAAGCTGAGACACATTTAGATCAAGCAGCAAATAATGAAAAAATCATTGATCCACCTGCCAGCATGGAGCCTCCCCCAGGCTCTTGGAAGGAGGCAGCAGCATTGGACAAAGGCTGGTGCATCCCTTGCTAGTGCAGCCATGGGCATGGGACAAAAGGACCCCCAAGGGCACTGCTATGGCAGCAATTCACCACATGGACTTGGCGTTAAAAGGGAACCTGAACTGATGGGGAAACCTGCCCTGAGAGACCTGCCCCTCCTTGGTGGGCATTTATCACACAGACCGTGGCAGTGCAAGCAGGGGCATCACTGAGGGGGTTAAGTGCAGGCTGGTAGAAGTGCAGACTGGGCAGCAGTGGGTTGTCTTCTCCTGGTTTTCAGCAGATTTTTCTCGGACTGCTCACAAGAACTCTCTCCATGGACTTGGAGGTGCCTTTTAATGGGATTTCAAAGGGAGATGCACAATTAGCCACAATCAACGGCTGTAAAGGAAGTGACATGGAAGAAGAGCTGAGATGTGCACACATACACAAGAGTCTCTGGTAATCCAAGGCAAGGAATCCAGGGATTAAGGCCTTGGGTTTGCCAAAGACTGAGACAAGGGAGTGAGGGATCCATGGAAACACAGAACCTGGGACTCCAGAAACCCATCACCTACAGAGCTTCCAAGGCAAAATTACCCTATGTGGCTTTGCAGGGCTCCCAGCATACGGCTCCCCAGTGCCAACGTTAAGGCTGGGAGCTCCCCAAGCCTTTAAGCACTAGATGTTCATGGCATGTAGCAGCAGGATGAAGTGGAACAGGAAAAAACTGTTCCTATGGTGCAGAGAATGTGCACCAGCCTGTGGCATGGCCCCAGCGCTTCAGCCAGGCACTCTGAAGCACTGAACTGAAGACAGCTCTCATTGCAATCAAACTGGAGCTAGTCCAGGAACTCACAGTGGTTTTTTGTTTGGTTTGGTTTTTGTTGTTTTTTTTTTTTCTCAAGTAAAGATAATAAACTGTGACTAACAGGATGATTTTGGACTCAAAGTTTTCTTGCCGCTACTAAGGCTCCAAGGAGTCCAAGTATGATTGTGTCCTTAGATAGCACCCAGTGCCCATGAGCAGCTGTTGAAGCCACAGTGGGCTGAGCACAGGGTAAGGTGAGCTCTAGGGTGTTTCTTGAAGCTTCTTGCTTAAGCATGTTCATCCACAGCCACCTGTGAAGGTGGAGATCTCAGGGAAACTCCTACATCAGCCTGGAATTCCCGAGAGGAATGGGAGCTCTGTAGCTGCTCTGCAAGCACTACTGCACCCAACACATGTCTCATGGGGTAAGAGAGGGAACCCCATAAGTGTCCTTGGCATCCCAGCCCAGGCTGGGGTCACGGGATGTTCTGGACCACGGCTCAGACCAAAGGCAAAGGTCAGCTTGCACCCCACTGACCACCTCTGTTTTGTCCACAGGCACCTGCACAACAACCGGATCCAAAGCCTGGGAGCCAACGGCTTCGATGGGCTGCACAGCCTGGAAACCCTGTGAGTCCCCTGTTTTATTCTCTGTCCTAAAGAGATGGGGTGTGTTCACCCCCAGCACAGCAGGCAGGAAAGAGGGTCAGCCCCACAGGGGTCACCACGCGCTGAGGGCAGCAGCAGGGCTGGCTCCAGGCACCAGTACGAGTGCGTGCCCTGCGTGCCCAGGGCGTGATGCCTGCTGAGGAGTGGGAGCCCGCCTGTCCTCCTGTGGCTGTGCAAGCTGCTCAGGCCGTGCTGCTGCGGCAGGGCATCCGTGCGTGTGGGCAGTGGGGCTGGCAAGGGCTTCCGAGGCCTTGGACACCACTCTAGCCCAGGTGCAATCCCAAGATCTCGGATGCATGCCCTGCTCAGGGAATGTGTCTCCTTCCTCAGCGCATGGGTCCTAAAACCTCCCCAACACCTGACCAAAGCAAGGGGCTGGCTTGAGTTTGGGGCCTGTAAAATCCTCGGGCATCTGTGGGGTATCTCTGTCTGAGATGAGCATCACCTATAGCCAGCTGACTTCATTTTGCACCATGTGCTTGGCATGGCTGGGAAATAATCCATCAGAAGACTGCAGGGAGGATGGGAAGCAGGAATGAACTCACCTCCAGGACACATCTTCAGGAAGGTAGATTGAGATTGGATAGTAGGTAGAAATTCTTGGCTGTGGGGGGGTTAAGCCATGGCACAGGGTGCCCAGAGAAGCTGTGGCTGCCCCTGGATCCCTGGAAGTGTCCAAGGCCAGCTTGGATGTGGCTTGGAGAAACCTGGGACAGTGGAGAGCGTCCCTGCCTATGGCAGGGGGTGGAATGGGATGGGCTTTGAGGTCCCTTCCAAGCCAAAGCATTCCATGATTGTGTGATTAGCAGCAAGGGGCTCACCCCGAACTCAAGGAGAGTTTCCTCCCACAGCCTGGCCACACATCCCCTGTGCTGTGAGAATGGCCTGTGCCTCGTGTGCTGTGCATCGGCCCAGGAGGAAACATAAACAAGCAAACAAATAAATCGAGGCTCTGAAAGACTGGAAGAGGTGCCTGATGCCTTCAATTGTGCAGAAACATGTCCCTTCATGCAGGCTTGGGGTCAGAGTCAGGCCCTCGCTTCCTGCCAGGAGAGCTAGGGGGTCCAGGTCATGGCAGAAGGAGATGCTGCTTCCCAGCATTCAAGTGCCACTCAAGGAGAAAGGGCCCCTCTGTGCCCAGCATGGTGCCAACAGCAGCTATCGGGCAAGAGTGGCAGCAGCAGGCAAACCCTTGGTCCCCAGACACACTCCTCAGGGCAGGACCATGACACGCATTGTCTGTTCCTTGCAGACTGGCACATCCTGGGACCACCCAGAAGGGCTCAGCTGGGGAGAGGTTGAACTGTGCCAGGGGTGGGAGGCTGATGGATAGTCTCCTCTGGTGACCCACGGGTCCCAGCTTGGCTTTCTCCCCAGTCATTTCTGGTGGTCACAGGCAAATATGTGAGGGCAGAGCTGTGGCACCCAGGCAGCACAAAGGCAGGCGAGCTGCGGGAGGAAGCAGAGGACTCGCTGATGGAAGAAAACCTTGTTTGGGCTACAGCTGTAGCAGACATGCAGCAACATCCCAGCCTGCATGTGGGCAACCCTTCTCTGCAGCCAGGGTGCTTAGAGATCCTGCTGCCCATCCCAGGCAGGATGGAGCTGCAGAGGAAAAGATGGCCCCTTGCTTGCTGTGGGAAAGACTAAAGGGTTTCATAGCCCTGGGAGATAGTTCTGTATCCACAGACATTTGTGCTGAAAACTCATTTTCCCTCTCTTCCACTCTTCTCCTGCTCTCACACTTTCTTTGCCTTTTGCTGCTCATCCGAGGTGCTGCCCAGCACTCGGGGAGCTCCACGTCCCCTGCTCTTGGTCCCAGTGCCCGCAGGGACAGCACTGCGCAGCAATGCAGGGACTCGGGAGCACTGCAGCAGTGCAAGTCCTGTCTCTGCTGATGCTGCTCAGGCAGCCCTGGGAGGATCCAGCCTCCAAGGGTGGTCCTGTTGAAGGAGGGCTCTGCCCGTGTCCAGGCTCTGCAGGACACACTGTGAGTGTCCCACAGCCCCACCCTGCACAGCTGCCTGCAGCCAGGACGGTGCTGTGGCACAGAGCTGCACACTCCCCACACTCTCCTCCACCTCTGATCACACTGAAGAAGAGTCCTCTAGAGCAATGAGAGCCCTTCTACTCCTCTTGGCCTGAGCATCCAATTCTCACCTTCAGGCCAGCAAGCATTCCACTCCAGTGATCCTTGAGGAACGTGTGCTCCTCAAGTGGAGCCACCCCCTCACGTGAATCCTTAGCACCCACCTGTCTGCTGACCAAAGCTGGGCAAGCTCTGGGGCAAAAAACTGCCAAGCTTTTGGCTGCACCGTCCCAGCCAAGCTGCAAGACCTGCACCTACCTACCACCTCCCAGCTCCTGTGCATGTGGAGACGATTACAGTCTCCACATTTACCCTTTAACTGAAATTATGATTACATTCTGTTGACAGCACTTAGCACATTTTCTTGGCTTGTGGAGGCCAAACTGTGCTCTCAGTTACCCCGTGGGCGTTACCTCCTGGAAGGCAGCAGGATGGTAAGGGTTGGTGAAGACAGAAATTTCTCCAGGGTTCCTAAAACGAGTATTTGTGGCCAGATGCTGATTATAAACCAGGCACAATAGTTGAAGAACTGTAAAATTTGAGAGGAAAACATTGTTTCAGGTTTTTCAGAAGAGCCTGGGAAATTTTAGGTGCAAAAACTTCTGTCTCCCTAAGGGAAATACTTCTTCTCATATTCAGCTAGACAGGAAAACTTCTATTTTTATTAAATGCCAAAACCCTAAGAGAAGCAGCAGGCACTGCTCCATGCAGGTCTCAGCAATGTGTGAGCTGCGTGAGTACAACCACACTGCTCACCTGCCCCAAGTCCCAGCATTTCTGCAAAAACAGGTCCCAGTGGAGCATCTTTGTTCTCTGAGAGGGCTTGGCCCTGATATTTCAGGAGGGCAGCAAATCTCGGAAGAGGTGAAGCCAGCTGAAGGACTTCACATTTCCTTTGCATTGACCTGCAGCTTCTGTGCACAAGTCAGCTCTGCCAAAGCAGCTCTGTGTTCTCCACACTGATGGGGGGACAGGCAGATGTGCAGCACCCACCAGGTCTCAACGAGTCAAACACCAGCATGCAACTGGAGAAAGCAAGAAAATTTTCTCTGTCAGGACCTGGCTGTTCCCCAGCTGTCCCCCCAGCCTTCTCTTCCTGGGAAGGAAAGCTGGCAGGTAGGCTGGAAGCAAGTCAGAGCAGCCTGGGCCAGATTCCCAAAGGAGTTTCAAAACAGTCCTGTAAACCAGTGAGATTCCCTCTCCAGTTCCCATCAGCCTGAGAGATGACACAGAACAACCCTGCAGGGCTGTGGGAAGAAGCTCCAAGCTGAGCCATGAAACCAGAGATTAGATGGTCAGAGTGGGAGAAGCTTGGCATCTTTTAGCCCTTTCCCAGAGACATGGAGTAAATATTCTGATGTGACACATTCTTCCTGTAGCCCCTTTGGGTAATGGCCTCAATCCTCTACAGAAGATGGAAGATCAGGGGACGCCCACAGGAAATGCAGGGAGAAGCCAGCACGGCCCTGCTGGGCACGGAGACCATAAATACAGAGGGAAGGACATCCATTACCCATTGGCATGGCCGGAGGGGAAGGCCTGTGGCCAAGGCGAATGTTTGGACCACAGCAAATGGCCCGGAGAATGGCCTGGCAGGGCAGGGTGAGGGTATCCTGAGAGGGTGAGGAATGGGGAGGTGAAATGAAAGAGAGTCAAGAGAAGCACCATCTTCTGCAAGGAGTAGGCACAAGGCATGCCGAGAGCTGAGACTGCAGACACGCTGCTCCTCACATCACTTCCCTGTTCCAGGTTTGCCTTGTCAGACCTGCCCCGTGGTGTGTTGTTTTTTGGGATGTTTAACACGTGCTGTAAAACATCTGGCAGCGTAACCTGCTTCTGCCATTTGGATGGAAAGATCTTGACTTCTACATTTCCTGACTATTTTAGACTTAATTTCCCAGTCTTTAACAATGCAGCAAGAAGGATGGAGGATTTAGACACCTTCTAGTGGGAGGTGTCCCTGCCCATGGCAGAGGCTTGAAATTAGATGATCTTTAAGGTCCCTTCCAACCCAAACCATCCCCTGATTCTGTGATGAGGCTTGTTGTGTATCGTAGGCCCGGCGAGCAGGAATGTTTATGGAAAAGCTGATGGAAGGAGCAGTTCAGCTGCAGCCAGGAGCACTGCTGCAGGGACAGAGGCTGATTCTTGGGAAGACTCAGACCCCAGGGCTGGGGGCAGAGTGCTAGGGAGAACGTGGCTGTGGTTTCAGAGGAACAGCAAGGGCAAACTGCCATCCAAAGGCCTGCACGGTGCTAAAAACAGGGGCCCCACTGCTGTATGAGGAAAGTGTTTCTCATGAGGGGATCCCTGTGACATCAATTTCCACAGTGAGGCTGGTCTCATGCCCAGGTTTCCTCCTTACCACCTTCCCCTGGAAAGCTGAGCAGTGTCCTACGGTCCCTGAGCTTTGCTATCAGTCTGAACACAGCCTAAAGGCTGATGAATGATTGCCTCATACCTCACAGGGCTCAACTTTGGCCTCATCAGGTAGATTGTGACAACACTGAATTTATCCCTCTGTGTCCCTGAAATATGAACATTTCATGGATCAAAGCTGAAGGGGAAGGGGAATGAGTGAAGTCCCCCCCACACCACCAAGCTCCAGGTCACTGCTCCGTGCAGAGGGATGGAAGGGAAGGTGACCTGAACCTGTGCAGCCGGAGGTGTTTGGGTTGTGTGCAGTGCCTCAGAGACTGCCGTGGCGAGGGCACCTAATCACGGCAGCTGGACATCAGAGCTGGCCCCCAATTCTAGCTCCAAACACCAGCACACACAGACCATCATGTAGCATTTCCAGCTTGCCTGCTGGGAGGCAGGGCTCAGCCCTCGGTGTCCCCATGGCACAGCAGAGCAGACCCCAGAGAGCAAGTGCAGAGTGCAGCTGAAAGGGGACAGAGGCTCCTCATATATCTTCCCAAATCTTCCCAAATCTTCCACCAAAGCAGTCATGGAAGTGACTCATTGAAAATGCCCCTGGGCTGGGATCTCTGCTTTGAAGAAAAGGGGAAAACATTTTTTTCTCCCATCAGGACTGTTTTGTCCAAGCAGGGAGAGGTGTTGTGGCCCTGGGGGCTGACTGTCACACACACACAGCAGGAAGCCTGCTGAGGAAAGTCCCCGGGGGCTCTGGTACGAGGCGGTGGGCAGCAGCAGTGGCTCTGGCAGGTCTGTGATCTCAGGTGTGGCTCAGGTGGGCTGGCAGTGCCGAGCAGCACCTGGCAGGGGATGTGCAGGGTCGCCCACCACAAAAGCCACCTCATATTCCCCAACACGTCCTCAGAGCTCTGTTTGGAGCTGCTGAGGCAAAGGGCAAAATGCAAAAGTAAGAGCTATGGCCCTGCCAGTGGGCCTGGCATGGACATGGCCGAGTCCCACGGAGCAGGGACCGAAGGCAGGGGCCAGGGCTCCTCCTGCCTTGGCACTCTCACAAGACAAGACCCTGGTGCTGGCAGAGAGCAAAAGGGTGTCCTGGCAGTGTCCTGCTTTCCCAGCCCCCAGCGGGGCCAAGGTGGCTCCTGGGGCACAGGCAGGGCTGGGGAATGAATGGCTGCTCCCCAGGACCGGCTCACAGTGCTGGAGGCCTCCGGGCTACAGCCAAAATAGCGACAATCTGCCCCAGAAGTGCTGCTCCTTTGGGAAATCTCTAGCCTGTCTCTGACACGGATGTGATGGGGAACCAGTTCAGAGAGGCCGTGCAGCCCTCGCCCATCCCCTCCACCTGAGATGACCCCAATGTTTCCTATCTCCCTGGATTCTCCCTCCCCATCCACATCCCTGCCAGCTCCTCCGCCCATCAGACAAAGGAGATAAATCACTTGGAAAGAACAAATCTCCATTCACTTAAAAACCTTTTAATTTATTTTTTAAAAAATAGCACTAATAAATTAAAATGTCTCCCAGAACAGCTGAATCCAAAACCCTCTGGCTCCAGGCATTTTATCTGCCTAACCTTGCCTCACAGGAAATGCCCTTACCACAGCACCCGTCCCATTATCTGGGTAATTAGTTGAGTCTGTAAATGCAGAGCAGAGCTGGAACCTACCATCTCCTCTGGAGAGTTGGATTTTCTATGGGAGAAAAAAAAAAGAAAGAAAATTAATATAAAGTGCACCTTGGGCAATGAAGGCAGGAAGAAGGAAATGGGAAATATCTCCAGCACAGCTCATACAAGGGTTGTTTAACGCTTTAAGGGCCAGGCAGGCTTTGCTGCTCTCCTGGAAAACTGTCTGCCAAATGCTACCTTGCTTCTCAAGTGGATTTCTCTCCATCAGCATGTTTAATTTGAAGCCTTTTGTGCAGTCTCTTGATGCTAATCCCAAATCTGTGCAATTCCCAAAGCAGCTGATGGATTTGACCCCTCGAGGATGCCCTGTTTGCTGCACTGAGCTGCTCTGGCACTTCCTCAGCATCCCGGTGCTCCAGCCCTGCAGTGTCAGCATGGGTCCCCAGGCAGCTCCTCGGAGCTTGCTTGTATGATCCCAACCTGCCCTGCCAGAGCATGGAGGGACTTCAGGAGAGGCTTAGGTACCCACATTGAGGGGGTGGAGAAAGCACGGGGACACGTGGCTTTTTGGAAAGAGGGCCACAGCTCAGTGCCCTGGTTGCCTGGGTCCCTGTGCCTGGTCCAAGAACAGAGCTATAAAGTTCATTGTCTGCTCTGATCATTGCATAAATGGAAAGTGACATTTCCAAACAGAGGAAGTCACCTGTAGATCTGAACTGGCAAACGCACCTGGCACTGACGAGCAGCACGGAGGCCAGGCTGTGTCTGCTTGGGCCCTGCTCCCAGTGTGCTGCAGCTTCTCCCCCTGAGGCAGGAGCCTGGACTACCAGGAACGTGCCCTCCCTGGTGCAGCTCAGCTCTGAACCAGTCGGTACCTTGTAACCAGGCTGAGCTTTGGCAGAACACAACCGCAGGCAGACGTGACACTTCACAGGTTTATAAAGAAAAAACGAGAGAAAGTGAAGGCGGTTCAGGTGAAAAGGTAGTTCTGGAGGCACTGCACTCCACTGTAAGGCTCACCTCCATCGCAGGACTCTGCCTGTTCTCCTTTGCCCACCAAGTCCTCACACCCCCTCTGGCACCTGGCCAGCTCTCCAGCCCGGCTCCTCCCGCCACTGATCCTGCAATGACCAACACCACTGAGGCTGTCCAAGCTCCAGCCTCTGGGTCTCCAGACATGCTGTGACTCATCAGAGGTCCTCAGTGATGCCTTAGGATTATAGCTTTTCTATTTGTCATGTATTTATAATCCTGCAATTCTTTAGTGTGTAAGTCTGATCTCCATACAGAGTGTGAGCAACTGCGTTTCCCTTTGTGGTCAGACACAACAATTCCTCTCCGGGCCTGAGAATCACGGACACCTCACTGGCTCAGGCCCCGAGAAATGCAAACAAAAGTGAGGTGGGGGGGAGCAAACTGAGAGAATGGGACTGCACTGCCTGAAGCTGTAATTGGACAATTAACCTGAGATATGCAAATGGACAGAACTTCTATCTGTCCCAAAAATGTGTGGCTGTGTCCATCCTGGGTGCAGTCTCTGTGAGACTCCTGTACTGCCCAAGGTGCACCCTGTGAAGGCCTTTCCATAAATCCCTACCCTTTATCTTTTCTCTCTGTCCAGTCTCTGTTCCAGGTCAGCCTCTCCAAGGCATCATCAGCTCCTCTGGCTCTTTGGGCGTTTTTTTGCCCAAAGCCTTTCCCTGTTCCCAGAGCCTTTCCTAGAGCCCGTGCCTCTGCCTCCCGAGGTGTGTGAGTGTGAGTTGATGCCTGTGCAAAGGAGCAGCAGCAACCCTTGCAGGCAGCAGAAGGGCAGTAGAGGCAGCGGGGGACACGATTTCACCAGGGGTGTGCTGATGCACAGAAGCTCTGCCCCCATCCCACGCTCCCTCCTGCCAGCAGCAGAGCTCCAGGGGCTGATCACCAGCCACTGTGCACCCTGGGGAGCAGGTACAAATGCCCAGCTCCTTTCCTGCAGCTGGGGAATGCTCTGCTGCAGACCAGGCTTCCTCGAGCCTTGCCTTCCTCTCCAGCCCGGCAAAGAGCAGCCTCCTCCTTGCCTGCCTCCCGAGCCATCAGCTCTGTGATGTTCCTGTGTGTCCCAGCACCGAGGTCCCTGGTCAGCACCTTTGTGTCTGAACGTGCATGGCAGAGTGTTAAACATGTCAATCGTTAATCCGTTACCTTTGTCAGTTAGAGAGCACACAGGAGTCCCGGGTGGAACAGCCACACACTGGACACTGCTGGATTTTCAGTGGATCAGAGCTCTACTGGGAGGGATTGGTGGCTGCAGGAGTACAAGGCACAAGCCACAGACAGTCCCCCTGCCCCAGCAATGGACCATCAGTGCCACAGAAACCCTGTAAACTGCTGCAGCACCATGTCAGTGAGAGGCTGAGATGTTTCCAGGCCAGGCTGTCAGAATGAATCCTCGTTCAGACACTGCTGCTTGCTCCTGGCAGGACTCATGTACCATAAGTACCTGACAACCTTCCCACAGTGGGCAGCCCTTCTCTGCTCCTTTGGGACACACATGCACTCCCTCAAGTTCCATCACAGCCTGGCTTCTCCTTATAACTTGCAAAAAAAAGGGGGTTTCTAGGACATGATTAATTTCCCAATGAAGACACTGACCCTAGCGGATGAATCCCATGGTGGGTCATGTGAACATCCCCCTTTTGCACGTCTTCCCTTAGGGGATGGATACATTGCCTGGAGCCAGAGAAGTGCTCTGGGTCCTTCCACATCCCCCTTCCCTCCTCTCACTTTTTGCAGGCACTGGCAGCATCTCATCCCCCAGGCTGGGCTGCGCAAGGGCACTCCCTCACTGCGTGCCACTACCAGGAGAGCGGCGTTTGGGCTTGATGCTACACAACAGAAAGTGTTGGAAGCATTCAAAAAAACACTTAAGGTGCTTAGGGACATGGTTTAGTGTGGGGTTAATGGTTGGACCTGATGATCATGGCTTTTCCAACCTTAATGAATCTGTGATTCTATAAAATATGGCACCTGATTGTGCAGTTACTTTTCATATTTGAGCTAATCTGGCAGCTCAGCCACAAGCCATGACTGGATGTATGGAGTCTGGGTAAAGCTGTCTGGCCAGTGCTGGGCAAGAGGTCAAACTACATGGTCACCATGACCCCCCTGGGCTTCTAGACTACCACTTAAATCATTTCCAGTGCTTGATTTGCCCACAGTAACCAGCACAACTAGCAGAGGCAGTAATTACGTTTACTGGCAGCTTGATGAGGTGCCAGCACAGGACAGGTGGAAATGCAGGTCCTCAGAGGAGGCTGCACAAAGTCCCCTCCGGGCACCATGGTAACATCTCCAACTCTGTTGGGACTGAAATGGTCAGCAAATGTCCCATCTACAGCTTCTAATCTCACTTCATCTTCAGGTTTATTAGCTGCAAATTTGTGGTGTTTTGTGGCTTATGGAAGAATTTATAGTACTATATAATTTTAATTTTTTTGGCTTCCTGTGTGGAACCACTAATAGTCCCTAACAGGCAGAAAATTGACCTGAGAGTCTTTCCCCTCCTTCTCTCCTTTTGGCATGACTGAAATATTAATAGTTCCAGGCTGCTTGCTGTCAGCTTCAAATCACCCTGGCAGTTAAAGCCCAAAATAACTGGGCCTTTGATGTCAACTTACTTTTATTTCTAAATAAACAACAGAGTTGGTTAAGATCTTCCAAATATGAAGCTATAGGCTCCCTCCAGCAATAACAACAAGGGAAAGCCAGCCAGTTCACTGTGTCTTGGGCAGACTGGGTGACCTTTCAGAGGCTTTCATTTCAGGTAGATGAACAGACAAGGCTCCTCTTGCCATCCCACTGTCATGCTAGAGCTGGTAACTTTGAGCCCAGCTGAGGAAAGGTATCATTCACAGTCATTGCTCTTGCACATCAGTTCTGAACCTCTTGCGTGACTGATTTCGCTTTCAATAGCCCTTGATAATGGGGAAAATTCCCTTATGCCATGATCATTATTTCTAATTTTTTTTTTCATTATGAGGCTTCCCTATTGTTTGGCATAGCCATAGCCATGGTGTGTTGCCATCCTTCCACCAAGTAACCCTGCCATTGATCTGCTTTGTGCCAAAAAGGACGGCGCTCCACGGCCAGGAAACCCCACACGCAGCACACAAAGCCTTGGGCCAGACCCCAGAGCTGGGGCAGCACTGCCAGATCCAGTTCCCTCGGGCCAAGAGGCCTCCTGGGCCACCCCAGCCCGTGCCACAGCAGTGCAGTGGGAACAGTGAAGTGGCTTTTGCAGCTTTCCCTGCATCATCCCAAATCTGGAAGCAGTGGGAAAGGATCAGAGTGTGGAGCTGAGGGAGCACAGCATTGCCCAAGTACCTCGGATAAGGCAGGGAGAGGAAGGGGACCCTTCCAGGCGTTTGCTACAGCACCTCATTTCCTACATCCTCCAGCTCCTGGAGAGGGTTTGTGAATGATGGGCACTTCACTGACATGCTCAGTGGAGGAAATTTTGTCGCCGCTGAAATCAAAAAGCAAAATCATCCCTGACCCACTGAGCTGTGAGTCCTTCCAACCTGCCTTGACCCTATGCTGGGGAAGAAGCTCCAGAGACCCATCAGCAGGCACATGGGCTGGGCCAAATTCCCCATGGGAGAGCAGGCAGAGAGGAGATGTCTGGGACAGATGGAGCCCTGCTAGCACCTGGGGAAAGACCTGAGGACTGAATTTCACTAAATTAACTTCCCCACTGACAGGAGCACCATGGTGGAGGGTGAATGCTGTTTCTGGGTCATTGCATGGACCAGAGCCCAACTCCAGTTCTGTAAAAGCAGGAAAAGGGACAGGGAATTTTTTTTCACATCATGGTTTGGTTCTGGGCTTTGGGAAGAGTGGCACCACTGCAGGGAAGAGATGACACCTGAGGACCATCCTGAATGCTGGTTTCTTCCAGCCCCCTGCAGCCAGCTGAACACCATGAACTGGGCAGAGCTTGGCTGGGAGCAGCGCTGGAGACAAGTCAGGGCAGTGAGAGCAGCTCACGATCCAGAGCAGGCACCTGCAAGCAGCACTCAGGGACCTGCTCCCCAGAACAGCTGGGTTGTTTTCCAGGAGGGAGGCTCGCCTCCCCAAAACCCAGGAAGCAGGGGCAGGAGCGAGCACAGGCACATTGACTCCTCTGAACAGAGTGGGGTCGCTGGCAGCCGGGATGGAGCAGCATGACTACACCTGGTTGCATTTCCACTTTCCAACAAGCCCAATGTCTGCCAGCATTCCAAGATGGGCTTTTACCCAGCGGGAGCTGCTGAACACAATGAATGCTCTTTGTATCTGTCAAGTGTAGAGGGGAGGGAGGCCCCAGGATGCTGCCAGGGCTGGGAAAGGTGTGTGTTCGCTCAGGAAGAGCTGGTCCTGTACATACTTGCACACATGCGGAGGTACAAACAGAACCTTCATCTGCCGATGAAAGACCAGCCTGCCTGGAAGAGGTGCAGGCTGGAAAGGAAACACATTTTTAAAGACAGGAGCAAATATTACAGAACAATGAAGTATTCCTTGTAAATAATACCGGTTGCAGATCTAAGATCCCTTGTTCTGTTGGTGAATCACAGGTGAGCCAAGCCTCCTCTCTGTTGGGCAATGTTTTCCATCTGTCGGCAGCTGACAGACGTGTGGGGTGTCGCTGGGGAGAAACAGCCCTGTGCCAGCACAGGCAGCCTCCACAGGGGCAGTGACAGTGGTGATGGGTCGAATGTCACCCGGGGGTGGGGCTCACAGTGCCTCTTCTCCAGGAACCATCCCTTGGTATCACACAGGCTCATCCCAGCCCCCATTTGTGGTGCAGGGGAGGGAGGTGGCACAGGCAGACACCCAGCCTTGGATGACCTCTGCAGCTTCCTTCTCCCTGTGGAATTTCTCTCTAACTTCAGGGAGTCACTGCAGGGTGAAATTTTTAAAGGTGTTATGCACCTTATGTACATAATTTGGGGCTGTCAGTCGACTTAGGTTGCTAATGCCTCTGATTTCAACCAGTGGAGCAATCTGGAGGTTAATCAGATTTAACTGATGCTTTGAAAATGCCCAGTGGGGTCCTGCCTGCACTTCCCATTGCTTGTTCACTTGGGAAATCCACTCCTGTATCTTCCTGAGCAGCAGAAGGGATGTGTCATGGACAGTCCTGCCCCTGGTAACCAAGCCTGTGCAACGAGAGCCCTCAGCCAGGCCCTGATGGAACCTGGCAGGTGCCATCTACAGACACCGGCCAAGAACATCCAAGGAGCTGATAGGGACCTACAAGCAAAGAGTGAGGCTATGAGCAGTGTTGGGCTATTCATTCTTGAACAGATCCGTTTGGGCTCAAGCAGAGAAGACCGAGGAAAACCACTGATCTGCTTGGAGCCAGATGAGAACAGAGTGTGTCAGAGCGAGCTCAGGGAGAGGCAGAGCTCTGCTGTGGAATGGGTGTGAGCTGGCGTGAGGAGGGAACGCATCGCTCCTGTTCCACTCCTGGGACAGGCACGGCAGCTTCAGGGGTGCTGGGACCCTGTCGCCACACTGCAGGGTGGACACTGGGCAGGCAGAGCTCATGGTCTCACCACCAGCCCTGTGCTCCTTCCCTACTGATTGCCAGAACGGCCACCTATTAGACAACATGAACCCTTTCTGGGTCCTACAGGAGCAGGATTCATTTGCTCAAATCCCTACATGTAGTACCAGCACCCAGATCCCTGTGTGACTGGAGGAGGGAAAACTGCCCTCAGTGTAAGGGGACAAACCCTGCCAAATCAGGACCTGCAACAGCACCTGAGCTTCTCAAGGAATCCAGCAATCCAAGGCCTGGTGTGGACCTTGTCAGAGCTACATGAGACAAAATCCACCCATGACAACCTCATTCCATATTTTTCTTTTGGGTTTGTGCCCTATCTTGTAATTCCATGATAAGCATTCCCTAAAACATAAATCATATAAGCCAGAAGTCCTGGAAGGACCGATTTGGAGAGACTCTCTGGGTTGATTTCCCATGTAAACACCTTCAGGGCAAAGCTGAGGTGGTGCCATAGAGTCATTCCCAAGCAGGGGCACTGGTAGTGAGAGAAGATGTGAGAGGCAAGGGGGCCAAGAGAGATCATAACATAATGACCATGCCTGGGCCCAGAGGATGAGAATTACAGGGTAATAGGGCAGCAGCTCATTGCTGTGTAAATGTTCAGTTATTTCTGTTCCGTAAACCACAATCCAGGCTACATGGTAATTACTTTGAGGTTCATTAAGTGTAATTTTACAGTAATCTCCAGGAGCCAGTAATCATGTTCCAAAGTATCTACCACTTAAAACTTGGTGAGTGTCATGCAGGTAGGAAGCAGTCGCATGGTTTTCAGACTTCAGTGAATTGGAAAGTGGGATGGCCAGGATAGGGTGAAATGTTACTGTGACAGCTGAAATTCCCTTCCAAGGAGAGTGTTGGGCATGCTAGGGAAGTGCTGCACACCCAAAGCCCAGCCAGTCTCCATGGGCACCCTCCAGCCAGCAGCAGGATTGGTGCCTTCAGAGGGCTGCTCTGCCCAGGTTGCCAGCAGTGCCCCATAGGTCAAATCCTTTTCCAGAGGTTAAGCCCATCCTTGGAGAACAAACAGAACTCTCGAGATTTGATTCAGACTCAGATGTCTCTTTTAGTTGCCAAGTTGGGGTGAGTAAATTCTACATTTGTCATTACAACCAACACAGCATATTTTATTTATTTTGCTACACAGCCAATTAGACTTAATGCTCGACAGTGTCAGTACCTCTTGCACATCACTTCCAGCTTCCAGTAGATTCCAATGTGGGGTTGACCCTAACCATCAGAAGAAGACCTAAGTCTTCCCACAGACTCCTCTTCCCGGTGGCCCCAGTCACAGCATGTCCCAGTGGCAGGGAGACCCGGCGTCCCCAGGACAAACACTGAGGGAGTGGTCCCCTGATCCCCTCTGCACCACAGGGAGAGGGGGCCCAGAGAAGCGCTTCATGGGACCCACACAACTGATGCTGTTCGTGTTTCTTGTCCTTCAAAGAATCCCATTTTGACCTGGAAAGGCAAGAAAAATTACTCAGAGCCAAAGCCCATGGGGTGAGCTCCTGGGGGAAGGGGCCAGGGCCCTCAGGAGAGGGGAAGCAGCAGCACTGCCCCGTGCTGGGCACAGGTACTTCATGGAGAGGAGTTCCATGGCAGCCATGGCTTGGACTGGCTCTCACCTGACAGTGCTGCAAGCAGGGAATATTCCTGCTGCAGGAATGTGTGAGATTGTGTTTCCAGGCAGTGGCTGGATCATCGTGGTAGGAAAAACCTGTCTCCCATGTTAACGACCAAGTTTCCGTGGCTTCAAAGCACAGATACATGTGGCTGAGTTCCTACAGAAATGTTAATTAATGTTTTTCCCTTCTCTCTCTTTCAGGGATCTGAACTACAACGAGCTGCTGGAATTCCCTGGGGCTATCAGGACACTGGGCCGACTGCAGGAGCTGTGAGATTTTCCATTTATTCCTTTTCAAAACCACTCCCTGTGGGAGAGTAACCAATAAAGCATTGTGCGCTCTGACTAGAGGACAGCACTCCATCCAAGACTTTCTTTTCCTTCCCAGCCCTCTCCACTGCATCAAAGCAGTTTATCCCCTCGATTTCCACCAGCTTTGATCACCTCCCCATCAGCCTCCACATCAGGGCTGGTGGAGGGGAGTGGGAGTCCCTGTCAGCCTTGCAGCAGGTTCCTGCTACAGTTCTTCACTCTCCTGTGGCATCTAAAGGGCTCAAAATCCATCTGTTCTCTGCCTACTTCTGATGTCCATTCCCCAGCTCGGGACCACAACTGGACTTAGCTGTGTTATTGGGAGGCCATAGTTTCTGCAGGCCCTATGCCACCTCCTCTAATGTGCAGAAAATGTTTTGTCTCTCTTAGGATAAATTTGTAATAGGGAATTACCAAAGTTTATGACCATTTTAGTGGATAGCTCTCCTTCCTCTAACTGGTCAGCCTGAGAGACACTAAAAATAAGAAACCATCTCACTTATCACCCACGAAGGTAGAAGCCCCAGGATGGGTTGAGTTGCTGTGGATCCACAGTTCCTGTGTCACACTGGTGCCAGGCTGGGGTAGGACAAAAGCAGCTGCTCTCATGTTTCTGGGAGCCTTGGAGTAAAAACCTGACACTACTTTTGTCTTTACTGGAAGAATTCTCATGAGATTTCTCTGTTCAGCCCAGATATCATCATTATTCCCACCTTCAAAATGAGAATAAGATCCTTAATCCCCTTCAAGATGGTTTTTGAAATGTCTGTCACTAAAGAAGAAGCAAATTCCAAACAGTTGCCAACTAATCATGTGCTCAGACTCCTCTGGGATAAACAATCTGGGCATCACCCAGAGCCCGGCCTGAGTCCTGAACACAGGAACCTGTGGCAGCCTTTGCTGTACAGGAGGTCAGACTGTGGCCACAGAGCTCTCTTCTGCTGCAAAAATTTGCTGATAGAAATTTTCTCAAGCTTAACCAAAAATATCCCAGCTAGAGCTACAAATCGTTTAAAGTCACGTGGGCCGATAATTCCTGGCACACTCTGGTTGGCAGCTGTGCAGCTGTAATGGAGACCATCCATAAAAATTGTAGAGGGCAGAAAATTTTGGGTTTAGCTTGTTTCTGTTCCCTAACCTGTAAAATGTTAAACCTTAAGTCCTTGTATCCTCAGTGGGGTCGGTGGAGTCACATATGGAGCACCCACAGAGTAAATGCAGCAGATTTTGTCCTGCCAAACCACAAACCTTGTTCACCTGCTGGGATGATGCTGCAGCTGGGAAGGAGCCTACATCTCCTATTTGATGTGTATTTTGAAGGCTCTCTGGCTTTAGAAGTGTTGAGGAAAGAAGGTTAATTTAATTAATATTAAGATATTTGTTTCTCCCAACAGCGGTTTTCACAACAACAACATCAAAGCTATTCCAGAGAATGCATTTGTTGGGAATCCCCTCCTCCAAACAATGTAAGAAAATTAAATAATGTTTCCTACATCTTTATATTACCCAGACAGGGGCATTTCCTGATGTCTTTGGTTGGGATTTCTCACAGTGGTCAGCATGACAACGATCTGGTATTTGCTATCCATGTGCCAGAGTAGGCTGAAATTGCTCCTTCTCGGCTCCTGCTTGGAATTGCTGTGGGTTCTCCTTTCCCTGCACAGCAAGGGAGGAACAAAATACAGATGGTCTGCACGGAAACCGTCTAAACCCGGGCTGACATCTGCTGACGTTTGTTCCTTGTGTTCAGAAAAGCTGCTGGCCAGCTACAGCAGCAGCTACGTGTGTCAGAGAGTGGGATACCAGGTCCTTGTGTGTCTGCCCAGACCTGTGGACACAAAGCTCTGCAGATAAATACACCCAGCTGTCAGCTCATTTCTCCTCTGACCCAAGCACAGGTAGTGATTTCTGGATACTTCTCTGAACCACACAAATATTGAAAATTGTGGCAAGTGACAAAAACTCTGCTTGTCCAAACTGGACTTAATTATAGAAATACCAGTATCTGGAAAGCCATGGTGACACTGGGTGAAACCATTCACTGCTCCAGCCAGAACAACCAGCCTCATCCCCATCTCCCTTGGGCAGCATCCGCAGAGTGATAATGGGGGCCCATACATCCAGAATGTTCATCTGTCCATTAGATCTGCCCATTTAAAGGCTTCACAGTTAATTCTTCTTGTAGGAGGTGACTCAACTCCTCCCGTATCTCGCTGGGTCCTAGAAGAGCTCACTTCTCTCCACGGACTGTGACAAGTGGGAAAGGTGCTGGTGCTGTAGGTGTGTAAGGTCACAGGAGGTGTCCTCCAGTGCAAGGTGTTTCTCAGTAGGACTCAAGGAGGGCTTTCCACCTTTCTAGCCTGTCTGGTTCAGCAGGACCCCAAAGGGCCCGTTCAGAGCAGCAGGAGACCTCAGTTGTACCAATATCCAGCCAAAACAGGCCAGTGGGAGAGCCTGTGGTTATCCGGGAGCAAGACTTCCTCACAGCACAGCAGCACCTCCTGCATGGCTTACTGCTGGTAGCTCTGAGGCTCTTGACCTGTAACAGCATCTTCTCTTCATGTGCAGCAGACTCTGACCAGTTCCTCTTTCCCATTGCAGCCATTTTTATGACAATCCCATCCAGTTTGTTGGACAGTCTGCTTTCCAGTACTTGCCAAAGCTGCACACTCTGTAAGTTCACCAAGCACATCCTCAGAGAGGTAACATCCAAGCTCCAAGCTCTGTGTGCTGAGCACTTCTGTGGCCTCCTCCCTCCCTTTTTTCAAGAGCCCCTGTGCCAACAGAGGACCACGCAGCCACTCTGTTGGCCAGCCCCAAAGGCTACTCCAAGGAGTAGACACTGCAGATGTTTTCTTCTGAGGAAGGATAATTTTGAAAAGGGCATTTTGGAGGCAGCCACTAATTCCTCCTCCCCACACAGCTGACAGGCACTGAGGCCTTCAGGCTCTCCACAGCTGTGCCAGGAGCAGCAAAGACCTCACACACAAGTGCCACAGCTTTTGCTGCTGTCGCGTAGTTGCCCAAACGGAAGGACACTGAAGGCATCTGCCTTCCTCCACAAGATAAAGAAGTGCAGGAACGCACGTCCCAACACCATGGCAGAAATCATATTATGGGGTAGCCAGCAGTGGCAGTGCTTCCTTCACATGTTTGGCCCTAGGCCTGCTCCAGGGCCACCAGCACAGGCTGGGCACCACCTGGATCACAACAGCTGGCCCATGTTGGCTTTTCAGCCAACCTGTTGTGGCACAGTGCTAAAAATACTGAGGCAGAGGCAAACTCATAAATCTCTATTTATAAGCCTCACCCAGGCATATAAAATAAATCATTCAAATAGCCCTGCATTCCTTAGATCCAAACGCATAGACCCAGGGAGGCTTGGGTGGGATGCCCTGCTTACATTCCCCATGGTAATTGTTTGGGGTTTTTTTAATTTAATTTGGGTAGAGATCGTGCCAAGAATGTGAGTGGTTGGGAGAGGCTTTGAGCTTGCCAAGTCTCCTTGCATAGAAGTGCCCAGCTCCATCTCACTGTATCCACACGGTGCAAGGCGTCTGCTCCAGCCACAGGGACGCACTGGATCTGGGCCTCTGATCACCACATCTGGGTGTGAGGAAGCAGATTTGCCACCATGGCTGATGTGTCTGGAACCTTGGGCAGTTGCACTTGCCTCCAGGTCCTCTGCCCACCTCACTTCACCCTCGTTTCTCTGCAGGTCACTCAATGGAGCAACGGACATCAGGGACTTCCCGGACCTTGAAGGCACCACCAGCCTAGAAGTTTTGTGAGTGGCACCTCTCTCCCTTTTACCCTGCTAGCTGTGCTCTTCCTCCTTCAAGGCGGTCCAGGCTGTTTCAGTGAGGACAACTTTCCCAGTGCTGTGCAGTATTCAGCTCTGCCTCTCCCTGGTCACTCACCCTTCTGCTTCGTTTCATCCCTGTGGCTCCTGAACGCAGCTTTCCTCCCTGTGAGTGGCCCTCTCAGTACTCTTGAGTGTGCTCCAGTCTTTTTTTGGTTTGTTGTTGTTTTTTTTTTTCCTTCCTTCCCTCCTGCATCTGTGAAGGAGTGAACCTCTGAGTGCAGTTCAGGAAACATCTGCCACCCAGGCTGGGGCTCCTGCAACTGCTCTGGTCCCTGCCTCACCCACCAGGCCCTGGAGAGCAGGGCCTTGGAGGACGTGCTGCTGCTGCCACACACAGTTCTCCCTCGGGCACGGGTCCCCAGGCTGAGCCCAAACCGGGAGCACCCCAGGCCAGGGTGTGACCTGGCCATGCCGTGCCTCGGGGACACAGGGACACACCATCCACCCTCATACACAGGCTTCGGAGGCAGCCCTGGCACCAGGCCTGCCCAGCCTGGACAGTGGGAACTGGGATGGCAGAGCATGCTACAGAGGGCACTGCCACCTGCTCCCACCGAGGCCAGGGACAGAATTCAGTCCTCAGCAGTGGCCCAGGACTCTTTATGGGCACGTTCACCTCAGCCAGGTCCAGCCGCAGTGCCTGTCTCCAAAACTGCCAGGCAGTTTGTTATCCTCTCCAGGTATTTTATTGTCCTACCGATATTGCCTCTCCTGCCACTATCTGGGACTGGCAGCTGGGCTTCTGGGTCACAGAGTCTGGGCTCTGGCTGTCAGCAACACCATTTCTTCTCTCTCCTCCAACCCTCCAGGACCCTGACCCGAGCAGGCATCCATTTCCTCCCCAGAAGGATGTGCCAGCAGCTGCCCAGCCTCCGAGTCCTGTGAGTAACCTGTGTCTCTGTCCTGCCTGGTCCTTTAAAAATGCTGTCAGGAACTGGGCTTTGCTTTTGTCTAGCTCAGGGAAGAGGTCCTGTTATGGAAGACCATCCGTGCTTCTTGTTCCCATTATCTTTTCCATGCAGAAATCACCACCTTCTCAATCACTACCTTGAGCTCTTGCTTGCTCTTGAACTTGCTGCTTCATCCCAGCATGATGCTCTGGTCTCAGGGCTGCAGTCAGGCACATCCTCCTTGCTCTGCACCAGCAGGAACTGATCCCTCCCATGCAAAGAGAGTAGAGAGGGTACAAAAGGAGGTGGGTAAGAATGGCCACAGTATTTCAGAGCTCCCAGCTATGCTGAAGCTCTTAGCCCAAAAACAAGGAGGAAATCACATTCACCCTCTGCCCCAGCCTTGGCTTACTGCAGTTGGAGCTCCAGCACGTGCCGTTGTCTGGAGGAAGGATCCTGTTCATATCCCAGGAGGGATCAGGTCTGACCTGATGGAGACCCGCGAGGCCCCAAGGCCACATTTCCTCGTGGGGGGCAGCAGAGCCAGATCAGGATTTTGCTCGGCCTCTGTTTCTTTGGCTCTGCCTGCTTAGCCAGACACTGAATGGTGCTGGAGGGGTCACACTTTCTACTTTAGCTTGGAGCCTGATGAAATCAACATCTCAGAAAGATTCTGCATCATCTCAGGAATCACACCCCTGGTTCCTGAGATCCCCAACTATGTTTGCAGTCAAAGACATCCTCAGGAAATGAGTCATGAGCCAGATTTATACAAGTTTGCAGCCTTAGGGCAACAGGAGGCTTGCCTCTCATCAGTCTTTATACAAGCAAGCTGAAAAAGAAAACAAGTTTGTTCCAGGAAAGCAACAGGAGTGAATTCTTGATCACAGAAATTGGAAACAAGAGAAAAACATAAAAATAAAAGAAGACAATTTGTAATTTAGGAGATTACAGGCTTTTGGTTCCAGCTGTCCCTGTAGGGAAGATCTCTCATCTTTAGACATCTGGACCAATTC
Organism: Callaeas wilsoni; assembly: GCA_013398955.1. NCBI lineage: Eukaryota > Metazoa > Chordata > Aves > Passeriformes > Callaeidae > Callaeas > Callaeas wilsoni. The sequence continues at coordinate 54,424 of VWPU01018049.1, forward strand.
AATGGATGACTTGCTAGGAAAGGGCAGCCTTTGGACTGGCCCAGGCTGATGGGTCCCAAAGCTCTGTTTCTGTTTGCAGGTTATCAGACTGCAAACCCTCACAGCAGAGCCTGTTCTTTGTGCCTACCCCCTCCACACGGGAGAGTTTTGTTGGGACACACCACCTTGTTCCTTGCTCCTTGTTCCTCCTCCCTAGTGAACTTTTCTAACATTAATTGCATTGCTTTGAGAGTTTGGAGAGAGAGTATGTGGGCCAATGTTTGTGCATGTTTCCATCTCTCTTGCCTTTGAGATGCCTCGGCCCCCTGTCCCCACAGGCCCAGTGGTGGCTCTCTGCCTGTCTCTTGGCAGCCACAGGACTGTGACACATCTGGCCATAGATGACACAGGTAAAGCTGCACTTCTGGCCTCGCCCCATGGTGTGGGTTCTCTGCAGGGATCCTGCACAGGGGCTGTAGAGCCACTGCAGGGGCAGAGGGTCACATCCTGGAACGCCACCCATGCTGAACCCAGCACACACAGGCAGGGCAGCCTTTGGCATCAACCTGGCATCATCCTGCTGCTTCCATCCAGAGCTTCTGCTCGGGGCACAGATTTCATGCAATCATGGTATATCCTGAGCTGGAAGGGACACACAAGGATCAGAGTCCAGCTCCTGGCTCTGCACAGGACACCCCCAACAATCCCACCCTGTGCCTGAGAAAGTTGTCCAAAGGCTCCTTGAGCTCTGGAAGAATTGTCTTTCTTCTCAAGCAGAAATAGGTGAAACTCCCCTGAGCAGAGCAGAGCAGAAGTCCCTTGCAGCCATCAGCACCTTCATCTTGGTATGTTCCCAACAGAGCTTGAGTGACTGAGGCTGCTCTGTCTGTAGATTCTGGGCTGCACCTGGTTACCCTCACTCTGGAGGAACCAGAAATAACTCCCAGGGCTGGTTCTCCCCCATCACTCTTAGCTAAGCTACAGCCCTGTCAAGCCCAATGGACTGACACAGGGACCAGGGAAAAGTGACCGATGCTCAGGCTCTTTCCCCATACTGGGTGACAGCCTCCAGAGCCAAGCACAAACCTTTTGCTTGCTTTTCCCTCCCTCCTCCTCTCCACCATGGAAAACTGGTGGTGAGGGGGTTGGCAAAAATAAATAATTGAAATATTTTAGGAGCAATCTATTGGCAGAAAGATGGAAACCAAGTTTGGAAAGTCGGCAGAGAAACCACATACAAAACTTTACCCTGGGGCAAATTTCCCTTGAACAACCACAAATCCAGTCTCTGCTGGTGAGGGAAAGGGCTGGGTTTAAATATTACTCCTTACCCAGTCTGTTTCAGCTTCAATAAATTCTCATTAAGCTGTGCCAGGGTGGGTTTTCCTCTGACTATCAAGCCACTCTGCTCTAGATCCTGATGTGACACTGGGCCATGAACCAGTGGGAAGGGGAGTTTGCTGCAAACTGCTTTCAAGTGACAGCACTTGAAAGAACGGGGACCAGAGGTTTTGACAGTCTGTAATGTCCTGAACCAAACCCCTGCCAATGCCACAACCCCTTCCCTAACCTTGGGAGAAAGCCAGGAAAAGCTGAATGGGGAGCAGGCAATGGGCAGTGGGTTTGCTGTGCCCAGAGGGAGGAGAGCAGCCAGCTGGTCAAAACCTCCCCAGGCTCTGCGGGCACATCCACAGCTCCTGTGACCTCCCCTCCACAGCAGCAGGATGGGAGCTCTGGCAGAAATGTCTCTGTGCTGTGCCCACAGAAAGCAGGGCTGGGCATGGCAGGAGTGGCACGGGTGGGTTTCACAGCTGACTCGAGGCTGGGGAGGACAAGCCCACCCCAGCTGTACGAGAAGCTCCTCCGGCCCACAGGCTGTGCTGCAGGGAGCTGGGCTGGGGATGGACGAGTGGGTAGGGCATGGGGCAACCCTCGCCTTGCACAGACACACCCAGAGCCACATGGGGTGCAGGGTGGAGATCCCACTCACTGCAGATACCAAAAGTGGAGCTGTGCGGAAAGAGGTGAGGTCACCTCGCTCTCCAGCAGTACCTGCCTACCAAGGGAGGGCTCAGGCGCACTGGCTTTTGATGTCCCAACATTCCTGTACTGTCCTTCCCCTGCAGAGAGCTGTCACACAACCAAATCGAAGAGCTGCCCAGTTTCCATCGGTGCCAGCAGCTGGAGGAGCTGTGAGTATGGAGATGTCCTTGTGTGTCCTGTGCTCTGGGGGAAAAGGGCTGCTCTGAGGAGAGGGGCAGTTCCCACACGCAAAACTCCCTAAGCACGGGGAGCGTTGGGCATTATAACTCACAGTTTGGAGTGCAAATAGACCAGAGCTCCACTCTTTGCCCCTGTGCACATACAGAATAAAAATACATTCCCTGTGCATAGGAGCTTAATTCTCTCAGGTCCTTTCAGAGGTCCCAGACACTTCAAACAGAAGTAGGAATGTGACAGCACTGAATTCACTTCACTAACTCCAGTCCCACTGTGAGCTAATCTAGAACGGGGTTTATGTCCACCGTAAATGTCTTCTGCTTCAAGGAGGAGTCCCATGCCATGGGCACAAAGCCCCTGGCCACCCTGCCCAGGGCCAGCCCCCTCGAGAGAAGGGGGATTCTTTCCTCAGGTGTAGCTCTTGAGCTGGGTTCCCCCCAGGCCCTGGGAGGCACTGCTGTTGCTCTGAGACAAAGTTATTCACATTCAGCTCAGAGTGTCTGGAGATCTGGCCCTACACTTCAGATAGAACACAAGTTCTTGGCCTTTCAGAGAAAAACTAAAAAACTAAATTTAAAAAATTTAAATAGACTTCATGATTTTTACAGAATTCTGCTACCTGGAAGAACAGATATATGGGAGCAGCATCCCCATTAAAAAAACCCCACTGGAGAGGTTGTCCCTGCTCTCTGCAGCACCCCAGGATAGCCAGACCAGCTCATTCAGCCTTAGCAAACTGGACATCAGGACACTGTGAAACCACATGAAAACAAGAGTTACACAGCCCCTGCTGCCTTTTATGGCAGCTGTGACAGTACCCTCAGGAAAACATTTGAAAAAAATAGAAAGTACACCAAAAAGTCAAATGTTCAGAATTCCAAACCTGTAGTTTCACACATTCTGCCTAAGTTCCTTCTTACAAAATTTTATAGTATGCCAAATTCAGACTTAACATTAACATAAAACCACAATAAATCCCAACTTTTGGCTACTGAAGTCAAATAGATTACACCTCAAGTTAATATTTTTTTACTAAATAAGTATTTGGTCCCATAAATAACTTTTGGTCCCTTAAATAACTTTAGTCTCCCAAAGTTATTGTCCTGTAAGCGCCACTGCCATCAAGCATCAGCATTCCTGATGGTTTGAAACAAGTCTGGTGGTGCCTGGTGGTACAACCTGGCACAAAACCAACTCAGGTGTGCCATCGCTCTGCCGCAACTGCCGGTGTGCAGACCTTTACCTGCACCACACAAGTGATCCCTCGCAGCTAAACACCCCTAAATTATTTTTCTCCACCTTGCTCCAATACCCCTTCTGCCCAAACTCCACCTCTTCCAATCAATGAGACCCCCCAAATTTGTGCTCAGAGCTTCCAGTGGCTCCCACATGAAATCTTGGCTAGAGGTAGGAGCGATGCCAGCCTGGTTACGTGGGGCACCAAGGCAGCAGCTCAAGTGCCCACCTTTGGAACAGGAGCATGTGGCCAAGCACCAGCTGAGACGTTACAGCCAGCACGAGGGTCCTTGTGCGAGATGAGTCAAGATCATTCCTGAGTCTAAAGGCAGGTTAACTACCTGAAAAATGGCCAGGGAGCTGCCGCAGGTGGAGCACCAGGCAGTGGCTGTGTCCCCTTGCAGAAGGTCACAGATGGGGACACTGCTTCTGCAGGTCTGGGAATTGAGGATGGGCATTCTGCAGGAATCTTAATAAGTATTCACCATTGTTCCACACCAGGGAAAACAAAACTGAGGAACCGAACCTTCCCCACAAGGTGCATGGCCGAGGCATCCAGGATGTCTCTTGAGGGTGTGGGGAGTGTGTAGGTCCATCAGCAGAGTCTGTGTGAACCCTCACCCTGCTTTTTCCCCTTCCCCAGGGGATGAAGGAGACAGCTGGAAAGGAGATGTGGAGGGCTGAGGCACTTCATGTGCAGATGTGGATGGTGGGTTCTACAAGACATCAAGGTTTTTCTTCATGAAACACTGAGATGCCTTCAGCCCTCAAACCTCCTTCATCCTCACCAAGGCAAAGGGCAGCATCATGTGGTCCTTCCTGAAGGGTCACACAGAGCTGGTTCCTGATCACTGGCTCCAAGCTCTCAGCTTTTCCTCTGGAAAAAGCACTTTGGAGGCTTAGGGCAGAGCAGAGTGGGAAACCAGTGCGGATTTGGAGTTAACAGGGTACCTTTGGCCACTGCACATCAACAGTTCTTTCCTGAGTCATGATGGCATCAAAAGCAGAGGCTGTCTGAGCCCTGGAGCTGCCTGCAGGAGGGAATGGCTTTGACATGTTTTGCTGCTCATCCTGTTCAACTCTCGAAATAAGAGTAGGTCTCCCAAGCACAGCAACTTCCACTGTGACAGTCTGCATCTGCTGCACTGGGACAAAGATCTCCATTGAGTAGGAACGCTGCCTTCAGCTCTCTTCTCACACCAGACTCTGTTTTTGCAGTGGTCTCCAGCACAACAAGATCCACGAGATTAGAGCAGACACCTTCGTGCAGCTGGTGGCCCTGCGCTCCATGCAAGTATTGTCTGCCAGGGAACCAGCTGGGGTCGTGCTGGGGGGAATGGAGAACCCAGATGGGCTGTGGGAGGTTCCCAACCCCGCTGCCTCTGCTGGGAGGCTTTTCTGTTGAGTCCCTCTTCCTTTCTGCCTTAGAAAAGAAGAGGCACAAACCATCCTTTTGGCTTCCCCTGTGCCTGCAGAACCCCCCTCCTTACCTGCCCCCCTCGTGCCCACACCCCACACGCTCTCACCATGAGCTGCAGCTCTGCCATGGCAGAGCTCACATCACAGACAGGCCTCCTGAATGCCAGGAGGAACTCAGGGCAGGGATTTACCCTGGTGTACCTGAGCTCCAGCACCCCTTGTCCTACACGGGCTGGTCCTGGGCCGCGCACTCCTGGAACCTCCGTGCAGAGCATCCTGTTTGGTTAGAAAGTTCCTCCCCACAACTCAACAGCTCGTGTTCCACGTAAACGTGCCCCCAAGCAGGCACTTCCCTGCACACAGAGTGACCTCCTAAGTGCTTGGCACCTTGGAGAGCTGGCAAGGTCCTGAAGGGCAGGATTGTCTCTGTGACATCTGGGAAGAGCCCTGACGGTCTTTATTTGCTGTTCTGTTAGGAAGTGAACGAAATCACACAAAATCTTTTCCCATGGTGCAGCAATGTGAGTACTGTTTAATAGCCCAGCATTCCCAGGATCCCGTGAGTGTCACGTACACCACAATTACAGCTGCCCGGGGACACTGAGGTGTTACAGGTGACACTGCAGACACTCATGGAAACGTGGTCATGCTGCCCCAGCCCACAGTCACACACACACAACTGAGCAAGCTCTGGCACGACCTTTGGGTACGTTCTGGTCCCCGTGGGAAGGATTCATCCCACCCAATTTCACACATATCTGAGCAGGTATCTTGGCTCCCCTAGAGCTGGAGACATGAAGGTTGTCCTGCAGTCTGCCTTAGGGCAAGAAATGTGTCCCAGTTTGCTGGTTTCCTCTACACTGGTGACAGAGGAGCGGAGCCCTCTCACTTGGATGGAGGCAGAGCTTATTGAGGGGACTCAGTGAATCCAAGGCACCTGTACGTGGCAGGAGACATTCTAAATTCACCTGCCCCAGACCCCTGGCCCTCCCTGCCCTTGCTGCACCCAGCACTGTGACTGCACTGGGGATGCTCTGGCACTAAGGCATGACCTGTTTGCAATGTTGACATAAAATTCCCAAATTTACAGAAATTAAGCCAGAAAAGAACATTTCACATTGGTCTTTTCCCATTGGTCTCAGCAGAGGAGCTCCTGCAAGGCAAACTCTTGTGCTGTGTGTTAGAAACCACCCATATACAGACCCATACTTATCTGTGGGGAGCTGCAACAGGACAGAATTTGCTGCTGACCAAGGGGCTACAGATCCCACATGTACTCCCACCAGGGCCCTTGGCCAGGCCAGTGCCAGCAGCTTCACTCCCTTGTCTGCTCTCTTCTTACTGATGTGTCCTTGCCTTGCAGAGACCTGAGTTGGAATTACATCCAGTTTATTCACCCAGAAGCCTTTGTGACCCTGCACTCCCTCACCAAGCTGTAAGTTGCAGGGATATTTCATTCACAGTGGGCCATGGATAGGAGGTGTCTGAGGTCCTCAGACTGACTCCCTGGGCTACCAGAACACCTGGGATTTAGATGTTGGAAGACTGATGTGCTGAGGTGCATGTCTCAGCACTGATGTGGACAGAACAAATCCCAAGGTTTCCTATTAATACTATTAATAAAGGGATGACGACATGCAGGAGGGGCCATCTTCAAGATGCTCTCACCCTGAACACTTAAACCTCCATTTCCTGATGCTTTCGTAGCTGCCTTAGATGCCTTTAAGGAAGATCACCATGATGGGCTGTTTCTACAAGAGTCTCTGCAGACGACCTGTGGCTCTGGAAGGTCCCCAGTTCTCAGCCCCCTCTCTGAGACCCTTGGGTATTTTATGGGATCTGCAGTCATTCCTGACCTGTTATGGAGGAAGAGGTGTGTGGGACATGTATGGGCACCGTGAGGGAGATACCACCCAGAGCTTTCAGCATGGCCACTAACCCCAGTCCCTCATTTTCCCGGGGTCTTCAGTCTCAACATGTTTATCTCCAGAGGCTCCTGACCCCAATGCAGCACCCAGCCCCGTTTCAGCATCACATCAAGGGAGTAATGGAGGCAGTGCCCTCTGCTTGGCTGAGATATCACTTGCAGCAGAGCCCTGACCATGCTCTCCCTCTCTGCTTTCCCCTCCCCAGGGACCTGACTGACAACCAGCTGGTCACGCTGCCCCTGGACGGTTTGGCTGGCCTGACTCATCTGAAGCTCCAAGGCAACCCGGCTCTCTCTGAGCCCTTCACCAAGGAGAGCTTCCCCAAAATGAGGTACTTGGAGTGCTGGCTCTTTCACTTCTGGTGTTCAGCACAGCCTGTATTTGCTTACAGCAGTCAGCCTCCTGCTCTCCTTGTCCATCTCGTGCTTTCTCCATGCTTCCAGGCCACTGGGTAGAGGAAGATCCATCTGCTGCTAACACATCTCATCTTTAATATGTTCCACAGGAGAGCAGTGATGTGCTCCCAGGCCACCACCCCCACCCCAAACACACACACACAAGTGGAAAGTGTGGAGCAGGCCCAGCTTAAGGCTCCTCTCTATGGAAAACATTCCCAGAAGCAGTCCTACCTAATGACATCCAGGTTTCCTTCCATAAACTCTGCATGTGTGGCCGTGTCTTGTCTGTTATGGATTAATGAGGAGCCTGAAGGGGTCAAACTGATGGAGAAGAGGCTGCAAAAGGCTCAGAGCACAGTGCTGTGCTGCAGGCTCAGACTTTCCTGACCCTCCTTGGCTCCTGGGTCTCAGCATGGCACCTGCCCTCACCCTTAGGCACCCATGGTCCAGAGAACACAAATTCCCCTCAGATGAAGTCATCTCTTGCTTGGGTGTCTCAGGGAGTTCCTTTCAAACCAAGAATGCATGAGCTGATGCTCCCACTCATCCAGGATGGGTTCCCAAAGCTGGAGCTATTCCAGTTTACACACAGGGCTGGGGTCACAGGTCACTGCACCAACACGGGGATGAATAGCTCAGGCCTGAGGAAAGGTGTGGAGCTCTCACTTCAGGCTGCCTCAGCAGTGGTGCCTGCAGGGCTCTCTCTTCTGACTTTTTTAACTCACAGCTGAGATCTACTGCATGGCTGGTTTCCAAATGGCAGGGCATTCCAACAGCTTTTGGAGGGTTTTCTACACCCAAGATCATAGAACAATAGAATGGTGTGGGTTGGAAAGAAACATTAAAGCTCATCCCGTTCCACCCCCTGCCATGAGCAGGGGCATCTTCCACTAGCCCAGGTTGCTCCAAGCTCCATCCAACCCGGCCTTGGACACTTACAGGGATGGGGCAGCCACAGCTTCTCTGGACAACCTGTGCCAGGGCCTCAGCACCCTCACAGAGAAGAATTTCTTCCCAGGATCCCATCAAATCCCTCCCCTTTCCAGTAGGAAATGAAGCTTCCTTGTTCTGTCCCTCCAGGCCCTTGTCCAAAGTCCCTCTCTAGCTTTCTTCACAGAACCACAGAATCAGAGACTCATTAATGTTGGAAAATACCTCTGAGATCGAGTCCAACCTGTGACTAATCTCCATCTTGTCACCTAGCCCAGAGCACTGAGTGCCACATCCAGTCATTCCTTGAACACCTCCCAGGATGGGGACTCCACCACCTCCCTGGGCGGCCCCTTCCGATGTCTAACAAGCCCTTCCTTGAAGGAATTCCTCCCGATTCCGACATGAATCTCCCCGGTGTAGTTTGAGGCCATTTCCTCTTGCCCTGCCACTTAGTGCCTGGGAGAAGAGACCAATCCCCACCTTGTTACAATCATCAGTTGTAGGGAGTGAGAAGATCTCTGCTGATGGGGGATCCCTTGAGCTTCCTTTTCTCCAGGCTGAGCCCCCTCAGCCACTCTCCATGTGATTTACTCTCCAGACCTTTCCCCAGCTCCATTTCCCTTTTCTGGACTGACTCCAGCCCCTCAATGTCTTTCTTGAAGTGAGGGGTCCAGAACTGGAAACAGGACTCAAGCTGCAGCCTCACAAGTGCCAAGCTCCTTTAGGCACTGGAAGGGCTCTAAGGTCTCCCTGGAGCCTCCTCTTCTCCAGGTGCACACCTCCAGCTCTCCCAGCCTGGCTCCAGAGCAGAGGGGCCCAGGCCCTTGGAGCACCTCCGTGGTCTCCTCCAGACCCACTCTAACAGGCAGTTCCTTGTGCAGGGTGGGTCCAGTTCAGCACTTCCAGGGTGTTTCTCCTCTAAATTAGTTCCATTGGTATCTCTCGAGCTGGTTTGGATTTGTACCAGAGAAACTGAGCCTGCAGCAGTGCTTCACTGGACCATGCCAGGCAACAGCCTCATTAACATTCCCTAAATTTTGGGGTAGTGCCATTAAGTAGCCTTACTCTTGGGACATATGTCTGGAGGAGTCATCTGAGAATGGTTCTTAGCCTTGCTGGGAGGCTCTGCACCTCCCTACCACCTCTCAATAATGGGATCTAATTTGGAGCTTATTACAGGAAACGAGCTTGTATACAGTTTCCAGACCCTCCCGGGGCTCAGCCAGAAGTGTTTGGCAACATAAAATAAAAGCATATTTTTAGAATGTAGAGATTTACCATATTTACTGATCTTGTCAGAAGACCTTAATTGTCTGGAAAACCTGAGGTCCCTTTGCCTTCATCAGCAGTCTCCCTGACTTCCAGCAAAGCCAAAAATGCAGCTGCTGACAGACAGCCTGGTATTGCATCCAGATGATGCTCAGCTGCTGTTGAATTAACCTTGAAATACATGCTATAATTAGCGACTAACTATTCGACTTTCAAGTAGAAATCAGACATATTTAAATAACTTGCTTCACTTGGGAGACCTGAGAATTCCCTGCCTGAGCTGGGACTCCTGGAACTGGAGTTTGAAGGTGCCTCTCTGACCCTCAACAACAAGCAAGGGGAGCCCTGCTCTAGGGAAGCTTCTCCCCTTGAAGGAAAGAAAGGATGCCTGGCAAAACATGGCCTTGGGGTAAAAATTGAAGACTGTACATGACATATTGAAGAGACGGGCTAGTTTAGTCTGAGGAGAACAGCAGAAGGGGTTTTAGGAGTGTGGTGGTTTAGGAATGGTGTTCTCCAATTTAGTATTTCCGTTAAAACCATGCACCACTCGCTCGTCCCCAGCTGGAGGCACAAAAGGCCAAGGTCATGGGTTGAGATAAGAACAATTTACTGGAAGCAGCAATGAGATAAGACACAAACAGTAACAGCAACAATATTAATAACAAAAAGAATAAGAAAAGAAAGGTATTTACATGGAAAGCCCCCAAAAACAAACAAATATCAGATGGCTCCCCCATCACAATTTCTCCCTTCTCCCCAGAAGAGACTCCCTTCCCCCAGCCTCCAGCAATGAGTAAGGTGGTACAGAATAACCTCTGGGTCCTTGCCATGCTCCCTCCCACCTGCTGCAAATTACCGCTGTTCTGGCTGGAACCAGGACATGGAACTATCTGGGAACTTTAGAGCAGTTTCCAAACCTGGTGTTTGACAACATTCTATTGACTGACAATGTCTTAAGCACCAAAAGTGGGTCAGTGCAGAGACACCATGGGGTGCCCTGGGTCCACACCCTGTCCTACATAGAGTCCCTCTCCACTGTAACCATCACCATACAGACCAGCCCTTGTCGTGTCAGCAGCACATGGACGAAAACGGGAACGATAGTGAGAAGATCAGCCTGGCCCCTGCTCAAGGACATCGCAGAAATTCATGGAATGTTCCATACTTTGTGACTCTGAGGTTAGCTCAGCTGGTTAGAGTACGATGCTAATAGCACCAACATCGTGGGTGTGATCCCTGTATGGGCCATTCACTTAAGAGCAGGTCATGATGATCCTTGTGGGTCCCTTCCAACTCAGAATATTTTGTGGCTCTGTATAGATGAGTTTCATCTTCGAACAACTAAAGGAACTAAGCAAAAAGTGCAAAGCAATGCAGAGTCAGGTCATGGAGGGGACACACCTTAAAGTTCTGCTTTCCTCTCTGCAGAGTCCTGGAGGTGCCGTACGCCTACCAGTGCTGTGCCTACGGGAGCTGCAGCAGCTTCTTCAGGGTGTCCGGCCAGTGGGAGGCAGAAGACATGAGCCCTGAGGAGGAGGATCCCCACAAGAGGACCTTGGAATTGTTCCCAGGTCAAGCTGATAACCACTGTGAGTAAGCAGGGCTGAATGGTGATCAGTCCCTGGGCAGGGCTGCCAGCTTGGCTGCAATCCTGAATTTGCAGCAGTGGTGCCACTGTCAGAGGTGACACCTGCCTCAGGGAGGGCTGGCTGGGCCTTCTTCAACACAGGCAGCCCAGTGTTTTGCATGGGCTTCATTTTGTGACCCTGAGTGGAAGAAAGGGTAGATCTGGCACATCCAAACCTTCACAATGTAACCAAAGGACCTTGGCAGTGCTCCACAATATGTACATGTTTGCCACTTTGGCCTTGCTGCCTATGGAGGGAGGCTGCCCAAGGCACTGCAAGGTGGCTGAGGCTACCTGGGACAACTGGGCTTGGCCATCAGACTTCTGGGCAATGTGGAGCCTTGGGCAGGACATCAGTCTTTGTTGTTACATCATCTAGAGGAAGGACCCTGGGATTATTCTGAGTAAGAGAATGAACTCAAAGGCCTGGAATATTCCACTGGCTGGAGGTAAAGAGACCTGTGTGTGTGCTACTTTTGTGCACACCACTGATGTTACAGCGAAGGTCAGGGTTAGGTGTGACAGCGGGACACGTTTGGGGAACACAGCACAGGGACTGGCCAAGGCAGGGAAGAAGCAGCTCCATGGCCAAACAGCACTTCCTGTCCAAGAGTCAATTTATTCTGTGCTCCAAAGTGCAGCTCTGCACACACCTGCATGGGGCCAGTTCCAGGAGGCCAGCGAAGAGTGCAAGGCATCCCTGCACTCCCAGCCCCACAGCACAGCAGCAGCTCCAGCACAAGGCTGGTGTGATCCCTTTGCAAGAGAATGTCAGAATAACGTAAAGAAAAGCATGAGCCCCTTTGCTTCCTTTGTAACTGCTGGAGAGTGGAAGCAGCACTTCAGGACACAGCCTGCATGCTGCATCTATTTATATATTTGTGTAAATACAGCGCACTTTCAAGGTCTGAGACATCCTGTAGGCAAATCCACATGGTAGATGGAGAGGGGGCTGTGCCCCTGGAGAGCCCCTGACTCACCTGCTCCCAGGAGCACTGAGCATCAGCCACAGCCAGGGGCTCTGCCGTGTCCTCCCACATCCTGAGCAGGCAGGGCTGGATCTGGAGGCAGATACAGACCCAGAGCCGTTGGACGCTGTGGTACGGGCAGCATGACCGAGACACTTTGTGACACAGCCAGCGAGTGACCCACAAGGCCTGTGCTCCTGCTCCTGCCCCGATCCTTCACAGCCGAAGAATAAGCTTTAAACATGCAAAGAGTTGAGCCAGAGGGTAGCAAATGTGGTTCCTACTGGCATGATGTGGCTCCAGGAAGCATGGTAGACTCGGTGGTAACACTGGCCAGACAGTGCAGAGGAGTCATGTTACAGTCATTGCTGCAGGATTTTATTCTGAGCCAGGTCACTTTTTCCATCATTAATGCAGCCCATACTGTAGCAGTCCTGGTGCAGATAGTTGTGGGGTTTGCCCAGCAAATTATAGCATTTGTGGAAAGACCTAGTTTGTGACAAGAGGTCACAGACCTGCTTTTGCTCAGTACCAAAGTCTTTGATGCCCCAAAGGATGCTCTCACCTGGCCCTGTCAGCAGACCAAAACCCACCACAGGGTCCCAGGCCTCCAAGCCAGTCTCAGCCTCGTGGATGGTGTGCTCATGAGATGTTGGAACCTGAGGGGAATGTTGACGTTCTAAGACGTGCCAAATGAGACTCCTTGTGGCTCGTAAAGGCTCCCATTTTCAGATGTTAAAGCATTGGATCTGTTTTGAAATATCAAAGCACAGAGGTGCAAATGTGAAATGCACAAGAACATCATTCCTTATGATGTGCAGCTTTTGCAGATGACTCTCCAGACCTCCAGTAACAGGGTCTGCTCTTGATGACAAAGGGTAAGGTGATATTGCTGTTTTACTTAATTAATCATTGCTTTATTTCTGTTCCCCATGCTTCCTTTCTGATGGCCACTGGTGGTGTTTAGTTGGGTTATATGAACCTTGTAACACTTTCTCATTAAAGAGGAAAAAAGCTCCCAAACATTCCTTTCATGCAAGAGGGAAAGTGGTCTGCTTAAGAGAAAATACCTCAGGGCTGTGTCGCAGCAGGGTCCAGCCAGGCTTGTCGGGGCACTCGGGTGCTGTGGAGAACTTGTGGGAGGGACAGGGAACACTTCCAGACAGCTCTGTCCTCTCAGCCTTGTGCACTGCTTCCAGTGCTTCCCAAACGAGTCCACAGAACCTCAAGCTGGGTAGTGAAAGGCAGCTTGTCCCGGGCAGCCATGCAGGGACAAGAAATGGCTCCCGATGCCCAGCCCTGCCCGGCCTGGCAGTGGCTCCTGCAGCCTCTCCTGCTCCCATATCCAGCACCCACCCTGCAGTCAAGCACCTGAGTCAGGCACCTGAGGGACCACCTGGCTCCAGACACAGAGCCCACGTCGTGCCACGGGCCCCAGGGCCAGGTCAGCTCTTCCCCATCCTTCCAGGGCCCTGGATGCTTGGGAACCCACCCCATACTACTCAAGTATGTCCATCCACATCTAAGCAACAGCCACCTGAGGCCCAAAGTAGTGTAGTCAGTGCATGTCTCATCATTCTGTCACTTCGTCAAAACAGATATTTAAAGTCTCACTTGCAGCACTTCCCATGTTTGGGATATCATAGAACTGTAGAATGGTTTGGGTGTGGGAAGTACCTTGAAGCTCTTCTCCTTCCACCTCTGCCATGGTCAGAGACAACCTTGCATTGGACCAGGTTGCTCCAAGCCCCATCCAGCCTGGCCTTGAGCACTTCCAGGGATGGGGCAGCCGCAGCTTCTCTCCAGCTCTCTTGGAGCCCCTTTAGGCACTGGAAGGGTCTCTAAATCCTGGGCCTTTCTCTTGTCCAGGGCTGGGCAATCCCAGTTGTCTCAGCCTCTCTGGGTTACAACTGGCAGTGTTTAGCACACACCCCCTGCCCCAAGTCTGTCCCCTGTGGCTGAGCAGGAACCCAAAGATGGCTCGGGGGCCTGTCACCAGGACAGCCCCCGGCAGTCCCCACAGCTCCCAAGGGTGGCTTGCAGAGGAGGGCAGGAAAAGTGCCCTGGGGCACTTCCATCACCATCCCAGCACCTCCCTTTGGGACCTCTGGTTTGAGGATGGAAAGGGATGTGTTCGCTTACAAGCATGTGTTTGCAATAATGGAACAAAGCTATGGGAAGGGACAAGGGAGCACACGTGTACGGTTATCCTCAGCAGTAGGACACTGCTTCCCCCAGCCCAGCACCTCCAACAGCTTGTAAAGTTACTAATGAGCTTCTGCAACCACCTGGCAAACCCTGCAGGGCCCTTAGAGATACGCTTTCCCTACTTCTGTCATTCAAGAAGGCTACTCCATACCCAACACAGGATCTGCCCAGGCCCCTTGCAGCCACCTGTGCCCTCATACCAAGGAGAGGGCAGGTCCCTGCAAACCCCGGGGACTGCCCTGGCTGAGACAGATTGGACTCAGGGAATGAGCAGACAGCACCAAGGGGAAAAGCATTCAGCCCAGTGTTTTCTGTTCTATCCCTTCTCCAGCAATTCTGCTCCTCTCCCTCTCACTTGACTTTTGGTACACGCAGCTCCTTTCTCATGGAAAGGGCACAACTGGCAAAGTCGGTTTTTTCCATAAGACCTCAGAAAGTGGAGGTGCCTCAGCAAAATTCAAATAAATAACAGCTTCTTCAAAATCAATGCAGCCTGCCTTGCTGGGACACAACAGTCATTTTCCTTTCTCCACAGTTCCCAGGATGGAGAAGGACTGGTTTCTAGCAGAGAGAGGTACATTTTTCACTTTGAATCCCACTGTGCTGACTAAGGATTGCTTTGTAATTCCCAGCAGGATCAGTAGTCCAGGCAAAACAAAAGATCATCCTTCACTTCATGAAAATGTTTAACCTGGGCTCAAAACCAGGCTTTGAGGAGAAAATGGATGGCGCAGGTTACAGTTTCCCAAGGGTTGGGTCTCAGCAGAGCACAGAAAGAGCAAGCCTGTGTCTGTTTTATTCGGGTATCGTGACTGCACATCACAGTCTCCGCACTGTGGCTGGAAAAGACACTGGAGATTTATAAGACTATAAAATACAAGGATGAAATATTTTTCCATCCCACTGTGAGTGTTTCCTTGCCAGGCTCCAAAGCAGCAGTAATATTTCAATTCTTACACAGACAGATTTTAAAAATTACTTTTTTTTCCAAAGCTCCCTGAAGCTGAGAAAGCCATGAGGCTTGTCAGGAGGCACTAAAGATAGCACGTTATTTGTCATCATCCTTTAATCAAATAATCCCAGTCACATTTTCAAACACAGGCAGGGAGCAGAGCTCATGAGAAGCGCCACTTCTAAACAGATTAGACAAGTAAATCCCACTCAGGTCAGCCTTATCTTCAGCACTGTGGAAATTTGCCTTCCTGGCCAGTGTCTGAGCTGCCAGGGCACACCTGGGCTCCAGCATCAGTCCATTCATCCAAGAGAGAGCTCACCCCACAGCCACAGATCCAGCTCTCTGGCTGCCAGGCTGTAGCGAGAACAAAACCACATCCTTTCCCTTTCCTCCCACTGGCAGAAAACCCTGCAGAGACCTCCACTGGGAGCTGTGCTGGTGCCATGGGTGGGAATGGGCCAGCGGGACAGCAGCTGTCCTCACTGTGTCCCGGTGCTGTCAGTCAGCAGGACTTCGGGAAGAGGAACAAGGAACAAAGCAGAAAAGCACGTCGTGGGTTAGACTGAGAGGATGCCATTCACCCTGGTGACGACCCACACCAAAAACACAGCTGAGGGCTCGGCCCCATTCCCTTCCAGCAGCTTCTTCTTCAGCCAGGGGGTCTCTGCCTGACCCTCAGCAAGCCCCAGCCTGGCTCGGGGTGCAGCTGCCAGCATGACAGAGATGCTGGTGCAGGGCTGGGCTCTGCAGCCTGGCTGCACAAACCCCATGGATGCAGAGTCTGCAGCCACAGGCAACCAGTCTGCCTTCAGCAGATCCTGGGAACATCCACGATTAAAAACAGGGTGCCACAGTCCCAAGATTTTACAGGGCATAAAATAAAGCAATAAATGTTGTGTTCCCTTGTCTCTTTGTTGCTGAACTGTTTGGTGGTGGTGTCTGCTGACGAAAAATTTGTGCTGCAAGAAGAGGCTGGTGGCTCCCTCTGAAAAAAGCCCCAAAATCCCTGTTGATGAACAAACATTGGACAAGGCCTGCCCAGAAAGCTCCCATGGAGAAGATGCATTTGAAGGCTTTGTGTTCTGTAACCACACAGGCTGGAGTATTTATTTAGCTTTAATAAAGCATGCTGGGAGGAGGGAACCGCAGTCACACAGCTCTGGGATCTGGGGCTCTTACACTTCAAATATTGGGAGTAACCTACAAACAGAGGGGTTGGCTACACTGCAACCCACCAACGTTTACAAGATCTTCTCCCTCTAGAGCAGTGACTGCAGGGGACAAACTCTACACCAGCAGCTACTTTGAACTTGCAGGCTGGGAACTGCCTGGGAAGGTCTGTGTGGAGGACAGGCAGCAGGAAAAGCTCCTGGCCCAGTTAGCTCTGATGGTTCTGCTTGTTCTTATCTGAGCACCATTTCTTGTTCTTTTCTCCCCAGATGACCTAGATGCAGATGATCTTCAGCTGGACCTTGAGGAATCAAAGCTGCACCCCACTATTCAGTGCACACCAAGCCCCGGTGAGCAGCCAGGGAAACCCTCTGAACAGAGTTAGGATCATTTGAACTTCTCTAAATCCCCAGGATCCCCCACAACCTTTCAGATCAGAAGCCTGATAGGTTGGGCTTAGGCCACAGGAGGGACAGGTAAGGAGTTTCCTTCTCCCTGTTGGATGTAGCTGCCCTCCTATGAGGAAAGGCCCAGGTGAGGATAAGCCTGATGAGGAATCCCAGGTATCACCAGCTCCTCCATCCACCGGCCTGCTGCACTCAGATGCGGCTCTCCAAAAGTCCCCTTCCTTTGCATGAGTTACACTTGGCTTTGTCTCAGCCAGCCTGGAATATTGCATGGCAGAGCCTTGTCCTTGATGTCCTGATCATACCTAAGGCACTGCACACTGCAGGGGTGCTTTGCTCTGTTTCCTGAGGAAGGGAGAGCAGGGAGGCACTGGACTGCACATGCTGGCTGGTGCTCAAGGAAGTTGCCTTCTGATTTTGTCCCTGTTCATAGCTCAGTGGGGTCCTACAGAAGCACACCTGGACGCTGGAGAGGTCTGGTTCCAGCCAGCCTGCTGTGGGACACTGGCAGGGACAGAGCTTTTACCAGTTGTTCCACTGAGTTTGTTGCAAGAGGAACAAGATTTCAGCTGAGGGCATGTCCTGCTGCCTGGCACTCTGAGCTTCACTTCCTTTGAGATGAAAAAGGTTTCTCTATTTCCTCTAATTTTGTTTGTTCTTTACCACCTAAAACTTCTACCAATCTGGTTTTGTTTTTGCTGAGCTCCTCATGAAACATCCCAATCCCTCCCAGAGGCAATTTTATGCCATTTCCCACTCTCTCTTTCCTCACTTTCTTCTTTTTTCTTTGTCAAACAGCTTCCACACCAGTCCTCTTTTTACCCCTCCATGACCTTCCCTTACTCACTCCCCCATCCATCCACTTCCATTCTTTCTTTCTCCTGATATCCTTCCATGTTCTGCCTGTCCAGACCGCTCTGTCCCTTCCCTGCCACACCAGCTCCCTCCCTCTCTCCCTCATGCCCAGACACTTCACCTCATGGTTCTCATCCTCACCGTGCAGAGGCCATTCATGCAGAAACAGTCAGACACCTCTTAGCCAAGGTCTTGAGTGTACAGAGAGAGGCTGGCAATGCCAGAGCAGGATACAGCATCCTGACACATCTCCACACCACAAACTCCCAGGGGGAACATGAGAAGGAGCAGGTAGTGGTAGAGGGGCCCAAATGCCAGGCCGACATCAGGAGTGTTGGCTGCTCTGGAGTCACAACCTTTTTACATTTTAGGAGCTCTGATCAATTTGTTGTTTCTTACATTTCATTTTGACCTCTCCCTGCACATTTTCTCTGCCCTAGACAAGATCCGAGAGGATGCCAGAGGCACTCAAGTGTGGGGTCAGGAGCACAGGGGAGGGGCAAGAGACAGCTGCAGAAGAGGGTGGAAAATGTCATATTTTCCTTGCCAGCCCTCAGCACTCACATGGCTAGTGGGGCCAGGAGAGGGCTGGGACTTGGCCACCACTCTGAGCAACACCACTGGAGAGAAGCCGTGTCTGCTGGATGTAACTTCGGGGTTTGTCTTCCAGGTCCCTTCAAGCCCTGTGATCACCTGTTTGAGAGCTGGATCATCCGCCTGGGAGTCTGGGTCATCGTTCTGGTCTCGGTGCTCTGCAATGGGCTGGTCATCCTGGCTGTCTTTGCTTCCCCCAGCTACCTCTCTCCGGTGAAGTTCCTCGTGGGCTCCATCGCTGGGGCCAACATGCTGACGGGCATCTCCTGCAGCATGCTGGCCCTCGTGGACACCCTCACCTACGGCCACTTTGCCAGATACGGCGCCAGATGGGAGACGGGTGCGGGCTGCAGGGTGACAGGGTTCCTGTCCGTGTTGGCCTCCCAGGCTGCCATCTTCCTGCTGACCTTGGCTGCTGTGCAGTGCAGCCTCTCAGCCTCCTGCGTGCGGGGCTATGGAAAGTCCCCCTCCCTAGGCAAGGTCAAGGCTGCTGCCTGTTGCTGCCTGTTGCTGTCCTCTGTGGCTGCCGTTCTGCCTCTCTTCTCCATTGGGGAATATGGAGCATCCCCTCTCTGCCTCCCATACCCCATCCCAGAGGGGAAACCCGCCACCCTGGGCTTCACTGTGGCCTTGGTGATGACAAACATGCTCTGCTTCCTGACTATCACCGGCACTTACATCCGGCTCTACTGCAACCTGCTGAAGGGGGAGTTCAGTGCTGTCTGGGACTGCGCCATGGTCAAGCATGTGGCCTGGCTGATCTTCACCAACTGCCTCCTCTACTGCCCGGTGGCCTTCCTCACCTTCTCCTCTACCCTCAATCTCTTCCTTATCACCCCAGAGGTCATCAAATCCGTCTTCCTTGTGGTCCTGCCCCTGCCCGCCTGCCTCAACCCCTTGCTCTACCTGCTCTTCAACCCCCACTTCAGAGATGACTTCCGCCTGCTGAGGCAGAAAGGGCAGGACAAGGGCAGCTTCCCCCAGTCCTGCCGGGCTGATGACATGGAGAAAAGCTCCTATGACTCCACTCAGGCTCTGGTGAACTTCTCCGACATTGACCACATGTTTGAGACACCTGATTCCCTGGGAGTGCGCCCCATTCTTGACAGCTACAGCTTCCCCTCCATGACTCTCATCCCCTGCCAGCAAAAGGTGGGCACCAGGGGGAAGGAGAGAGGCTTCTCTGAGCACTGTCCCTGCCGCAATGACAGTGAGATGCTGATAACTTCAGAGAGCCGAGATCTGTCCGGCAGCAGCCTCCGGATAACCTTCTTCCCCTCCCCACCCACGCCGCCCTACACATCTCACTTATAAACCTCCTCGGAGCAGCCGTGGGAGCAGCCCCACAGCACACGCCGAGGGCCAGCACCAGTGCCGAGGGGCCAGCAAGGTGACACAATCTGCTCCCTGAAAAGCACCAGTACAACCTGTCTACCCTCATCCCCACCATACCTGCACGGGCAACAGGCACCGCTCTGCCAGCTGCCCCTGGCCTAGAAGGGCCCTGACCGAGCTCCAGACACTCAGGGCTGGCCATGGGAGGAGACACTCCCTCTGTGAGTCTCACTTCTGCTAGAAGCTGCCTGGGAGAGAGCCCCACTGGCTCAGGAAGTGGGTCAGGGAAACCCTCCTCCTCCTCCTCACCCTGGAGAATCACCAGCCAGGAGGAGCCTGCAGCAAAGCCAAGTGTTGTCTTCTCAAGGCAGAGACGCCTTGGCCAAAGCCACTGCTCCGTGGCAACCCCTGGAAATGGCCGACTGCGATGACCTGGCCACCCACAGGAACCCCAGGACTTGTCCTCTAGGGCTCTCTGCAGGTCCCACACACCCCTGGAAATGGGCTGGTGTCTGTCTCACGCCACCAAAAGCAGCGTATCCATGTGTACACCTGAGTTTTTGGACTGCCTCTGTTTTGAGAATCCCCACTCATTCACTGGGAGTCTCATGGATTGGACACAACCCTCACTTCCAGCCAAGACCAGGAGCTGGGGATGCTCAGTCTTTCAATCTGACCCACAGTGGCTCACAAGGGGTCTCTGAAACCCACAGCAGCCAAACCCAAACAGTTCCAGAAAAGCCCACATGCTCTGCCTGAGGTCACCCAGCAGCACCCAGCCAAGGCACTCAAGGGCACACAGGGCCCCCTCCACCTTTGCCACTACCCCCCTTCACACAGCACAGCACACCTGGGGCATTCCTGTCTGTAGTCACCTGGCTCCTGGTCAGACATGGTGAAAATGGGGTCTGGCTGCTGCCTCATTGTCCTCAGACCTCACTCCTGGAAGAAGTGCTTGGTTCTGGGTACATGTCTCACATAAAGTGGAGCCATTTTGGGGACTGCACGTGCCTTCTCCTATCTTAAGGGCAGGCAGCTGGTGTAGAAGGAGGAAACAGAAATCAGCATTGTGGGATGGTGGCATCAGGAGGACACAGGCCACTGGGAACAGCCTCAAATCCACTCCCTGCAGCTCAGGGATCTCCCAAATCCATTCACTCCATCACAAACCCTCCCAGTGCCACCCAGTGCAGCAGGGAGCCCTGCGCTCAGAGCTCAGGCCCTGGGCAAAGCTTTGGTTCTGCTGACGTTACTGCAGCTGTTTGTCACTCATTTTCACGAGATAATAAATGAGCCCCGTTGCTGACCAGTGGCTGGTTTCTGTCCTCTTTCACGTGAGGTGCACCTTGGTGGTTCTCTTGGCAGCTGCTGTGCCTCGGGTGTTTCTGCATTACCCCGGTGAGAGCTGGGAAATTGCGTTGTGTCCACGTAAGCTCACACCACCCTCCCCATCCCTCTTCTCCAGAGGGAAGAGCCAAATCATCCACCTTTATGCAGCAGAATTGTAGCACCAGGGCACTCTCCCGGTCCCGTGGACCAGGCTCCTGTGAGCTGTACCCTGTCATCTGCTGCTCAGGGGTTTGAGTTCATGAGCAGGACAGAGTCTGTGGCATAAAAGTGTAAGGACATCATATAACAGGGTCTCTCATGAAAAACCAGACTCACCAGCCAGAATGTGGCTCTGCTTCCTTCCTCTGCACTTGAGGCCTGTGGTCTTATCTCAAGACAAAAAAACTCGAGAGATAGCAAGAAATCAGAGGAACAAGATCGAAGGATTAGAGAAGAGGGTGGGACCCCCAAATCTGGTGACAAAATCCAAAGCTCTGCTACAGTCTTCAGGCGGAAACTGTGAAAAACATGGCCTGTTGTGAGACTTGAATCCTGATCTAGACTTATGATATCCTACACATGCTCAAAATCCATTTTCATGTTTGGCTCGTTAAAAACACTGAGCCATTTTCTTCCACGTCCTTAGGGCTGTTCACATGCACAGGACTGGGAAAGACTCATCCTAGGTCAATTTCCAGAAACAAAATGCTCCTTTGGAAGTGGGATCAACCTCCTGGAGCTAGTCTAGAGGAGGGCTACAAAGTTGATTATAGAGAAGAAGCATGCGGAAAGGTTGAGAGAATTGAGATTGTTCAGCCTGGAGAAAAGAAGCTCTGGGGTGACCTAATTGGGGCCTTTCAGTACCGGAAAGGAGCCTGGAAGAAAGATGGAGAGAGACTGTTTACAAGGGCCAGGAGTTACAGGGCAAAGGGGAATGGCTTCAAACTGACAGGGAGTAGGTCTGATTAGATATTGGGGAAGAAATTCTTGGCTGTGAGCATGCTGGGACCCTGGCACATGTTGCCCAGGGAAGCTGCAGCTGCCCCATCCCTGGAAGTGTCCAAGGCCGGGCTGGATGGGGCCTGGAGCACCCTGGGATAGTGGAAGGTGTCCCTGCCCATGGCAGAGATGGGACTGGATGAGCTTTGAGGTCACTTCCCACCCAGGACAATTCTGTGATCTGCAGCATAAATTCAAATTTGCCAGCACATATCCTTACTCCATAAGGAAATCTCTAATTGGAAGACACCCTAAAATAAACCCCACTGTCATTGACACAATGAGCATCATTACAAGTCACAGACCAACTGCAACACTCTTGCCTGAAATCCCCTGCCCCACACTGCTGCTGGGGGTGTCTTCAAGCAGTCACTGAGGTACCCAAATGCACTCGGGGCAGAAGCTGTCCCCAGCAGAGGGACACATGAGCTCTCCAAGGGCACTGGGCCATCAGGGAACAGCCCTCCCTACATCCTGATGGCAGCAGGAGCTGAGCAGTCCTGGGGAGAAGAGAAGGAGGATGCTGCATGGCCAGTGTAGCAGAAACGGAGTCCCCAGCAGGTACGTAGGCTTCCCAAACCGCCAGGTGCTGCACACAGCTCCTGTACATGTCAGGCTGCCACGACTGGAGAGACTGCAGGGCAGAGGCAACAGCTTCCTCTTGGGATTATACTAATTACAGCCCTCATCCAAAGTGTCTCTATACAGTCTCAGCCTAGTTGGGGTGGTGTTGTAAGTGTCTCAAGTGGTGGCCACTGTGGAGTGGAGCACAGGCAAACAGAGTTACAGACACTCTCGATGGCACTGAATGCAGAGGAACAGGGAGTCTGAGCCCGAGACTGGCAGGAGTCTGGCACAGTCAGCTTTCCAGGGCTCATGCTCATCACCTCTGGAGCTGGCTGAAGAGGAGGGAGAGCATCTGAGAGAGCCCAACCCAGGAAGAGCCTGAGATAACGACAGGGTTGATACACATGAAAGCACGGCCCTTCCCATGAACAATTTCCCCAGGAAGATGAGGAAAAGTCCACTGGGGGTCTGTGTAAAAGCCCTCTGGGTTGTGTGGGCTCCTTGGTCAATGTGGGACTTCCCACGCCCTCTTCTCCCAGACTAAGCAATGACCAGCAGCCCTGCAGGTCCTGTCTGTGCCAGAGGCCAGGCCATGCCAGCCAAACTGGGACCCACAGCACCTCACTCCATCTCTCAGGGCCCCCACAGCAGATGCTGACCATTACTTCCAGCTCACCCAGAATCCCCACTGCACCCTGTCCTCTGCCTCACTGATGTCTCCAGGCACATACCTGGAGGGTGTCCCTAGTGAGCCAAGGACAGGCTGCAGGGCACCTCTGGGGAAGGAGGGACTGAGAGAGCACCAGACCACGCCAAAGGGCCTCGAGAGCAGACATGCTGTAAAGCACAGGAGAATTTCCTCCCTGTTCAGTGGGGAACCTTTTCCCTTCCAGGGTCGCTTGGCTCCATCCAGGGAAGCTCAGTTGCCTCTGAAAGCTGGTGCCCATCTCCTGGCAACTCAAGAATTGTCAGCCTGAAAGAGAATGAAGCTACTTGGAGCACTGCGCAATGCACCAGCCAGGATCCTCTTATCCAGCTCCCATGGGGCACAGAGCCCTTCTACCTGTCCCTGCTGCACAGGCCAGTCAGGGGAGCTGAACTGAGCACGAGCTGGTTTGGAGCAGGGTGAGATCTGCTCCCTCTGCTCCCCCAGGCCACAACAGCCCCTCGGAGCCCATGTGCAGCAAACACAGCCTGAAGCCCTCTCTGAGCTGTGTTCCTTGCAGGCTTGCTAAGGGGAAAGGAGGGAGCATAAACACAGAGCACATTCTGTACTGACCAAAGAGATGCCTGAGAAAAAGTGAAAGTTTATGGATCTGCAGAGGTGCAGGAAACAGAAACCAGCACCTTTTTATTGCTGCTGCAGGCCATAAATTCAGAGTATGAGCTCTCTGGCAAATGCTCATTGAAGTGCCTTTCACCACATCTCTAACAGCATACACATGTCTTTCCACCCTACCAAACACTAAGTTCAATAACTATCTAAAAAAAAAAACAAAGTAAAAGCAATCCTACACCACTCCATCTCCCTTCTTAGCAGCTGGTTTGGCCCTTACTGGTGCCACTCTGCCCACCTCTGGGCAGCTCAGCCCTCAGCCAGTCAGTGGTACCTGGGGGCAACCCTGCTGCTTCCACAGGCAGCACATCCTGCCTGGATTAACCAGTCCCACGCACAAGCAGGAGTCAGCTTAGACTGTGTAACCCATTTCTGGTCACCAACACAGGTGTGAAATGACCTCAGCAAGGTCAGAACAGAAGGAAGTTCTTGCTCCCCACCCTCCACTAGCAAGAGCTCATGAGGCTGCTCTTCTGCCTCCTCTCTGCTCTGGTCAGGTGAGACACCACATGCAGCTGCCTCCAGTTCTTGGGCCATCAACACAAGGTAGATGTGGATCTGTGGGAACAAGTCCAGAGGAGGCCACTACGTTGATCACAGGGCTAGAGTCCCTCCGCTCTGGGGCCAGGCTGGAGGAGCTGGGCACGTTCAGCCTGAAGAAAGCTCCAGGGAGACCTCAGAGACCCTTCCAGTGCCTAAAGGGGAGCTGGAGAGGGACTTTGGACAAGGGCCTGGAGTAGTAGGACAAGGGGGAAATGGCTTCCCACTCCCAGAGGGCAGGGTTAGATGGGATATTGGGAAGGAATTCTGGGCTGTGAGGATGCTGAGGCCCTGGCATAGGATGCCCAGAGAAGCTATGGCTGCTACGTCCCTGGAAGCGTCCAAGGTCAGGGTGGACAGGGCTTGGAGCAACCTGGGCTAGTGGAAGGTGTCCCTGCCCATGGCAGGGAGTGAAACGAGTTGATTTTTAAGGTCCCTTCTGACCCAGATCATTCAGATTCCATGATTTTAAGTGGAGCTGGGCTGGGAGTCCCGATGTTGTCAGGCCACAGTTCTGAGCCGATGGGGACACACTGCAAGAGCCCGAGTGTGCAGGAGGGCACTGAGGTGGTGGGACAAGTGGAAAGGGAGGAGGAGGAGGCCACTGTGGGCTGCATTTTGGCTGAGGAGCAGAATTGGAGGCAGAGGCCCGGGGGTGGTAGGGTGACAGGCACAGCTGTTCTGGAAGCCATTGTCAGGGCTGGGCACCTTTGAGGTTTCCCCTGCACGTCAGCAAGGCACTGCCAGGACACCCTGAAGGGCAGACATGGCATGTTTGAGGAGGATTTTGGCCCTGAGGGACCCGGAAGCATTGTCTAACAGGACAATGTGGAGGCAGTTTGTAGGCACGCTCAGATGTCAGTTTTCCACTCGTCCAGCCCTCCTGGCTGGAGATGTGCAGCTCCTCTGAAACAAAGCCAGCAGAGCAAGCACCCTACGGTATTGTTTTTTCAATCTCATTGTTTTTTCCACCAACATTGTGATTTCTGTAAGACTAGGCTGTGATCGGGAATGCTTGGGATGGCAGCTCTGCCGTGGGCACGGGAATGCAAGGGATGAGGAACAAACTGTGCATGGGATGACAATGTCTGGTGCTGGCCTCCTTGGAGGCCAAAGGAAAATAGACATTTTGGAGAATGCAAGCCCATCTTCAAGACTGGGATGGACCACACATCAGGTCTGGCAGGTGACCTCAGCAGTTCCAGGTCATACCTGAACTACCAAGGGGTTAATACCTTGTGCCTGCTCTCCAATGACACAAAACCACATTCACTTTTTCAGGCAATCTCTTCAATTACTGTCCTAGACCCAACTGGCAACTTCCAGACTCTCCTTCACACAAAGTTTGCTGGTTTGAACTCCTAGAAGCAAAACTGAGGCACTTCATCTCAGCTTTTTGTCTGTGAATATTTTGTTAGCTGTAATTCCTGCTGGGATTTTTCCCTGCCATCCAGACCCAACTTTTCTCCATGTGGACACTGCGCCCCCAGCCCTGAATCCCCACACACCTCTTCCTTCCATCACAGACCCAGGAAAGGGCTGCTGGTTGGTGTAGTTCAGAGCAGGAGCATCACGAGGACCAAATATATTGGCTCTTGTTCTCCAAGTGAAAGACAACGCGATCTTAAATCTGCACCGCCCGTAGTGGAGGTTTCCCTTGTATTTGCTCCATTCCACGGCCTCTGTCAGAGTTTCAAGGTGGAACAGCCAAAGATGGGCAGACTGGCACAGGAAAAGGTGAGATCTGATGGATGTTATCACAGAGGGCTCAGCTACAAAAGACACTGGGCTGGACCCCAAACAGAGCAGTGAGCCAGGCAAGAGCATGGAGCAAGCACCTCGTGGCATCCTGTGCTGGGTAAAGGCCACACTGCCTTCCTGCAGCCAAGGGCTGGCTCTGCTCAGAGCCTTCAGGTATGAGCACAGTAAGTGGGGACCCCAGGGCTAAAGCCCCACGTCCATCTGAAATCCGCCTTGCTTCCAGCTGGATGTTTCCCATAGACAGAGGAGGCAGAGGCACCACTTTGAAAGGTGAGAGCCAGGAACATGGTGCAGAGGAGGCAGGATTGGAAAGGGCTGAAGAATTAAGAGTCTGCTCTGATTCCTCTGGCCGGTACACTCTCCTGTTCTGGAAGTATTCTGTTGGGAAGCAGAAGTATTCTTGGAAATATTCTGCTCAGAGGTTTCTTAAACCTTTGATGAAATCAAAGCGTGTGCAATCTCTCTCCATCTATGTTCCCAGGTATACAGCAAACTCCAGACTTTGCATCTTCTCTTCGGATGTATTGAGGATGTCATTGTACATAAAACTGTCAAGTGGGCACTTGGGAAAAATCACAGGAAAAGCTGAGTTCCCCGTGTGAAAAGCCAACCTGGAAAACAGAAAAAAGCTCCAGCTTCCTGAATGCCTCAAAACTGGAGTAACTTCCCTGCAATTGTGAGGAAGAATCTCACTCAAATACTGGTCAGTCACAAACTAAGTCAAACACGTCAAGCTCTTCTGTGGATCCTCCCCCAAGACATATAGGGCTGAAAGAATGAAGGTTTGTCTGGGGCAGGGTAATGGGTAATGGTCACAATAGTCACAATGCTCACAATGCTCACAATTCCTGTCCTAAAGGGCTCCCAGGGCACAGGTGTCAGCAACGCTGACATCCTTAAGGATGTAGAGAGATGTTTTCTGAATCACTTTGGTATCTACTTATGAACAGAAACAAATGCTGAGGATCATCTGACTGTTCGTAAAGCCTCAGTGTAGAGTGAGGGATGGAGGGAGCTGGGGAATGCTGCAGCTGGCTCTTCTCTCTCGCAGATATTCACTGCAATGTGCCCTTTCTGCATCTCCACAAGGAATCAAGCAGCAGTGCCCACTCGGGAGTGAGGTTCCTTTGGGCCCACAGGACCATAGGTGTGTGTAAAAGCACAGAGGGCGCCCCAGAAACAGTGAGGACACTCTGCCCTTTGGATACTGGCTGCAGGTGGGTGCAGCAGGAGCTGAACATTCAGGATATGGGTTATATCCATCTTCCCCGTGCCACAGTCACTGAGTTCTTGGGATGCTCTTGTATGGCCAGCCATTTGATGGGAGTCAGGTGTAATGGCACCTCTGAGAGTTCCCACCTCACCTGCTTTGAGGATGCAGAGGGCCCTGCATTGCGCACCTGTGGCAGGTATTGCTCAGAAGCAGCAGGTGATATCCCATTCCCTCCAGAAGTGAGGAGCACCAGTTCAGGTGCTTCCTTGAGCAGCCTGGATGGAAGAGCAGAGCATCAAACTCTTGACTGGCAAGAGCCAAGGCTGTCTGCTGTACTGAACTGAAGCTTGGGGAACATTTAGAGTCTCCTTTCTCTCACCTTCCAGTACTTCCAAGTCATCATCTTCTCTCCCTCTTTATACTCCAGATAGTCTTCTGCCTGCTCAAAGGCTACCTGTCATTTGTCTTCTAAGTTTTAACAATATCACTATTAACTATTGGACTTTTTAATGTCAGTGATTCTAGTGGGAAGAAACTATTGGGCATAGTCTGCTTTTAAAAATAAAGCATGTATGTAATTCTTATCCCTTATTCTTAAGAATAATTCCGCACTATTCCAAATCTGCATCATAATAATAATGATAATGAATAATCACAAAGTCACAGAATTGGAATCACTGAAGCTGGAAGGGACTCCCCAAGATGACCCAGTCCAACCTGCCCACTCAAGCAGGGTCAGCTATTGCAGCTAGCCCACAACTGTTTCCAGTCAGATTTTCAATAACTTCATTGATGAGGAAGCTCAACAACCCTCTGAACAATCTCTCCCTGTGTTTGACCACCCTCACAGCAAAAAAGTGAGGTTTATGTTCAGATGGAATTTTTTGTGCTTCACATCTTGCCCATCACGTCTTGTCCTGTCACTCACTGGGCAACACTGAGAAGTCTGACTCATCTTCTTCAATCCCCCCATCAGGTGCTCAGACACATTGACAAGATCCTCCTCAGCTTTCTGAGCACCAGGCAAAACAACCCAGCTCTCTGAGCTCCCTTTCACATGAAAGATGCCTTGTGGCCCTTCCCTGGACTCTCCCCAGGAAGTTCATGCCTTTCTTTTACTGGGGAGTAAATGGTTTTGTGGGCGTTTTTGATTTCAGGCATGTGCATGTGCATGCGCACACACACACATCCAGTGACTTCGATATGTGCATATTATTCACTTATTTCTATGTAAAAACACCTCACCTCACCTCAAAGTTCTGCAGCTCCCATCCTAAACTGCCTTGTGCATCATCCTGAGAAAGGAAGAAATTTGCTCTCTGCTGCAGGGTGTGGAGCTGGGCTTATTCCCAGCTCAGTGCAGAGCAGTAACCAAGGCTTCCCAGCATGGAATGAAGGGGATTAGGGATTTCTCAACAGTATCCAACACTGTCTGTTAGACAGGGAACACAGAACTGGATCAGCATGGCCATCTCATCTCTTTTGTCTTTGCAGAGCTCTGGTTCTCACCTCCCAGACTGATAGAAAATGTTGGACTTTTTCTGGCATCCACAGCATCTCTACAAGCCAAGTTCCATTTGCCATGACTGATATCTTAGCACTGTGAAACTTCACAATTCAGTCATGGCTATCTCATTCATAATTATGCATTAATATAAGGAGTAATACTGGTGGAACAGCAATGTTAGGGAACCAAGAGAAAAAGGACTAGAACAGCTTACTGTGAATGCCAGCCTCCTGTCCTGACTCACCAGCCAGCACTTTGCCCATAACCTTCATCCCCTTTTTCCCCTTTGATACCTAAAAGAGCCACAGATGCTCTTGCCTTAAGCATCCGAAGTCAGACCAGATATCTGTGGAGGAGCAGGTGACAAGGGAGGAACATGCAAAGCTTCAATTTACAGCTGAAAGATGCCAGTTCTGCCACAAGAACACTAAAAGAATCAAGTGTATGGCAAGAAATGTCCTTCAAGGCTCTTCTGGGAATTAACAGTAACTAGTGAGGTCATTTGCTCAACATGCTGAAATAATCTGCTTTGAGTTGAAAGCTTTGTTGTTGATGGCAGTGTGACGATGGCTGGGTGAAAGCTGGGACCCAGCAGTGCTTCTCATGGGTATCGTGCAGTGAATGCCACCTACACTGCACTACAGATAGTATTGTATTGTTAATTACAATGTTTGAACTCCACAGAAGGAAAGCAGGCCTGCTGTAGCCAGGCCTGTTGGTGCCCAAAACATGGAGAGTAATGGGACATCTTTTCACCATCAAAAAACAAACCTGCTCTTTCATTACTCACTGTGGTTTCCATCACCCAAAAATAACAGAGTGGAATGCTGGGCTGCCAAAGAACTCCAACAGTGCTAAGGAATTGCTCATTCATTTTTGACGTCATCAGCACGGGGACTGTGACCATCAGGACAACCAGAATTCACTTTTTATTTATTCCTTTCAAAGTGTTCTCAAATAAAATGCAGAATAAAAGAGCAGGACCCACCAGGGGACATGGGAGATGCTGTCACCATAAGGAACACAGTGCTGGCTTTGAAGGCGGTGACTGACACACATCAACGACAACAAGCAAAACCAGAGGAGACTGGCCAACCACTCACATCACAGAAATATTATAAGATTTACTTCTTTACACCAATTAGGTGATTTTCCTGAAGTGTAAATCAAGTTGACAGCAAAGCCATCTACAAACTAATGTCACATTTTCCCCTGCTCCTGATAGCAGCATTTTCTTTGCTTGGGGACTTTGGATTCCTTGGGATATTGTCTGTGTTCCTTATCCAGCAATCTGGGATAGCCTTAGAGACAAAGAAATCTTCCAACCTGTAGAACGTGGCCCATGGTCCTGATTCTCCCATTGTCCACCACACTCCCAGCCCCATGTCCAGGGTTCCCCACCACATTGCAGAGGCACAGGAGGGAAGCAGAGGGACATGCACAGTTGATCTCATCCAAGCATAGTACTTGACCTTAAACATTGGGGAATAATAATAATAATAATAATAATAATTTTAACACTTATAAGTTAAGTGTACATTTTAGAAGTTGTAGGAGACAGCAAAGGTCCAGGAACTTGGTGAGTAGAGGCAAAAACTGGCTCCTCCTCTCAAAAAACATGATTCTACATCCATGTTTACACCACAGTGTGGGGGGGAGAGCTGATCCTGAATTGCTGCCAGTCCAGGTATAAAATCCAGCAGCCGTTCCACACCACCTAGGAAACATTTGAGGTTAATTCTCAACAACAACAACAACAACAAAGGCCACTTTCATTATGGATGCTTTCCTGAACCAGGCAGAGAGGAGGATGGAACCAAAAGTTGTTTTGGTGGCAATGACAACTTTTTCTAACATAAGCTGTTCAGGAAACTACAGCCTTCAGCAATACAGCTAAAGCAACCCTAATACTGAAGGAAAAAGCAGATGGTAAACTGGGTCCAAGTTTGTCATTGAGGTTTAATGGGTGCCCAGAAGAAGTCCTGGCTCCTACACAGCTGGGCTCTTCCTCCCCTTTGCTGTACTGCCCCATGGAGCCAATCAACAAACAGAAAAACAATTGCACCAAAAACTCTGCAGTTGTTTTACTCTAAGCCCTCAGGATAAAAAAAAACCCTTTTATGCTTTTAATTTTCTGTTTTTCTCTTGCAATTTTGCCAATTGAGTTAATCAATTAAAATAACTGGATTATTTTCCTTGCCTAACCGCTCTAACCCACCTCTCCTCTTCATTCTCCCACTCTCACATTTAGACCTTTATTTCCCCCCTTCATCACCCCGCCTTTTTTTTTTTAAACTCCTGGTCCAGGAAAATTCCACAGCTGGAGTTTCACATTTGCTTTTGTCACCACACTGGAGACATTGGAGGAAGACAGTGAGGGGAATGTCACAACGGGCACAGTTACATTAGGGGCAAAAGGAAAAGACACACTAAGGCAAAGCAGGTTCCAGTCCAGTTTCCTCAGCCTGGCTGACCTTCCCCTGCCTTGCTGTGACTGCCTGGCTGTTGAAATCCTCCATCCATCCCTATCTCTCATTCTTTACTATGTCACTTCTTTCTCTTGTATCTCACTCTTGTTTCTGGGAATCCATTCCTGCTACAGACACCCCTCATCACCCCACAGAGAATAAAATCACTTATAACAGAAATAAAACTGCCCTGCACATCAGAAGGTGTTAGGTGTGAGCTGAGTGAGCAAAGCTTTGAAGAGTCCAATTTTGGCGAGTGCTGGGCCCTTCAATTCAAGGAAGACATTGAAGTGCTGGTTTGCCAGGGGAGGTTCAGGTTCAGAAGGTTCATCAGGAGGGATTTCTTTCCTGGAAGGTTTGTTAAGCACTGGAAGGGGCTACCCAAGGAGGTCTGGAGTCCCCATTCCTGGAGGTGTCCAAAGAACATCTGGACGTGGCACTCAGTGCTCTGGGCTGGTTGACAAGGTGGGGATTGGGCACAGGTGGGACTCAACGACCTTGAGGTCTTTTCCGACATTAATGACTCTGTGATTCTGGGAATAAGGAACATCCCAGAGCCCAGAGGCTTGCAGGGAACAAGGGGTTTGACCTGACTGTGAGGCCTGTCCTGCCAGAGCCTTTCCAAGACATGGAGCATTACTGGAGCAGGCTGAGGAGATCTGTGCCATGAGAACAGCCAGGCTGGGGCCCTGCGTGCTCTGCAGAGAGCACGAGCAGGGCTGGGGATGCGCTGACAAGGCTGCACCTTGGCCCACGTGAAGGGAATGGCAATTCCCAAGGGAGCACATGCCCATCACACAGAGGCTGGGCCTGGTCAGGGAACTCCCCTGTCCAAGCATCCAGGAGCCGCTCTGGCTTTCACTGTCCCACCACCTGAGCTGGGACCGAGGCCCCTCTGCAGCTGCACCCCCACACTCACCGAGTCACTCCAGATTTTCTCACCAGCTCCATCCCAGGTTTCCCACCAGAGGACTCCATCAGAGCCTCAACTGTCCAGATCCTTAAAAGAATTTAATCACAGTGCAATAGCTAAATAACAAAATAACAGCTTGAGCTGGGGCCTCTGAGGAGGCACCCGAAACAAAGGAAACCCTGAGCTTTTATCCTGTCACAGTCTAAGGACAGGAAAGTCTGGGGGTCCTTGGCTCCTGCCTTGTCCCTGCATGTCCAAATCCTTGGCCTGGCCACGGGTCCCTGGGCCCTTTTTTCTGGAAAGGGTCAGCAGCTCACAGCCTCTATCCTCGGGCTCCGGCCCCCAGAGCTCAACCTGCAGCTCCACAGGGGCTGTCTCTGGGCTACAGGCACTGCATGGATTCTCTACCAGGCTGATCCTGTCACGCAGTGGTGGCTGTTCCTGTGGCTGAACGGAGCACTGGTCCTTTGGATTCTACTCCCATCCCACAGCAGACAGCAGGAGCCCTCACCTGTCCTCCAGATCTCCATGGAATGAGTGCACCAAGGTTAGGACTTTCGGAAAGCCCCTTTTCTTGCAGGTTTATCTGAAAATTCCAGTCTTCAAACAACAGCGGAAAACAAAGTTGGGAAGCCACAGCCAGACACCACACACGCTACACCACCACCTTCCTCATCCTCTCATGTGAGTAAGAAAGAGCAAAAAGATTTTGCATCAGAGAAGTTATACTGCACAGCCTGTTCCGTATCTCCTCATCTCCCTTATCCACATGCTGCTACAGATATCTTTAGCAGTCAGTATATGTGGAGAGGGCAGAGAGAAAATCATGGAATCCTAGAATGGTTTGGGTCAGAAGAGACCTTAAAGATCATCTACACAGAAGTCTGGAGAGGCACATCATAAGAAGAGGTGTCGGAGAAGGAAAGCCCTTGAGGTCTGTGTTCCAGGTCACAAGGAACAGATGCTAAACCCCTCAGCCCAGGTCACTCACGGAACCTTACCCCCCTCCACACAGCAGCTCTGGCAGGAGGTATTTCCTTCTCTAACCTAACTGAGCTTCTCTCATACCTTCCTCAAGTCCCTGCTCCTGGCTTCTGACATTTCACATCCTCAGGGATCTCTTTGCCAGCTCTTAGCAGCAGCTTCCTCCACCTGAATACCTGCTCTGTCATTGCCTCAACAGTGATCAGGAGGACAAACACTTTCTTACTTAAAGCCCTTTATCCTCCTTCCTAGCCATCTTTAATGACTGCTGTTAACAAAGCCTTGGGGAGCTTATAGTGAAGTGAATTTATCAAGCAAGTGAAAAAGAGGAAAAAATCAGCA
Organism: Callaeas wilsoni; assembly: GCA_013398955.1. Classification (NCBI taxonomy): domain Eukaryota; kingdom Metazoa; phylum Chordata; class Aves; order Passeriformes; family Callaeidae; genus Callaeas; species Callaeas wilsoni. The sequence continues at coordinate 87,887 of VWPU01018049.1, forward strand.
TATAAAGTCCTTCATCCTTAACTGAGGGTCTGTGTTCCAAACATTGTGTCCAGGGATCCAACCCTCACCTCTTAATGTCTTCCACATGCTCAAAACGATGGCAGAAATTGCAGCTGCCTCACCATGTGCACACCATGGGGTGAAATGCAGTTCACCTTCCAGAAACAAATCCTTGCAAGCTGAAACTGCTTTTTTTTCATATGACATTTTTGCTCCAGAGAAAGTTTCTGAAAAGGGAAAAAAAAGAAACCCAAACTTACCATAAGTTAGAGCTCAGTCAGACACAGGGAACAAAGAAGGTTAACTAAAGGCTGCTGAGCTGGATGAGATTCATCTTACCAGCCTTAGTGAGTCCAGGCCATTCCCATGCAGGATGAAGAGCTTCCAGATTTGAAAGGGAAAGAAAAAAAGAAATTGGACCTTGGCTAACTCAAGGCACCCAGGTAGCTCAGGCGGGGCACACACGCTGTTCCCAGCTGGGGGCAGTGACTCTGTCCTCTCCAATGTGGTTCTGCCTCTCCCCAGCCAGAAAACCTTCAAGCTGCCCTCAGGCCCACTGCTGTTCCGTCCTGTGCCCCAGACTGTCACCCCAGCAGGAATGCCTCCTGTACCCAGCACAGTGGGTGTGACTGCAGAACATACTGCATGGTCCTTCCCAGATTACGCTGCCGTCCCATATGGATCACTGGGAATTTTAGGGCCACAGTGATACCCCTGAGTACAGGAGATTTGCCAGGTGATAACAGTCTCCTGAGCTTTTCTCACTCCCTTGGATCAGACAGGAGAGGCTCAGACCTGCAGACCAACGTCACAAGCAAGACAGCCATCAAGGACAGGCATGTTCAACCTTCTGGCAAAGCTCTGTAGGGTCTCTGGGTGCACACCTCCATGAGATAGACCTTGAGAAGTTAAAATAAAGAGAAAAAAAAATAAAAGAAACTCCATTACAATTCTGACAATCCATAATATTGGGGAACTTCATTTTCTGGTGAGTTCATTTGTCCTATTCAATGTGATCTCTTATTTACCAGAACTTCAGGGACGGGAGGTACCGCTTACAGAAGAATTATGACTTTTATTGCCTATAGCCCCATAAAACTTTAAAGCACATGATGGCAGCAATCTTTCTTGCATAAAAAGCCTCCTATCCATTTCCCACCCCAACAACCCCATCACTCAAAGCACAGTAACAAGTCTGCAATGCTACAGACAGAAGAAAAACCCTTATGGGTGTCTTAATGAAACCTATACAAGGTGGACATTACCATTTTAGTCTAGAGGAATCAGGTGTCCAGAATCCAATAGCAGCAGAGAAGTCTTCACAGAAAAATTTTGCAGATATCAAGATTCTCAAAGCATCAGCTTTTTCAGTGGTGTATAGGCAGAGAAACATTTGCCTTTTTGGTTTTATTTCACTTCCATCCAGACCTTTTTGTTAATGAACAAATAAAATGTGAGCTGACTTAGTTCCATATTCCCTGGCTCTTGTTATCTGACACTAAAACAGATTGGTTTAGAAACAACATTGTAAAGTGTTCAGGGTTGCAAAACACAACTAAAGGAAGTTTCACCTGGCTCTAGTGAGCTACACAGGGATTTTGGAGCACTATCCCTATGTAAAGAAAGCCTGTAAGCAAAATGTGTTGGTAAAAACAACAGTACCAGACAGAAAATCTCTTAATGGCAATTTATGATTTTGAAATAATTTAGACTATCCCAGATGTGCTATAACAGCAACCAGACTGTCCACAGGATCTTGGAGAGCTTCTGCAGAGGGGAAAATTAAATATTAAAAACCCTAATATAATATAATATAATATAATATAATACAATACAACATAACATAACATAACATAACATAACATAATATAATATAATATAATACAATATACAAAACCTGTATACAAAATAAATGCTGGAACTTTTATGGTACTCAATAGAATGTTTAGATTAAACTCAAATGCAGCCCTTTATGCAGAGAGATAGAAGAAACCTAAAACAATTTTGGTCAGACCAGCCCTCTGGCAGACTCCAGTCTATTCCCTTCCCCAAAGCTGGACTAACCCCAGGCCAGAACAGGCTGCTCAGCACCTTCTCCTGGTAAGTTCTGAGCCCGTCAAGGATAAAGATTCTCCCAGCTTCCCAAGACCTGTCCCAGAACTACACCACTCAAATGGCAAAACTTCTGCAGCAGAACTTGCCTTGCTGAAATTGCCTCTTGCCTTTCCAACGTGCCCGTGACATGGCCACACATCAGGCAGCTGCAGACAGCAAGATGTCCCCTTTGTCCTCCCTCCTCCAGCTGAAACCAGCTCTGACAGCCTCTCCTCATTTGTCCTGCGCTTCAGTCCCAGCCACCTGAGTGGACCCTACGATACGTCCCTGCCCACGGGGAAGCTCAAAACGGACATAGCACATCAGCTGTGACCTCCCAAGTACCACACAGGGACAAACACGCACTTCCCTCCACACGCCAGCTGCATGGTACTAACACAGGCCAGCATGGGGTTGGCCTTCACTGCAGCAACACCACACAGGAAACTCTGCCAGAGCCCTGGCAGGGCCAGGAGAAGCAGCGCTGTGGGATTTTCTTCTCGATTTGGTCGGTCGGGATGGCTATAGACGAGAGATCTCTGTAGTTAGGTTTTAGAGTGTGTAGTTTATTTATGAGGGGCGTGGGTATAGTGGCCTTGCTTGGAGCTGCCAGCCGCAGCTCGAGGCAGGCCAGGAAAGTAGAAGAGCAAGAGAGAGTAAGGGCAAAGAGAAGTAGTGGAAGTTGTAAAAGGAGAGGAGAAGTGGGCTAAGAGAGCATGAAGAGAGTGAGATTCTCATTTACAATACGATAAATCTTCTTCTGTGTTGAATATTCTAATTTCCACTAACCAATCTAGTACAAGATACAAATCCTATAGTATTTACATACAGCCTGTAAGAATTGTTACATTGCCATACTGTGTTACATTTTAAACTCTAGAAACTCCTCTTTGGACCCCTGCTGCCAAGCTAGTAGGGTCTGCTCTGACCCTTGGACTTGCCAGCAGGCAGAGGGTATTGTTCAATCAGAGAGGGGATTACCTTCATCCCATTGTTTTCCAGCTGTTTAGTAACTAAGGCTTGGTATCTCCAAGCTTTCATTTCAATCTCACTTATAGTTTCCCTATTCTCAGCATCTTTTGCCAGGCAATCATATTTATAAGGCTTTCCTGTTTCATCTTCCCCAACACAGCGCCTACTGACCCTCCATCCACACAGGCAACTGGAAAGTTTCACCTTCAGTAGAGGCACACAGACTGCTCCCAGTTCCCTTCCTGTCCTTTGAGTGCCCTCACATCCTTGGATGTGGTTTCAAGGAGGATCTATTTACTACAAAACTTTCCCAGGAACTGAGGTGAGGCTGAACAACCAGTCATTTCTGAACCTTCTTTTTGTCCTTTTTGAAGATAGGTATGACGCTGGCCTTCTTCATGGCAGTCATCACGATCCTTCCCCAGCTGCCAAGAGTTTTCAAAGGTGCTGCAGAATGACCCTGCAAGGACATCAGCCAGCTCCCTCAGGGCCCTCGCTACAGCCTGTATGGTCTCACAGGGTTGCCTACATCCAGTTTCCTTACAGGACCTATAATTCTCCCTTCCTCTAATACACCTGTCTCTCCTGAGCTCTGGCTCTAGGCATGGATACCAGGGAGGCCATTCTAGGGGAGCCTGGAGCCCTTTTTCTGCCCATTCTGCAGGGGGACATTTCCTAACTCCACCCCTCCACACTCCAGCAATGTCTCTGTGTTCCTCCTGGGCAGCCCATCTTGGCTTTCACTTTTGTGCTCTTAACGTGGGGTTTTTATTTTAGTTTAGCCGTGAGCTCCCTGTTCTATCACACTGGCCTCCTACCACGCTGGCTTGGCTGCCTGCAGACCAGTCTGGGCCTTTCTGCTGTTTGGGGACATCCTTCTTGAAGATCGAGCAACTTTTCTGAGAGGCTTTGCCCTCTGAGGGTAAATTAACCCCTAAATACACCAAGGTCTGATTCCCTGGTGTCAGAATTGTTATTCTGCTGCTTGCCTTCCTAACTTCTCTCAAATCCACTGAGCTCCGAGTCTAGCAGCCGAAGCTGCCATCAACCATCACATCCCCAGCCAGCTCTACCTTACTCCTAACTCACAGACCCACCACATCCCCTGGCTGGCTTGCCCAGCACTTCTATCAGAAATTAAATCACCATTAGACCCGATGGTGAGGCTCTTTCTGCTTTTTTCTCTGCATCTTCCAACCTATGAAATCCCTGTCTGAAACCTCACAAAATCATGAGTCTTCTGCATCCATTGCACTGGAGCCTTTATCACGCTGGCTAACCCCAACACCAGAAGAATGAAACTCAGTTGCAGGAGAAGGGGGGCAAAAGCTCCTCTGGATCTAATTTTCCTTCATTTTTAAACAATTACATAATTCTTTAATTATATAATTAATATATAATTAAATGTGGGTCTTCCCATCTGGGCAGGATGCAACAAACTCCTCCTAGGAGTGCGGGGCAAGCTAGGGATGTTCCTGTTCCTGAAGGCAGGCTGGGAGAGCTGGAGTTTTCCAGCCTGGAGAAGAGAAGGCTCTTCTTAGAGCCCCTTCCAGTACCTAAAGGAGATTTAAGAGAGCTGGAGAGGGACTTTGGACAAGGATCTGGACTAGAAGGACAACAAGGAAATGGCTTCCCACTGTCAGAGGACAGGGATGGATGGGATATTGGGAAGGAATTCTGGGCTGTGAGGGTGCTGAGGCCCTGGCACAGGGTGCCCAGAGAAGCTGTGGCTGCCCCTGGGTCCCTGGCAGTGCCCAAGGCCAGGCTGGACGGGGCTGGGAACGAGCTGATTTAGTGGAAGGCGTCCCGGCCATGGCAGGGGTGGAACTGGATGAGCTTTGAGGTCCCTCCCAACTGAAAGCATCCTGCGGGTCCGGAACACCCAAATCCTGCCCCGGTAACCCAGGGCAGCAGGGACCCCTGCTTGGGGCTGGCGGGAGAAATCCATGGGGTCCTTCCAGCCACCGTCACACACATGTGCACGCTCACACACGCTCACACACACACGCTCCCACACGCACACACACACGCTCGCACACCCTCTCACACACACACATGCTCACACTCTCCACACTCACGCACACACACACAAACACGCACGCACACACACACGCTCACACACACTCACACACGCGCACACACGCTCACAAACTCACGCTCCCACACGCACACACACACGCTCGCACACCCTCTCACACACACACATGCTCACACTCTCCACACTCACGCACACACACACAAACATGCACGCGCACACACACTCTCACACACACTCGCACACACGCTCTCACACACGCTCACACACACTCACACATGCGCACACACACATACACAGTCACACTCACGCACACACACTCACATGCGCACGTGCACAGAGTCACACACACACGCACACGCTCACACACACACAGAAGCACACCTGCTCACATGCACACACGCGCACGTGCCCACACACACGCACGCACACACATGCTCACATACAAACACACACACGCACACGCTCTCAAACACACACACGCTCACACACTCACACACACACACACACGGACACACGCTGACAGGCACGCGCGCGCACACACACGCACACACACACGCACACGCGCACACACGCTCACACACCCACACACACACACACACACACACTCACACTCGCTCACACGCACAGTCACACACACACACGTGCAAAAACATGCACACACGTGCGCTCAGATGCACGCGCACACGCGCACATGCTCACACGCTCACATACGCTCACACACATACACACACACAGTCACGCACACGCACGCACACACACACTCACACGCTCACGCACGCGCGCGCACACGCACGCTCACTCCTGCGCCCACACACACACACACGGACACACGCTGACAGGCACGCGCGCGCACACGCACGCTCACTCCTGCGCCCACACACACACACACGGACACACGCTGACAGGCACGCGCGCGCACACGCACGCTCACTCCTGCGCCCACACACACACACACGGACACACGCTGACAGGCACGCGCGCGCACACGCACGCTCACTCCTGCGCCCACACACACACACACGGACACACGCTGACAGGCACGCGCGCGCACACGCACGCTCACTCCTGCGCCCACACACACACACACGGACACACGCTGACAGGCACGCGCGCGCACACGCACGCTCACTCCTGCGCCCACACACACACACACGGACACACGCTGACAGGCACGCGCGCGCACACGCACGCTCACTCATGCGCGCACACACGCACACACATTCACACGCATACGCACCCGCAAGCGCACACGCACTCACACACACATGAAGACACGCACACATGCACAAATGCAGACACGTGCGCACACACACACACAGACACACGCACGCTCACTCATGCGCGCACACACACACACACGTGCTCACACAGTCACATACACCCGCTCACACACGCACACACATTCAAAGACATGCGCGCGTGCACAGCCTCGCACACTCACACACATGCAGACACACTTTCACTCACGTCCACACA
>VWPU01018050.1:0-35860 GCA_013398955.1 Callaeas wilsoni
ACCTGTCCAAACCGAGACAACATACATCTGTTAAGGACTTTCTCTGACAGGTAGCCTAGGGAGTTTGCCTTTTAGCTCCAGGCTACTGCTAGTTGTTCTTCCAAGTTCAGGGACTGTGGGCAACTCACTTGCATCTGTTATTATGCCTTATCGTATACATGTCACTTTAAGCATACATGACAGTTTAGAAAAAATGAATGCAATCCCTTCTCCAGAGTTACAAAACACACATGAAATTATCATTCAGGGATAAATTCATATATCAAAAAGGAAATGAAGGGAGTAACGGAGACTTCTTTGGGGCAAGATGTCAATTTAAGGAACAATTGAAAGGGAGATCACATTTTATATATGCACATGATAATATATAAATATATAAAATACAATAATGTGTAATACATACACAGATATTTATCACAGAGGTTGGAAGCCTGGAGGTGGAGAGGAATCCCAGTACAAAGCTGTGTGTGGGAGAGACACAAAAGGAGCAGTTGAGAGACAATATTGGCGAAAACAGCATGTGAATTTGTGGGCAGAAAGTTGTGTGGGCAGAGTTGTTTACAGTCTCGAAAGCAAGGACAGGGAATATGAATCTAATGTGGATCTTCTATAAAATACATTGAGATTTTTTACAATTACTTGGTTAGCAATTCTAGACTGCTCTACCTTCTAATCTAGACTGCTTCTTCTAAGAACCTTCTGAGTCCTTTAGCTTCCAAAAGTCAGGGCAAGGGACTCACACGGTACTGTGATGGGAAGCTTAAATGCCCGATACATAGAAAACTCCATCAGCAGAGATTTCCCAACAACATGTGTCAGTCCAGGTGATCTCTGGTGTGCTCAAATTACTATTCTCTTGCAGAAATGCCTGCATACTTTTGGTTTTAGTCATGCAACAATCAGGTGTCAGAAGGGTGTATGACAGCAAGTTAGGCAACCTCAAGAAACATATTTCATAAAGTTCTGCAAATAATGACACCTTTTTTTCAAAATGGATAAAAGACGTGCTGCTAACACATGGATATGAGAAAATGTCAGGCAAATAAATGATTACACTCCTGTTGCCTTACTCACCTAATGGACAGTAAATATTACAAAATTACGCTGTTTATCTTCAGTGCATTAAATCCCTGCATCAGAAGGGTGCCATGGGCAATCTTTTCACTGTACATGCTGCCTTTGAGACACACAGTCTCTGAGACATTGAGTAGGTTCAAAATCTCACAGATAGTCTTTTGTCCTAATTGAGAACAAGAGCAGTAAATTAATTCATGTCTCTCAGATACCATGGTAAGTATCACGCTTCTATAAACTTTTCTATTCTGAGACTTGGAATGGATGGAGGGTGTTACTCTTACATCTTTGGGATCTGCTGACAGCTGCAGTTTATCTTGGGTGGAACCACAACGATGGGTAGAAAAGGAAACCACAAAAATGTTTTCTATGTAAAAAGTCTCCACAATCAGTGTAAGCCTGGCTTGATAAATCTCCTCCAAAACCCTTGACCTGGGATGGCAGGCAGAATGTGTCCAAGGTGAGAGAATATAGTATTACAGTGATTCCCTGTTTCTACAGGCCTGCAGGAAGCTTAGTGTATTTACATCGATGGAGGTGTGTGGTTTAACCCCAGCCAGGAACTGTTCCCCACACAGCCACTTGTTCACACACACCCACCTCAGTGGGATGGGGGAAAAGAATCAGACAAGCAGAAATGAGAAAACTGGTAGGTTGAGATAAAAACAGTTAAATAGGTAAAGCAAGAGGCATGCACACAAGCAAAGCCAAACAAGGAATTCATTCACTGCTTCCCATCCATAGTAAGGTGTTCAGCCATCTCCAGCAAAGTAGGGCTCCATCACACATAACAGTGTCTCAGGAGGACAAAATGCCATGACTCCAAACGTCCCTGTCTTTCTTCCTCTTCACCCACTTTTATACGCTGAACATGTTGCCATATGGTGTGGGACATCCCTTGGGTCAGTTGGGCTCAGCTGTCCTGGCTGTGTCCCCTCCCACCTAACTTGTGCACCCCTGCCCTCCTCACCAGTGAGGTGGGGTGAGGAGCAGAAAAGGCCTTGACTCTGTGTGAGCACTGCTCAGCAGTAAGAAAGCCATCCCTGTTATCAACACTGTGTGCAGCACAAATCCGAACACAGCCCCATACCGGCTACTGGAAAGAAAATTAACTCTATCCCAGCCTAAACCAGCACAGAAGGTAAAGTTTTCCCGGGCCCACACAGAGCAAGCTCACTGCAATCAACAATACAGGAATAAAATAATTGAGATTGCAGGCTTCTAGTCACAGCAGGAGGTACAGGAGGCTAAATTTGCCCCCCTCAGAGAACCTCACCTGTCATTTGACATAAGTAGTTTCAGAGGCAAGAAAGCAATTCATTCTCCACAGTGCCTCACAGACTTTACATTTTTTGAGATAATTCTAAAAATTGGACTAAATTGTCATATGTGTAAGACATGAATGTTCATCAGCATAGGCTCAAATGAGGTCATAATCTACTTGTTTGTCTTCTTTGGAGGCACATTTTGTGCCCAAGTAGTGCAATAGTGAAGACACACTAGTTTTTACAGCCAACAGAAGAGAAGAGACCATTTTAGCTACCAGCTTGTCCAGTCACCCTTGATTTCCCCTTCTCCTCCACAAATAACTAAATATGTGCCTGCAGCTCAGATGAAAGGAGAGCTGAAACCCAAAGACAAATGTATACTTATACTACACATCCAGACACAAGATGCCTTAACTGTTTCATGTCTTTTTGCTGGAACAGATAGTGAAATTACTAGCCTCTACCAATGGCATCAATATAAAGCTCCCCCATCTTTGGCTAAAAGCCAACCTTCCCACAGCATGGATGTCTACAGCACATTGAACACAATCCAGACATAGCCCATTCACATGACCAGCACTCACATCCGTGTCCTTATGTGTTTGTGCCAAGTGGGTGCACATCTCCATAAGGTGGGGCAAGGAGCCCTCAGGAAAGAAATATTAGGGATGAAGTTGCAAGCAAAGTAAATTGTACTGACAGGCTGCATCTGGGTTGTAAATCATCAATTGCCTGGTTTTTGCCAACACAGTGCTAAGCACATTTTTGCTTGTCTGTGCCAATCAGCTGCACAAAGCTGGCAATCAAACCTTCAACTCGGTCAGGAAACATTTTTTTTGCTTTGTACCATAACGCTGCCACATTTCCCTCTCTGTAGGAAAGCAGCAGAAAACAGATGACAATTTTTTTTTACAGAAACTCATTTAGCAAGAAGTAACTACCTCTCCTAAACTCATTATTTGGAACTACTCTCTCGCTGGGCCTCATTTTATTCACAGATTTGCAATAACCCAATCAAGTCCAAAATCTCTACCCACTCTTGGCCATTCAGAGCACTTCTTTCTTAGCACAACTCTTTATAGCACGCTTCTATTTTCCTCATAGCTGCGGAGAGGTGCCTGCCACACTGAATTAACAGAGCTCATTTAACACTGACCCAGTGTGCTCAGCAGCAGCCGGGAGAGGGGGACTTGTTTCAGCCAGACACACTCGCCTGCTACAAGAGCTGCAGGAGCAAGGACACTATTTTGGTCACATTGTCTCAGGGATAGCAATGAAAAGTAATGTCCTCAGAATTTTTGAAGTGAAAATCCTGGTTCCCAGAAGTAACCTGCAAGCCACTCATCAAAGGCAGGAGTGTGGCCAGGCGTGTCTGGTTTCAGGCTTTGCTCTGCTCCAGGAACATTGCAGAGAGGGGAGAAACAGCAATGAAATGTTGTCTGCTTTAATTATGTCCATCCCTCTCTTTCTCTGTGATCTTTGTGAAAGAAAGGGTTTTAGATTTGCCAGGAAGGGAAGGGGTCAGGATGCTAAATGAGGTAGGGGGCTGGACTGAGGGTCCAGGAGGTGACTTCTCCCCTCCTGCCACCCCAGCCTCCTGAGAGAAGGAGCACAGTGTGCACACACCAGCTTCGCCAGATGTTTCCATGAACAAGACAGAGCTTTTACACTTTCTGCAGGGATCTTGCATTGCTCCAGCCCTGTCCAGCCTCCCTGCTCCCTATATGGCAGAGGAGTATTTCCTGACAAAGTGTTGAGACAAGGGGAGCAGAAATTGCCCTGTTGCTTGGGGGAGTATTTCCCCCTCTCTCCTCTGGTTAAAAGGGGTTGGCTCTTCTCTCCATCTCATTGCCTTTTCATCCTTGCCCCTTCCTTCCCTCACAATGCCACACCATGAAGAGGGAATATCTACACTCCCCTCCCTCACTCCCACCCCAGCCAGCCCTACGGATGAGCCTGAGGCAGGTGAAGCCCCACCACAGTGGTAACAAGTAAGTGGGACACGGCACACCATGTGCACCATGGACATTAAGAAGACAGTGGGGAGAGGACAGGCAAAAATGGTTTGCATTGTCAGCACATTGTGAATCATTGTGCCAAGTGAGACAAGAGAATGTGGAATCAGCACAGCATAAGCTTAATGAATTTGGAGAGCTGGGAGAAATATAAAAGGTCCACTATGAGGAAGTGGCATAAACAGATTGGCATGGCTTGGTCTCATATGGGTACATGGCAAGGGCTTATACTATGTTAGCTGCCGTGCTCATGAGTAGCACCCTGCCACCCTCATCTCTCACCACTGTGCTCTGGGTTGCACTGTTCCAGTAAAAATATACACAATAGCAACTCTTTATCAGTATTTGATGTTTTTTGTTGGAAGTTTTTTAACTACATATTTCCATACATGGGAATCCCATTTTCAGGCTCTGAGCAACACAATGCTCTTCATTTGCAAGGGGATTCACTCTCACAGCCAGGCCTAGCTGTGTCACATCACCTGGGTATCCTTTGCTGACTCAGGAAGCTCCAAATTACTTTTAGCTTTGTTCTACAGGGTACATAGGCATCCTGCTCTAATTGCTGACAATATTGTTGTTTGCAGACTACAAGTTGGGTGGGAGTGTTGATCTGCTGGAGGGCAGGAAGGCTCTGCTGAAGGATCTGGACAGGCTGGATCATGGGCCAGGCCAATTGCATGAGGTTCAACATAGTGAATGTCTTGCCCTCAGGTCACAGCAACCCTATACAGTGCTACAGGCTGGGGGAAGAGTGGCTGGAAAGCTGTCCAGCAGAAAAGGACCACAGGATGCTGGTCAAGAGCAGCTGAACATGATCCAGCAGTGAACAAATGGCCAAGAAGACCATGAGGAATAGTGGCCAGCAGGGTCAGGGGAGTGATTGTCCCCCTGTACCTGGCACTGGTGAGGCCACACCTCAAATTTTATGTTCAGTTTTTGGCCCCTCACTACAATAAAGACATTGAGGTGCTGGAGCGGGTCCAGAGAAGGGCAATGGAGGTGGTGAAGGGTCCAGAACATAAGCCTTCTGAGGACTAGCAGAAGGAGCTTTGGTTCTTTAGTCTGGAGAAAAGGAGGCTCAGGAGGGACCTCACTGCCCTCTCCAACTACCTGAAAGGAGATTTTAGCCAGGTTGGGATTGGTGTCTTGTCTCAGGCAACCAGCAACAGCACAAGAGGAAATGGCCTCAAATTGTGCCAAGGGAGGTTCAGGTTGGATATTGGGGAAAAGATTCTTCACTGAAAAAGAGGTTAAGCATTGGAACAGGCTCCCCAGGGTAGTGGAATCACCATCCCTAGAAGTGTTCAAAAAATGAGTGGATGTGGCACTTTGAGATATGGATTAGTTGACATGGTCCTGTTCATTCAAAGATTGGACTTGGTGTCCTTGGCGGTCCTTTCCAAGCTCAATGATTCTATGATTCTAAATTTTAGCATCTCATGATATCTCCTTTATAGATTTACCATTCTTTGTAAAACTTGGGAAGGAAAAGTACCTGCATCACTCAAGCAGTTTTCAAAGCAGTTTGCATAGAGTAGGCTTTTCCTCATCCCATGGTGCCTGTCATCTGTATGCCTCTCTGGAGAAGACAGGCAAGGATTTACTAACACCCGTGCAATTGCAACATCAAAATCCAGCTCCTGAAATACAAAGCTTAACTCTGTGATATATGGCAAGACATCCAAAAGTACATACATCACCACTACAAAATCTGCCTGGGACCAGTCCTTTATCAACTCAAGTATCAGGGTCTTTCATTAAAGAAAGCTACTACTGGCTGAAGATTTTAATAACAATGTCTCTCCGCTGTACAATGTTAACCATTTGTGAACTTCCTTATGTTCCTTTCTTTTTTTTTCTTTTTTTTTTTTTTTAGGCAGGAACTCAGGAGAAATAGAAAAGACTTCTTCAGTTAAATAAAACAAGAAACTGTGTCAACTGTAAAAGATTCAAAAGTACTGATCTGTGGGCAGAAGAACTGTAATTTATTAACATGATATTTGACATCCTGAAAATTCATTTAAGTTGAAACAGCCCACAACATAATTGAAAGTTAAGCAACATAAAATCTATTTATTGGAACAAGTTCTTGGTCAGTCTAGCAATGTTATGAAAGGGTGATACGATGATGAATGCATCCCACTACAAAATTCCTTAAATTTCTGCAGGAGTAACAGCCAAGACATTAACTGATTCTGTTAAACTCCTTCTTTCCTACTCTGCCTCTTCCTCCAAGCAATACCTGTAGGGACTTAAGATTCATAGTCGACATTTTTCAGTAATGTCCTTGGAGTGAAAAATGATCTTTGGCAAGTATGCCAAAAGAAAAACACAAGCCATTGGCACTTACAGCTTCTCATATTGTTACGCAGTTATATAGTAAGCATTTTCACTGCTGTTCCTACAATCTGTTCCAAGAATCTCAGGAATTTGCAAAGTGGGCTGTTGGGCTTTTCCTACAGTCAGGAATCTGAAGAACCAATTCTTATTCCCTAGGTACTTAATAATCCTTGACATTCTCAATTAACAACAGGAACAATAGCTGACGTTACAATATTTATGATGATCCAAGATTTCTTTCAACTCATTCCCTAAGCTGTTTCTTTACCTTTTAACCTATCTCCCATCAATTATTACGTAAGTTGGGACTCAGTTTTGGTATCATCTAAATTTTAAAATATGGTGGAGGTATTAACAATAATTACATTTCTCTGTGTTTTGTGCTAGGCAGGTGAAACCCAAGGGAGAGGCAGGAGAACTGAACCGTTGTACATTCTGTTTGTCAGCAAATGGATCACAGTCAGCCAGTCTCTGAACAGACACAGGCTGTGAGGACATCTAGGCCTATTGCCAGGAGAAGAGATAGACAGCACTTTGGGTACAAATCATACAGATCCATGAGAAATCAGACCTACCCTACTTATTCTGTACCTCTTGGAAAAACTCATCCTAATTCTGTGTTTTACTAAAGGTTTGGTGCATCTGCCAGATAAGATTTTTGTGTCTTCTTCATTTTTATGTTCACATCTAGTATTTGGAGGCCTCTTGCAAAGTAAAATCTTCCTTCATCTTGCAGATCTACACAGTAGTAAACCTGAATTTTCTATTGTCATGTCTAGTTTCCTTTCAGTGGTATTTCTCTCAGCTTTCTCATTATTCTTAGGTTCCCTCAACAAGGAAAGCCTGTGCTGGAACTGGCAGATTTTACTACATGTCTAAAAGTCTGCCTGAGAGTTGGTACTCACTGTCAGTCCTCAGAACTTTCCAGTTTTCCTGCATTGCAAACTTTGATTTTATCTCAGAAGTCAGCATTCAATAGCTTCGACAGCTTCATGACTTTTGAATATAATTAGATTAACCATAGACACTTTTCTTTGTCATACTCAAAATAAAGGTCCTCCTCCCTCTCCCCCCGCCCCAAATTTTGCTTCGATTTATGCAGGTATTCATTACTATAGATCAGTTCTTTGTTTATTCTCTTCAGAAGCAATTTCGTGTATCATACTGAATTGCCCTGTATCTTATTTGAGTGTTCCTTCCAAGTGGAACGAAATACTGCTTCTCATTTGGTTACATTTTTCTTTTCCTAGATGGCTAGTTCATATGTCAGCAGATACTACTTTCTCTGTGCTACTGGGATAATCACTCACTTTTCTATTAGTAAAATGCCCATCTTAATAAATTCTTTCCTAAAGTGCTGACATTGTGCTCTAAATCTCTGCGTTCTTCCAACCATCCTTGTACAATTTCGGCTTATGCTAAAAAAAGCGTATGTAAGTTCCAGTGTAAAATTCTGTTAATTTTGAAATTATAAAAGGAGCATGCTTCACTGCATAAGTTTCATACTCATCGATATCTCTTTCACGTAGTATTGAACTGTTTATCACCCTACACAAGAAATCCATATTTCCTCCCTTATTTATATTCGACAGAAAATTCTTGTCCCTGTAGCTTCAGGATCAGATGTACAACTTTAGCTGGTAGTAAACAGAAAAGTTTCTACAATGTGAGCAAATCTGGAACTCCTGCAGGCTTGACAGGTACACTTCAACCACCCTTACAGGAACCAGTTCTAACTAACTCATTTTTAAATTTGAAGTATTTTCTGCCACAGCAAAGGACATCTCAGGGAATAGACAACTGACTGTTTTTGAGGACACTCAGGTCTGTATTTCTGCCTGTGCTGAAAATTAACGTGTTAGGAGCAGATCCTTTGCATTTGCTGTTTGCCTGTGTTAACTAAATATTACACCAGATTCTCAGTATCAACAAAGCTCCTAATACAGTATGTGGTGACTCCATTCTATAAAGGAAGCGAAACATTAATTTATTAAATGTGTTTTTGAAAATAAAGTTCATAAGATGGGTCACATAAGTCAGCTCACCCTTCCAGTAGCCTATATGAGAGGGCAAATACATATTCTTAGCAGGAAAAAAAATGTGAAGGAAGAGGAGTTGTTCAGCACTTCCATCACTGGTTTAGATGCCATGTGAGATTCTCACTTTTGCTAAGATCATAGAACGCCCTGCACAAAAAAATCCATTTCTATATTTCTATTGTGAGGGAATTTTTATTTTCACAAAGTTTTTGAGCACCAGGGGGTTTAGCTATTGACCAACTACACAGAAGTTTTTAAAGCTACTTTGATTCCCTGGATTCCA
Source organism: Callaeas wilsoni (assembly GCA_013398955.1). Classification (NCBI taxonomy): domain Eukaryota; kingdom Metazoa; phylum Chordata; class Aves; order Passeriformes; family Callaeidae; genus Callaeas; species Callaeas wilsoni. Next base: position 9,023 of record VWPU01018050.1, read on the forward strand.
TGGGCACTCAAGTGACTATCCTTGAATGGAGGTGATTCAAAACAGTTTCTGTAGTGCTCTCCTTGTGGTGGGAAGCAACTCAGTAACAAAGACGTCAAGGCCAGCTGCAGGACAGGCAGGGCAGAAAGTGAGCAGATGTACAAAATTAACAAATCAGAGGAAAAAGTTTCTCTTATCTGCAGCGCTCAGTTATTTTTCCTTCACAGCAACCAAAGATTAGCTGGCAGACCTAAGAGAAGAGATACTGCTCCAGGCAGCCCTTGATACAGAGAGTTCTAGATCAAATTTATATCTGCAACACAAGTCTATGTCCCATCCTTTTCCTGAGACCAGAAATGTATTTCAATATTTAATGAGCCATTTGTAACAGCCCAAAACACACTTGGTTTACTTGTCTGGATAAACCCCTACTACACAGCCAAGGTACTGCCCAAGGTTTAACATCCACAAGCCAGAACAAAAGTATAATTAATACCAACATGGATGAAGGCAGAGATTATTCTGAATGAAGTACAAGCATGTACTCAGTAGCATGTAAAGAAAAAGGAACTTCTTATGTAGACACTCAATCTCACAACTCAGACACATACAAGAAATCAAAGAGAGTTTCATAATATCTTTCACTTTACCTTTGTTTTCCTTCGTTGTGTACAATAAAAAAAAATAGCTACAGGCAGCTGGCTGCACTATTTGGATGATAATTTAAACCTCAGTTTTCTGGTAGAACGCCAAGTCTTTGGTTCCGTAAAATCCAAAATATACGGAACAGGCTTTGGGAACTAACTCTTACTCTGTAATTCCATGAAGAATCTAATGTGAATATAATTTTCTGCTGTGTTGGCAGCCTATTCAAAGTGGTCTTGTTCTAATGCAAAAAGGTCTTAAGAAGAAGTGAAAGTTACTGGTCTGTTTTCAGTATGCATGCCCCAAAATGAGTGATAAGCCTAACACTGCTAATGATGAGAAATAAATTATTTTCATTCTTTCAGTAGTAGATGGTAACTTTAACATTTTATTATGATCTTTTAGAGTGATGGCATCCTCTTAAAATAAAATAATAGCTTAATTAAGGATGTAAATGTGTCCATAAATACATGCATAAAAATTTAAATGGCCCCATATTTCTGTGTAAGCAGGAAGTAAAAAGAAAAAAATGTACAGGAAGAGGTTGATCTGTTCCATTTTGTTAAGTTGCTACAAGGCGGAGGAAAAGGAAAGGAAATGGTGTCCATTGTAGTGCGTGCATTTATATCAAACTCCTCAGATAAATAATGTATGTAAAAGAGTTTGTTGAACCAGATCCTTGTAGAACTGGGGCTTTAGTCTTTGGTGGAAGTAAATAAACTCATTTGATGTAAGAGAAGTGTTTGATGAGGGTGGAAAGAATAAAAGGGCTTTTTGAGTAATCAGTGTTTCAGTAATCAGCTTACAGGAAACAAATGTCAACTTGCTAGAGGTCACTTCACTTTCATACGACAGGCATTCATTGTGGAGGAGTCACAGTCTAAGCTGTGGACAGTGACTGCTGTAAAGGGACAGAGGGTTCCTTCCATTAACCAGAACTCCAAGAATAATCCAATTGACAATGCAGAGCTTTGCATCTGAAAGCAAACAGAGGTAGTTTGCATCTAACTAGGTATCTAAAGGCTTTGTGAGAGATCTATGAGCTTGGAATTGGAAATACAACATAAATGAAAGTAAACTTGCACATCATTATCATAACAGAACTGGTGATGAGTTCTCCAGAAGTCCAGTGTAGAAGTTTTGTTGATGCCCCTCCTTGTTTCAAATATTGAAAACTCTATTATTTCATGGTCACTGTACCCCAGACGGCCTCCAACCACCACATCTCCCACCAGCCCTTCTCTGTTTGTAAACAGCAGGTCTATAGCATGATATAGCATGAACTTCCCATTTCCTCTGAAAGGCAGAGAAGCATCTGGGAGATTCCTGCTTCACCATGTCAAAACAGCACCTACAAATCTTGTAATAAATACTGAAGTCTCCTGAATGGTCCCTGCCACCTTGGTGTTGAGGTGTCCAATGTCTTCTGAGTTCCAAAGCAAGATAATGGCATAAGGAAATTTTAAGCAAGTATCTCCCAGTTCGCTACAATTATTCTGGCTGCTCCTGCTTGAATCTCAGATTGGTGCATGCAGTTCCACTGAATATGCCTGCCCAGCTCTTCTCCAGGTTACTCTGTTTGGCCCTTGGGATGGCAAGTCCCCACATCAGTCTTACTCAGCTTTTGCACTGATCTGGTGACACCACCTGTAGGAACATTAAAGAAGTTTGTTGTCCAAGATCTATTAAGCTTCTGGCCTCTCTCAGGAGCAGATAGATGACTTATTAATAACAACTTTGATGATGAATTTCAATATAGAATTTGGGCAGTGACTTGTCTGAGTACTGAGGTGTGAGCATTTAACAGAAATATATCAGTCCTTTCTCTCTTGCATTCGTCTGTCAATATGATTTTTCTGGCCCTCTGAGAGAAAGTGAACTGATTTGCCACAGCCTGTAATTATTGGAGGAAGAGCAGGCAGCATTCTGAAACCTCAAAAAGTTACAGGAACAATTTAAATCATCAACAGGTTACACCCCAGCATATGAAGCTGAAAACACAAAAACTTTGTGATGTGCCATCATTATTCTCCTCTGATGGTGGTATTAAATTGTGCACAATGGCAAGAAAAGCAAAGAGCCCAAACCGACTGACTGCTGTGATAAGAGAGAAAATCCTGAAGTGAACAGGACTGCAGTGGGATTGTGACATTTTAATGATAGTTTAGAAATACAAAAATGTCTGAAGTGGAGACAGTCTTCTATTCATTCTCTTTCTGTGTGAATAGCAGTCACCTGATGGAAGCATAAGGTAAAATTTATCCTCTAGACTTTCCGTTTTGTAGAAAGAGATTTAAGAAATTATTTTAAACCAAATACTTTTATCTGAAAATAATGTAGTGTGTTTTAGTTTTGCTTCTACAAAGTTCTGTGTATAATCAGTGATACCAACACACTGCACATGGCCCTGCTTTCTTCTTTTTATTTCCTCAATGCTCACAGGACCTGAGCCATACTTAATGACTCATAAATCCCCCAAATAATATCTTCCTAAATTTTTAAGATTTTTCAGTAGATCTCATGAAGTAAGGCAGAAATGCAGTCAGTCTAACATAAAACGCTTATGATAGGCTGCTCAATACAAAATTCTAGCTATCAGGCTAAATTAGTAACTATTGTTTTGCAACTGAAAGTGATGGAACTATGAAAGTAGATTAAGGTGGGGAGAGAGAGCGAGTGCCTGAGTATAGGTGAGGAAGGTTTAGGATGGGGAGAGAGAGATCACAGCTGTACTAAGGAAGTAAGTTATATTAATATGCCGGCGGGCTGGCTGGGCCAGGAGAGCGGCAGCTTGTCCAGAGGTGCCCAACACGAGAGGAGGACACTCTGTGGCACCTGTGTGCCTCACTAGCCAGCTTCCTCGCCTGTGTGGTGTAAAGCACGGAGCCACGCACGCCCGGGGCTTATGGATCGCCCAAGCGTAGCCAGAGATCAATGAGCAAGATGGCCCTCCGGTCGGTATTCCAAGGGTTTATTGTAGAAACTACCTCGAAGGGGTCCGAACACGATGAGAGCGAACTTCCGCTCGGGGCGCACTTAAGAGGGGTACAGAAAAGGAGGCAGGAATGACACAGCAATGGCCTATAGGAAGAAGGGAAGGGCAGGACAGGTTTGGCTACCTTTCCTTAGGAGATACAAGGGGTGTCTGTCAGCTGTCAGTCAGACAGACCGAGCCCACATCAGGTCACAGGAATTCAATGGGAGAAGCCATTCTCACAGAGGGGCATTTAATCTTTGCAGCCAGCCCACCAAACCTCTTTATCTGGGCTATGTGGCCCCCTGGGCATTACTGTGGTTGGTTCAGTCACCACAACAGTAAGTTCTGTTAAAAATGTGATTTTTCAGTCAGTGCAGCCCCTAGACTGCCTTCAGGACTCATTAAAAACAGTTTCCACCACTTCCACTAAGGCTTTGGGAAGCTAAGAGCTTTGAAAAGCTTTTTAAAAAATATATCTTATATCCAGGCAAAATGTAGTTTTGAGAAAGCAGGGGAAGAAGAAAGCATAGAGTAGAGGGTATTTCACAGAGTGTCAAAGGAAGGAAATTAAATATGTATGTATGCATTTTGGGGGGGATCTGTAGCATATAAAGGCCTGTTTGTGGAACACTGTATTTGCCTTACACCCAATCACACCACAAGAGTTCTTGGTTTAGTTCAGGAAACATACCTGAAATATCCATTTGCTTGATATAGTTGCATCAAGTTGCATGAGATAACAGTACTCAGTCTGCAATTATTAGAAGGCATCAAACAACTTGCACCAAGCCTGCAAATAGTTAGCATCTGGTCAGGCCAAAGTGGGCTGGCTTCTGCGTCTGAGAGGAAATAACCCTTTGGATCATATTCATCCCAGCCCATGCTGAAGGGCTTACAAACAGCAGTTATGTGCCAGAGTCTAGTGGTCAGGACGAGATGTCTACTTCCAGCCTTCCCCATGGAATCGTAGAATGGTTTGCATTGGAAGAGACCTTGAAGATCATTTAGTTCCCACCTTTTTCAGTGTCTCACCGCCCTCACAGTAAATAATTTCTTTCTAGTATCTAATCTAAACCTACTCCCTCTCAGTTTAATACCATTATCTCTTGTGCTATCCCTAGACCTCCCCATAAGCAATTCCTCCCTATCCTTGTAGGCCCACTTTAGGTACAAGAAGGCTTTTGTATGGCTTTCCTGAAGTCTTCTCTTCTCCAGGATGAACAATCCCAGCTCTCTCAGCTGGTCTTCATAGCAGAGATGCTTCAGCCTTCTGTTCATCTTTGGGACTCCCCTTTGGATCCACTCCAACAGGTCCATATCCTTGTTATGCTGGGGACCACAGAGCTGGGCATAGTACTCAGGTGGGGTCTCATGAGAGTACAGGGAGAGAATTCCCTCCCTTACCCTGCTGGCCATGCTGCTTTTGCTGCAGCCCAGAACATGGTTGGCTTTCTGGACTGCAAGTGCTCATTTCTGGCTCATGTGGAGCATCTCATCCACAAGCCCACCGGCCACTGGTTCTTCTCCTCAGGACTGTTCTCAATCCATTCTTTTCCCTGTGGACAAACCTGTTTCTGTAATTGGGATTGCTGCAGCCCAGGTGCAGGACCTTGTACTTTGCCTGTTGTACTTCATGAAGTTCACAAAGACCCAGCTCTCACTCCTGGTTACAGGTGCAGGAATCAGGGCTGACCATGGCACAGGCAGCCAAAGTCGTCACAGGGGCAAAGGACTGTGCCCAAGGCTCTGAAAACTGAAGCCCGGGAGGGCTGATAGAGAGGGTTTGCTTATCTACAAGGATTGCAAGTATGTTTAATAGAGGTAGAAATTGTTTCTAGTGCCTCATTCGCATTAAACCAGATTTATCAATTAAACTTATATTGACAAATTTACAGTAACAGTCTATCCTCAAGTGATCCACTTTGATGGGAACGTTTTTTTTATCACAGTAAAAAAGTTGTGGTGGTAGCTCTTCCTTTTAGCCAGATGTTTATGAGTCATACCTGAGATAATTGATAATCCAGACAGTGATAGCAAGAAATAATGGCGCTACAGGACTTTCAGATTCTGTTAAAGTAACTGTTATTTCAGTACTTGCCTGGTTCTACATTTGCACAGTTAACTGTCTGTTCTCTGATATCTTAAAGCCATGTGCTTCAATTCCTTCAGCAACACAGGACAGGCAGCAATTTCACAGGCCACACAGTGATTGTAAGTGCTGAAACACCCTCCTACATGAGAGGAGGCATGACTGCAGCCTGTCTTTCTTCTCCCATGGAAATTCAATCTCAAAGCCCCCGACTCCTGCAAGAGCAAGCTGAGATGTTCAGGTGGTTGGACAAAGAGCACACACTATCAAACAGATGCTTGTCTCCTCTCAGGAAGCAGAGGTGGGCTGGGTGTACCACATACTGCCAGCTGGACCATGCTGAATCCAAAGAAGAAATTCTCATATGCTTATGTTTCTCTGCTAGGTCCCTTTGGATTGCAAGATGTAGTGAGCAACGAATTCTGACATCAGAATGTTGTATTCCTCATAGTTATGATTTAGCTCATCATTTAAAAAAAAAAGTTAATAAATATTTCATAAGGAATCCTGATTGATAGGGGTAATTTAGGGAGGAGGGGTCACCCTTTGCAACCAAATATTTGAATGTATGCTTGTTTTGATTAGTTCTGATATGGGGTTTTTTCCTTTTTTTTTAATGCCTTAAGCATGTTCCTCTTCTGTGGTTTGTAGCATGACTGATGGATTCAAATGCAAATAACATGGAAGTAAATATTTCACATGTCATAGAAACAGAACCTAAAGTGTAATTTAAGTTAAGAAACTTATGAAAGTTGTGAAGTAAATCTCAGCGCTCATTAAAAAAACTGAAATATCAACACAATTTTGAAAGACTAATCTTTTAATAATACAAGTTATATTATAAAGAAATAACCCTTAAAACAGGGGAAATATTATGTGTATTAATAATGTCATAGATGTAAAAAGACTGCTCTAAAATTATGCTAAATTAAACATGAGAATCTAAGAAAGATAAGTCTTATCAACTTAGTTACTGCTACAAAAATTGCACTGAAATTTTTTTATTGGCTCCTGCCATCTACTGCGTGGTGTAGGGAATGCAGCATAGAACTATGAATACCTTACGAAGTGTATTTGCTGACAGTTCCATGTAACAGATATGGTCTCAAATTTCCAACACTTTCAAAGCTTAAATACCCTGCATGACATGTTTTCCTTACCTCTTTGTATTCAGAAAGCAGTTTTGTAGTGTGTCCTTCATTCAGTGCATCAGAGTCACTCTGGTACTGTGATGCGAGGTGCAGCTCCATGAAACCGTGTAAAGGCTGACGAAGGGCAAAAAACTGCCCACAGCGTATAAGGCTGCACAAGTCCTGGGGACAACAGCAGTCACCTTGGATTATGCTCATGGATCAAAGCTTTGCAGACTGATTGCACCTGATCTGCACCCCACTGTGATTAGTGGTGAAGTCTGGACAAAGCTGTCCTGAAGGCAGAACATAGAGAGCCTTTGGTGTAGTGAGGCTGCTTACAGCCACGTCTCTTCTTTTTGGCATCTCTTCTTTTTGGCACTGAAGACAGAGAGCACACAGGTGGAGCCTGCTTCTTTTGTTCAGCAAGCTGATGAAGTTTAATTTCAGAAATATTGCTCTAAGCAAGCTTCATGGTGCATGCTATCAGTCTTAGAAATGCATCAGCTACTAAGGGAAGCACCTGTAAGATTAGTTAACACTGCTCAGTTCAGAAACCATTGTCCCGGTGAATTTCATTTTTAGCAAAGAAGGCAACATCTGTTTACTATTTAGACTCACGCTATTAAAAAAAAAAAAAGGGCTGTTTGCCTTAGACAACCAGGATTCATTTTAGCAATATTTTGTAATTCAGTTAATGGTGATCCAGACTAAATATGCTATCCCTCAGGAGATTTCCATATCCTTGTGGGCAGCCTTTCTGTAGCTGTCCTTACATGACCCCTGCCCATCTTCAACCAGCTTTAATTGATGGTCATTGTGGAAGTCAGAGGATGGTTCCTGAGTCTGGTAGGCTGATAACCACCCAAACAGGCAGAAAGACACTAGAATCTCTCTTGCCAGTATGCAAGGTGCAGATGACAGGACACTTGCGTCCAGGGAAATACGGTGTGATCCAGGTGTCTCCTGTGCTGAGGAGGCTCTGTCTGTCAGGGCTGGAGCACCGTTGGGCGTAGTGCACCAATAGCCCTAATGGCTCTCAGCGGCTTCACCCGGGGCCTGCAGCCCCGCTTGGGCCCGGGCTCTGCGTTTACACTCGGCCCCGGCCCGGGCTGTGTCGTGGCTGTGTCTGTTCCCAGTTTGGCCACAGCCGTGTCCGCGGGCACCGTGGTTCCGGGCACCGTGGTTCCAGGCCCAGCTCGGGTGGGTTTCCAGCTCAGCTTCGGGCCTGCCCCGTCACGGAGTTCTCCCGGTGCCCTGGGCTCCCGTCCCCGGCTGTTCTGCCCGGCTCTGCCCAGCTGGCCTGGCCCGGGTGGCCTCGGGCTGCCCGGCCCTCAGAGGACCAACCCCTGTCCCGTGGGGACCGAGCAGCTCCGGCCGCCCTCCGGGTCATGCACAAGGTGCATGAGTCCTCTGAACGCGCTGTGCCAAATCCCCTTCCTGACAGGGAATGAGGGAAATCAGCATCTCCCTTTCGAAGTTCAAAGAAAGAAATAAAGCTTGAGACACCTTCCAATCCAAACCATTCTATGATTCTTCCTTCAACTTACAGCTTGATTTCTTCAACTCAGAGATCAGAAAAATCTCCCCTAGCCTTTTATTAAATTACATTACACTAAATATGATGGAAATATTCAGTGATGCCTATTGGCATCAGTTGTTCTGCTGCAGGTGCCTCCTCTAAAAACTTGCTCTAAATCTGTGGGTGAAATTTTAATGTATTTTGACCGACTACGTCCCCTAAAGAACCAATCCAGTGAAAAAGTGGCTACAGCTACAGATGTGGTTCTCCCTGGGTCGATACAAGACTCTGTTGAAGGCTCCATTTTTTGCCCTGGCTCTGGCAAAATTAGATTCCTATGTGCATAGGACACAAAAGGACTTAAGGTCCATCAAGTCTTTGCTATTGCTCATGGCCTTGTCAGGAAATCCTAAGAATAAACTACAGTTCTCTCAAGTGTAAGAAAGAGGAAAAGATTAGAATTTCTTATGTCCTAGTTTCCTCTATATTTTGAATTCTCTTCACCATGAAACGGCATTTCAGAATAAATTTTAGATAGTAGGTTAACACCAGACTTCTGCTAATTAAATGAGTTTCTAAGTGAGAAATTGAATTGTGAATAATTTCTAACATCCAAACTTGCAAGACTTTCTCCAGGTTAAAGTTTCTTAGATGGAATTTTAGTAATTATAGGCTCCCTTTTCCATACTGTCCTTAAAATGTCAGTATTTTAAGCATTTAATCAGACTATAAATCCTGTAAATTCTGTAACTGCTTAAAATTAATAACAATTCAAGAAGCATTGTTGAAACTGGTCTTAAGACCTATTGACTAACTTTATTTAACTGGGAAGTGGTCAGTACTAGGAAAATCAATTTAAAACCCACCAGCATGATAAAAATTGTAATATAACTCAGAAGTCGGCTGCTGCTTTGTTTTGGCGGATGAAATTAAAACATGAACAATGTTTGTTAATGACTATTAAAACAGTAAATATTTGTTAATGTTGCAGTAGAGTATGTATGTCTGTGCAGATCTGGCTGCATGAAAGTAGTGCTGTCCTCTAATGATGGAAGTATTTTGAAGTAGGTCAAGTCTCATATATTTGCAACCGAAGGAGCTCGAGGAATGAAAAGAAAAAAACACAAGTTGCAAGTCAGAGGTAGTTCATGGTAATTGTCCTGCAGTTCAAGAGGTAATCTGGTTGCTTTGGGATTTCTACATGGTTTTGGATGACGGTAAGGGCCACCAATTAGGCACAGAACATGCTTTGCAATTCTACTTTCTCCTCTGCAACAAAGAATTCTAAAATGTGAGAGAAGCGCCAAGAAAATCCCTTGGCTTGCTATCTTTTTAGCAAATTGGTTGTTTAATCAGTAGCAGAAATAATGGGCCCTAGTGACCTACAGAACTGTGTCCCTAGATTTTCCTCCTTTCCTCCACTGTGTCAGTAGCTCCAGACTGATTGCTCCCCCAGTTTTACTTTCTCGGCTGAACAAAGGGCAGCGTGGTTTGCTGGGTTACCAGTTTGCAATTACATTGTAATCTGACACTCTGGTCAGGACCTCCAGGATCTCTCCCCGGCCAGCTAACACCTCTTAAATGTGTCTCTCCTCATGAACACATGATGTTTGTTGCATAAGAAAACCAGATTTAAAAACCCAAAGCAGTCACTAAGTTGGAGGCTTCTATTTGAAATTCTCCACTTTGGAATTTGGCCCTGTTTTGTCAAATGGAGAAACATTGCTGGTCCTCTATTTTATCCCTTTCCAGTAACTTGTAGGGAAAGTCACCACACGGTTTTAGATTTGAGATATGTTGGGGATAATTCCAATGAGGTAAGCCCTCATTTCTGTCCTTCATAACACTCACAATGTGTGATTTGAGAAATGCTATTATGCTATCATTTGCATAAATAGGATCTCCCCCTCAAAGTCACCACAATTCTAAAGGACAAAGGAGTGTCCATCTATCAGCCTGATAATTCTCTTGAAAACCTTTCTTTTCTTTTACAGCACACTCTGTGTCATCTGACCACATAGTTTGATGAGAAATACTTATTAATATGTGTGAAACATATATTGCAATATGCATAAAATGCAACAATTTTATGTCTCTGCACAGGGTAGGAAGAAGGCACAGACTGTCAAAGTGTGTGAGAATCTTGGTCTTTCACTTCTCGTAGGATTTGAAATATTAGCATCTGACATGTTCCTCCAATTTCCTTATATGGAGTAAAGATGGCTCATTTCAGATTTCTATGTTAAGATGTTTCTTAGGCTTTATTTATAGGAGAGAAACAGTGTGTAGGCACTGGAACAATAAACCGTTGTATATCAACTGCTCAAGGGTAATTGAACTTTCTTTGAGAAATTTGAGATAGCTCATCCCAAACCAACTTGTGTATGTTTAGGCAGAGATTTGTAAAAATAAAAGATGTGAAATATTTTTTCCTTACCCAGTACTGACTACTAATTTAATGATTCAGAGCTGACCTACTTGTGTCTGTCTACCATGCTTTCCCTTCAAAAGAGCTCACTTAAATATGCTTTTTGCTTACAACTTTTGACTTCTTTCTTTTTTTAAATCCTTTCAGTATCTTATTAATGTAACCTGTCCCAGGGCTCTGTCAGTCTCCAATCCCACTTCTACTCTCTATTGTTTCTCTCAGTCTACAATTGTACACCTGCATGGTGATAACAATTCTCTCACCAAAAGAAGCACTGTATAGAGAATATTTCAAGGGACACTACACATTTATTTTGCACAGCTGCTTTCCCTTGCTCTTTTATTTTACACTCTTTGATTCTGCCAGGTCTTCCCTGATACTCATTTCTGGTACAGGTCTGTGTGCTTTATTAAAAAGAAAATACATCTCCATTTTCAGAGAATTTACTGAGTTCCTCTTTACCATCCAGAAGGAGGGAGCAGCAACAAAAGGAAATTACTGTCCTGTTTTGTAGATGAAACACAGTAGTTTATCATTTAACCACAGGTTCTTCTAAGGTATAATGTAGCAGCAAGAATTAAATTTGTATTGCCCAAGATAAGTTTATGTAGATGACTGAATCATATTTTAAGAGGTTAAGGGCTTTAACTCTAAAAGCTTTTTGTACCAGAAGTATTGCCTTAAGCTTTATTTTTAACTTAGTATTCTTCTTCTCTTGAAGCAAAAGAGGTTGCACATCCCTTGTGCATCCTCCTTATATTTCTGTGTTTGCTGATGGCAAGCATGAAAGTTTCTTTCTGCATCTGATGACTCATAAAGTTGTTTCTTTGACTAGTCAGCCTTTGACTTGAAATGCTCAGGAATCAAGTGAAACGGGAACTTCCTGTTTATACACCAAAAGTTTTTTTCCTGCTTGTCTCTAACAAGTTGGTATTTCAATTGTCACAAGACTTTTCTCCTAACTGGTATTATTCTTCCAGGAGTACATAATTCATCCTTCTCTAGAAGGATGTCCATGATTATACTATTTTTCCTCTTGAAAGAAGGAAGTTTTTACATTCTAATGAGCTATATCAGATGGAGAAAGTGATCATCTGTCTGCATCCAAAATCTAAAATTTGATCTGTTCTGCCCATCATGGTTTCATGACTCATTGGCCAAAGAATGGCAATTATAGGACATTGCATGCTCATGATCCTTTACATCTGCCAGAAGGATACCATTCTTTTGGACATGTTTCCACTTCTGGATGGAAAAGGCCAACGGCATTGCTCTGCAAGAACGACACTGTGTGTGTTTCATTGTGCATTACCAAACAGTCATCAAAAGCAATGATAAACTTAACTAACAGTGTTTTCCCAACAATTTTAGTCAGCTCATCTTCTATTGTGGCATTGTACATTACCTATCCTAGTTTTGTGAAATCTACACAAGAGAGAAAAAGGGAACTAGTTATACATACCTGGAGGCAGAATACAAAGCTCTGTTTCTCAAAGCATACATGAAATGCAGCTCTGCAATATCTAAGAAAGAAACTCTCACCAAATAAATCCATCAGTTGAGTTGCCTTCTTGCTTTATAGTTCCTACCCTTCTCTCAGGCCGGGGATTGTTATCACAGTTGGAAGCTGTTAGTTTCAGAAAGTAGGTAGAGCTAAAGTCCCTTTTCATGTTTTCCCTCTCACGCTGTTTTTTACTTTCTTGCTTTGTGATATGTGGTGCTGTACCACTGATCAGCTGGACTTTTCTGTTAGATGGAATGAGAAAAACAACTAAAGAAAGCAGCAATAAGTAATACTTCATTTTCCAACAAAGAATTACATTTCACTGAATTGGAAATCAAGAATCAGAAACATAACATACTTCACAAATCCTACTATAAATCCTTTTACAACTTTGGTAAAAAGATGCCTTTGAAAACTCTTCCCTAAAGGACTTGTCTCTTACAAAGAGGAATAAAAGGGGAAGATGGCAAAAGAGAAATAGAAGGAGAAAATGTGAGGTCTCAGAGTTACTCTTTATTAAACTTCATGTTGAAACCAAACTGAGAATTGGCAAAGCTTCCAGGAAAATTTAGCAAAGAAACAGCTTGCAGTAATCTACCAACCAGGGTTACTATGGCAATAGCAGTACACTGTGAAATTTAGTAGATATAATTTTCCATGATTCACTGTGTATTTTTAGCTATTTTTCTTTTTGTTCTCTCAGGCTAATTTCCTTTCTGAAGAAAAGGAAGGACTGAATGGTTCATGCCCTCAGAAAAGATAGAAAGGTGTCAGTTGATGCTTAAGTGAAGCTCTTGTGCTCTAGCCTCAAATGATCAACTGTCCTAAGGAAATCTTGGGGTCTCAACTCCTACCCCATTCATCTTATCTTGAACCTTTAAGACTTCTCTTCCCTGCTTCTTGAAATCCTGCCATTCCTTCTTCACCCTAATTTACTTCTCTAATGATTCTTCCTGCTAGTTCACAGTCTGAATCACATGAATAATTTTTCTCCTTTCCTTCTTTTTCAGCTATTATCCAAAGCTATTCTTTTCTAGAATACCACCTCTTTTCTTTGTTGCATGTTTTCATCTCAGGGTCTCAAAAATCTCCCATGTCCTCACAATACAATTGCACATCACCCACTGACTGATGCCCAGCCCGTCACTGACCATCAATCTGCAGGACCCTAGACAACTCCCTTCAGTTTATATACTGAGTATGACATTCCAGGGCATGGAATCTTCCTTAGCGCTGGTCAGCTGCTCTCTCCTAGCTTCTTGTGCAGCTCCTTACTGACAAAGCCTGGGAAACTGAAAAGTCCTTGCCTTAGGGTAAGCACTACTCAACAACAACTAAAACATCAGCGTGTTATCAACATTGTTCTCATATGAAATCCAAAACACAGCACTGCACCAGCTACCAGGAAGAAAATCATCTCTACTCCAGCTGAAACCAGGACACACCTTACATGTCAGCATCCAAGTACATTTAGGCAAATAGAAAATTACATAGAATCCCAGGCAATCACCAGAATGTGCTTGTGCTATTATTACTTGACCTTCCTTACTCTTCACCTCTGACCAACTGTTAGTTGAATTCACTTTTGGATTGTCAGTCTGCATTGTCAAAAGGGCTCTGTAGAATCCCAGAAGACGATATGTATATCTCAAACACCAATAGCTGGATGACTGTGGAGTCAACCAAGGATCACTGGCAATAACAGACAAAGATTGTTGGCAATAACCAGGGATTGTTGGTAATAACCTGCTATGGTTGGAGAAGGTGGCCATGCAGAAGTAGGGTAGCAATTCTGCGACAAAAGTCCTTGTTCTTGTTCCTGGAGATAAGCGCAGCACAGTACAGCACAAGCACAGGAATGAGGCCAAGAAGTCAGGATGGACTGGGGTGGGGGAGGGGGTGGGGTCAAGACCACCAAAGATTTCTGAAGCCCTCTGACCCATTTCCAGAAAGGTCTGAAAGAATGGACTGTGCATGATAACTAATTTGAAGAGAAAGCAAGAAACCTCTCTTCAGGGTGAGAGAAACCTGTCTATAAAATGGTAACCTTACCAAGCCTGGGTGCGTGCCCCAGGATGCTGGACATCCCATCAGCTGGACTGATACTAGAACCAGGACTGGTGATCTTTCTTTCTTTCTTTCTTTCTTTCTTTCTTTCTTGCTTTCTTTCTTGCTTTCTTGCTTTCTTGCTTTCTTGCTTTCTTTCTTTCGTTTTTCTTTTTCTTTCTTTCTTTCTTTCTTTCTTTCTTTCTTTCTTTCTTTCTCTTTCTTTCTTCCTTCCTTCCTTCCTTCCTTCCTTCCTTCCTTCCTTCCTTCCTTCCTTCCTTCCTTCTCTCTTCCCTTTCATCTCACCCCTNTTCCTTCCTTCCTTCCTTCCTTCCTTCTCTCTTCCCTTTCATCTCACCCCTTTACCCAAAACCCACTGCCATGTGCTTATGTAGTAGGTCAGGGACTAACATTAGGGTTAAGGTCAGCATTAGGGTTAGGTTAGACCCTCTAATTTTGTTGTTCCTTTTGACCATGAGCAACTACAAATCTTGGGTGCTCCCTTCCCCTTAAGGGTGGAACATCGCAGCCTCTAAGTGTTTCAAGGTTGAGACTGTCTCCCTGATAGATTGCTGTATATAAACAGCTCTGTGAAGCTTCTATGAATTTTGCAAGGAAGGCATAAAGAGAAGGAGAGGCAAAAATGCTGAAAAAGAGCAATTCTTTAGGCCGGTCAAGACTGGGGAGGCTTACAAGAATCTGTGCTGGACTTCAATAAAGGACCAGAACCTGGACACCCACCATTCTCAGCTCCTAGATATTATTGTCTTAGCTGCTAACGACAGCATACATAAATACAGCATAAATAAACACATCAAAGATAAGAAAACATTACTAGAAACAAAAGTTTAAAACATACCAAAACTCATTTATTACAGCACAATATATTTGTGTATTCAAACTTCCTGCTGCAAGATGCAGAAAAAGGCAGTGCATTTGTTTATGTATATTTATAAGCATTTAAAAGGACCGTGGTGCTGTTTCTCAAGACACAGATGATCAGTAGCTGGGGCTGTGGTGCAGTGTTATATAATGCAAGTTTATGACTTTGTAAGACATCATTTTCCTTTCCAGTATTTATGGGTTTCCTTTTTTTCTCTGTTAAGAAAGCAGAGTATTTCAAAGAAATACTTGCTTCATAGGGGGTTTTTACACCATGTAGGGCATACTAGATGCAATCCCAGTATAAAATATAGCAATTCTGATTGTCTTCTGTCACAGAGGATAGTAGACTAAAAATATCCTCGTCTGTTCCGTGGCAACAACCCTGTGTTCCTGAAATGATGTATTTCTTTCTCTGACCATCCATGAGCCTTCACAATATGGGCATGAGGAAAAGTCAAAGGAAAAGCTTCTCAGTTCTGAGCAGCTCTCAGGAAATGCTGCACCCTCAGAATTCCTGATTTTAGACAGGTGGTCAATGGAAAGAATCAGCAGCCCTGGGGCTCCTCTGCAGCCCCAGAAGACCCTGCCGGTGCAGCAGGCCCAGCTGCGCGGTGCCCGCTGTGCTGCAGCGGGGCAGGCGGCACCAGGGCTGCGGGCTCCTGTGCAGCTCCCGCAGCACGGCTGCCCTGCTGCGGGCACAGCGCCCTGTGCTGAGAGCGCAGTGCTGCCCTTGCAAAACAAATGGAGCCAGGAGGAATTAAACAGTAACTCATTTGTGTCATTGTAGCTGTTCATGATTCTCAACATCTGTTCGGTTTTGGAGTGATTTAGAACAATCACTGTAGAGTACTGCTGATGTGATTTTTGAACAGCGTTTTCCACGCGTATGAGGTGCATTCCATTCTGCCAAATTAATGTCTGGCATCCCTCACAGCCAAGACATTCAAGACTTCTATTTCCCACCATGCTTTTTTGTTTTTCTGGCACAACCCAAATTCCTATTTCCTCTTTAAGGTGACTTGGACTGCTGCCTGTGGACTGTAAATTATTTTTTGGGTTTAATTGTAAGGATATTCAAATTTTTCTACAGCTAAAATAATTAAGCCCATTTTAGTAAATACTAATTTGTAATTAAATGCCAATATAGTAATTTCCAAATATCTCCTGTTCCTACAGTTGTCGCACAGCACTTTCTGCTACATGAAGCTAGGACTTTTTAGGCAGAAATCCCTATGTTTTACCAGAGGAAAACATTCCAGATATAAAAGAAAATGTGAAATGTTCTAAAAAAGAAGGCGTCTGAACTGTTCTGCCCATTTGACATAGCCTGCCAAATAAAATAATAGCATGTATCATACTTAGTATTGCAGTTTCCAAAGTGTATTCCCTGCACTACCCAGCAGATGATGCTAATGTATTACAAACTGTTCTCTGTTCAATTTTAATCAGAGGAAAGATGTCCAGCTACAAGATGTAGTCCTGTCACATGCCAGGCATTTTAAAAAATTTTCAATTGCCCTCTTTAATTATTCTCTTTCCTAAAATGTGTGAGTCTGTGTGTCAGGATGACTTGATTTTTTGAAAAACTTTTGTTACTAGAGGTTGACCTTTTCAAGTAGAAACCTGCCAATCTTTCATAACCCTCTGACATTCCAGTGTGTTTGATATATGTTTGACCATTTTCAGAAGTCCCTTGGCTATATTTACCATCTCTTTACTCATATTTTGTGACATACAGCATTAGGTTTTCTGCTGTGTTGAGCACTTTTATTCCTGGTTTCAGACTGCAGTAAATAAGTGGAGGCAAATCCTTGCACTAAAGAGACAAAAACTAGAAATGGACATATACCGTTCATGTATATGAATGAGAAAGGCAGCACTGAATTTCCATTACTCTTCCAGGATCCTCAGCTTCTAATCTAAAACTATACTTTAATTATAGACTATGAAAGGAAGCTTTGTAATCACTTCTACTTAGTGATGTATCCTGATTTTCTTACTCGGAGAGACTTGCTCCTAATTTCACAAGAAGCCTCCACAGAGGCATTTGGAATCACTTGCAGAATGAAAATGCTACTAATCATATATATCAGAGCCCAAGATTCTTCAGAGTGAAAGTGCCTGCATAGCATTTATAGGTATCATTTACATTTTGCTGCTAAAATGAATATAAGGTATAAAGAACTGGTTTTCCAAGGTGGCTGCAGGGGAAAAAAACCTGAATTTTCTCTGCTTGCTCAGTCTTGACCTCATTCTCTGAAGTGGTGGGATCATAGCCAGCCCTCTCCCGAAGCTGGGCACTAGTGACCAGCACTTGTGGTCCTTCCAGCCATTGTATCCTGTTACCTGCCTGCTGAATTGCTGCACCACTAGGAGACAGGCCAAGAGGACCACATCTCAACTTCTGAGGAGAAAATAAAAACTAGAAAAGAGCAAATTGAGCTGTCTTTCTTTGGCCTTTATTTCTTTCTTTGTCTTTTTTTTCCTTTGTTTCTTCTTTTTTTTCTTTTTTTTTCCCTTTTTTTTTTTTTTAAACTCTGCTCTTTTGGGGAAAGTATGAGCCCCTGAGGAGAAGGAAAAAGAACCATCTTGCTTCCTGCAGTGCAGAGGGCTGATGTCTGTCCTTTCCAGACTGTGAGTCTGAGACTAATTAGACCATTTGGCTTTTCTTACACTTTTTCCCCTCAGG
This sequence comes from Callaeas wilsoni, assembly GCA_013398955.1. Classification (NCBI taxonomy): domain Eukaryota; kingdom Metazoa; phylum Chordata; class Aves; order Passeriformes; family Callaeidae; genus Callaeas; species Callaeas wilsoni. Next base: position 26,917 of record VWPU01018050.1, read on the forward strand.
AGGGCTGAGTTTTATGAGAAAGTTGAAGCTTCTCATGTCACTCTGCAGCAGGCTCAAGGACAGCAAAACCCATTACTGATAATTGTATCACAAGAGTTTGGCAGCATAGAGATCTAAGAATAGGCTGCCCAACCATCATCTGGGGCATGAAGTAGACAGGACATGCAGGATTCAAGGTGTAGGCCTTGGGGCTTATGTGTCTTAGGCTAACAACTGGGGGAAAAGTTGTTACAAGTAATTCAGCACAAAACCCTTCATCAGAAGCCTATTTAGTCCTGTACATCATAGGGGCATAATTGTGTGGTTGGTTGTTGTGTAGTCATTAAAGCAAAGCAAAACATGAAATCAGTGGGCGGGCAAATAGAACAAAGACCACACAGGACTCATACGAGCTTTTTCTGTTTGCCTGGCATCAGTCACCAATAAACACACTTTCATCACCATGTGCAAGGAGGAGGAAGTGAGAGAGGGAAAGAGAAAAAACAACACTTCAGCCAATAACATTTCCCTTCCCTTGAAGAAGAACCACTTGCTTGGCCAGAAACCTACCTGTAATCTGGTTTTGTGATGTGCGAGTCCTGAACGTCATGCAAGTGCAGCAAAGATACTATATTAATGCTAGGGGTAAATCACTGGAGTACATAATAATTCATATTGATAAGTGTTGAACACTTACCTCTAACAATCCAAGTAAGGTCCTACCACAATGTCCTGCTAGGTAGAGAGCTGGAGGGTTTAATAGAAGTATTTGGGTTCTGCTGTTCAGTGATTGCCTCTGTGAAGCAAGAGAGGTAAAAAACATTTTATTGAAATCCGAAAGAAAGAGGAATGAGAAAACACAGAGGGAGGTTGCCTTCAGCCATGAAACCGGGGAGACAAATATTAAAGAACTGGATGTGTTTTCTTTTAATTTGAATTTTGATACATCTACATCCTGGAGAGGGGCAAACTTTTTTATATGACTGACTGGGATTTTCACATAGAAGTACAGCCGGATGATGAGAAAGAAGCTGCTGGTTGCTGTAGCTTAGCTTGATAGAATTCATCAAGGATGACTTTGTTTCCTGTGATGCGCAGGCACAGGAGACATTTGATTGCTACTGTGGGGACTGCTTTTAATTCACTGGATACATTAGGGTTAAGAGGATGAGCTTTATGGGCCATCATATTAAAGTAATTTGGAACAATAATTTGAAGTATTACGGGGAAGCTAGGTTAGGAAGAAATGTAGTCAGCCTCTAAAAAGTTGTGGTTGGAGTAGTATGCATAGCTTTGCATGTGCACTGCATTGTATGTATTCAGTTGAGTATTTTCTAGTTTAGTAGAACAATTTTGCCTTAAAATTATTTAGCTTTAAGAGATGCAAACATGAATTTTTGGGCTGACTGCCTGGATCTGGAGAAACCTTTAGGTATAATAAAGATGCATCCAAAAAAGGCAGATAGTGAGAAATGAAATTAATTTCCCAATAATTAGCAGGAGTGCAGTTATCCAAGAGATGCTATCTAGAGTAGCCATAATGTGGAAGGATTTTCTTTCAAGGTATTAGTTATTTCTTTTGGAGAAACTGAATTTTTACTGAGAAAAAGGTTCACAAGGCTTACATTCAATATTAAGTACTTAGCATTCCAAAGGAATACCAGGTTCCTTGTTACTTTGAACAGTGCACAATAAAAGTACAAAAACTTTAATTTCTCTCACTTACTTTTGTATGCAATCTCTGCATGCCTAAATTACTTAGCAAATTGTACAGCTAGTAATCCAAGACTGCATGATTCACTTGTAAGATTTCAGGGGGATTGGAGCATACTGAGTAAGAAGTTACATGCTAGAATGTGAAGGTTTGGGATATCAAGAACTGTACATTTTCTAATCAGCTTAATTCAATGAAAGAGTATTTACAGAGTTAGAAACTACCAAACAGTAGAAATCTGATCAAATTTACTTTTTCTATAGAGAAGGAGGGAGTGAGTGCAGAGTTGCAAAGAAAGTACGGCATGATGAGAGTTTCTGTCCAGGTATGTATGGCATTTAGAAAAATATGGAATACAGTTTGTTCTTCAATATTTCTGCTTCAAAGAGTAACAAGAAAAGAAAATTACTCTTATAATGAATTGAATGTATGTTAGGTTCAAACTATCATTTCAGTTAGAGACATGAATATCAGGAAAATGTTTTTATTCAAATAGCAAAGCTCATTTGCAGACAAAGGACCTAGCATTGATGGAAAGACAAAAGTACCTTCTTCTGCCTGTTGACTTATATATGTATATAACTCAGCACAGATGACAGTTGGGTAGGAAATTTTTTGAAGGAAAAATACTTTCTGAGTGATAAAACCAAGCTGGAGTCATCTTCCATAGCACCTAAGTCTCAAGAGTGACAGAGAAGGTGGTTTCCAAATGTAGAAGATGTCTTCAAAATATATGCTGTTCATTTCCTTTTTTTTAATAAGTTGAGGACACTGCTGCTCTCTGATCACTTATTCTTTTCAAAAACATACATGTAGTGAATGCCTTGGACTTTTTTATGAAGATCTGGGCTTCAATCAAAGTTGGCTTTAACAGGGAATGAAAATAGGAGGCTGCTATTTTCCAGCACTGTTTGAAATAAAAAATAGTGAAGAAATCATCACTCAAAAAATGAGACTTTATGGCTGTGTTCTGTTGAGTGGGCAGGGTAGTGTAGATGGGTGATTTATCGCAGACACTTCTGTTGTGTCATAATTCACTCAAAATAATGTGACTTATCACACATGCAGACTGGTAGCTTATTTCAACAGACATAGTTAAGTGCTAAATTGAGAACCATGGAAGTGAAAAAGGCTATCTTAAAGAGCTGGGGTGTTTATGTATGATTATTGGCCCGTGCTCAGATTTAGAGAAAGGGGGATTTTACAGACATGTAAGACGGTTGAAGGAACCACCTGAGCACAGCCAGGTTTATATGAGCCCCGTGAAGAGGCGTAACACGGTGTTTGCAGCAGGCTGTGTATGTGCTTGAGGATGCTGCTTGACAAACATTTCTTCTACTGGCAGTGCTGCCTTAGGCTGGCCTTGCCCATGTCCAATTTCTGACAGATGCCAGGGCAATAGTTTGTGAAAATGTGCAATGGACAGGACCAGGAACTTCATCCAGGTGATGAATTGCATTTTCTTTTCTTCTTCAACTATTTTTCAGACATATCCATTTCGTAATGTGGATTACCACAGGGCAGTCTATGTACTCATTCAGAAACATTTAAGAACACAATTGAGGGGAAAGAAAAAATGCAGAAGGTTAGAGGTTACTGCTCAGACCAGTGCTGTTTACATTTGTTCATTTATAGTCACAGAGGGTCAGAATTTCCAAGCATGTTGTTATTGGTAAAAATAGCTTGGCAACATCTTTATTCTATAATTTCAACTAATAAGGAGAGTTCTTAAATCCCAAGGAGGCCTAAAGGAGAGCTGATAGTAATAAAAATGTGTCAGTTTACAGAATTTTAAAAATGTGAAAACTCAAACGCACACAGAAATAAGGAATACGTCGGAATTCTGAGAATATGCACATCTTCAAATTGAAACATTGAAGAACTTAGTTACCGAAAAGATTGATCAACCCTGTAAAGATTTTTCTCAGCTTCTTTGACACATGTTCAGATTAGTCTCTTGGAGAGAGGATGAGGGTTTAATATTCAGACTTTTAGGAACACATCTTAGAGATGAAAAGTAATTTTAGCTGTTGTGGGTAAATGCCCACATAATTCAGAATTTAATTCAAGAGACATGCAGGAAAACCAGAGATACATAGATATAGGTACACACTGTGGAAAGGAAGATTTCAAAATGGTTTTATTAAGAGCCTAAAACAGAGAATTATACTGTCTTCATTTGGATAAGAAAGATCGTTTTGTAAAAAAAAATCAGTGAGTTTTAATAGGCAAATTTTATTATCACTAAAAAAACTTTTAACTTAGCTGTCAATGGACACCGTTTTAGTTAAAATATTTATGCATTAAGGAAATAATCGCTTTTCTGCTTATGTAGCTACCATCTACATATTTGAGGGTTTTATTTGGGATTCTGAATGGATCCAATTACAATGATATTGTTAAGGTTTCCTGCTTGCATATGCTAACTGATCTTCATCTTTAGAAGCTAATACTGGGTCAGTATTATTGAATACAAACATTAAAGTCTTGGTTACGATATTCAACTTATATCCTATTGCTATGTGAAAGGAATAAATTTTCCAGAATGTTTGTAAGGAAAAAGGACAAAGACTGCAAGAGAAAGGGGAAAGCCTATACCTGTAAAGATGGTTTTCTTCTTTGGTAGCTGGATAGGAACTAACTAGTTGTTAGGCAAACTGTTTTAAAGTGATTGTTGTTTGGGTTTCTTTTTGTCTGTTTGCTTGCTTCCTTGTTTCTCCTAACTGGGTGAGATAGATTTGATTGTGGTGTCAGGCGATCTCTTGCTGAGTTTATACAGGACCTGCATATGTGTCTGTAGGTGTCTCAGTGGAATTCAGAGTTGTACATCTCTCTGACATATGTCAGCTTCTTCAAATGTAAGGGAAAATACATCGTTTCTTCCAGGAGAATTTTGACATTCTTTTCATGTTTGGTCATTGTGAAATGCTTGTCAGAACTTTAAGTTTCATGGAATTATACCACACCTTCATTCCCACACAGGTTATGTGAACCCTCAACACTCTAGTCAGAGAATGATTCTGACATTCCTGTATTGTCAGTTATATCAAAATTCTCCATATCATCAAGAATTATTTTTGGGTTTGTTTTTTTTTTCCTCAGGCTCTAGGAGACAAGTGAAATATTTCTCTAAATTCTTTGACACTTTATGTGTTCCATACATTGAGTTAAAAAAATATTTTTTTCTACATTCTACTGTTCTCAGTTTTTTGTGTTTCTGGCCATTTCTATGCTGGAAAAGATCAGCATCCGTGTCTGTCAAGTGCATCAAAATTGCAGCATTCTGCCCTGTTATCACTGTGCTGTTGGCTTCATCTGTCTTTTTTTTTTTCGTGAAGTCACCAGCAGCTATTGCTCACCTTCTTGCAAGAACTTCCATCAGATATCTCCTGAAATCTTCTGTTACATTTTGCCAGACAAGTTCCTCAGCAGGTGTCTTGCTGGGAGTGTAACATCTATTCAGTAAGTTGAGTGTTTACCAGATTTTTTTGCCAGTCAGCTACAAAGGTTTCAGTTTTCCTACATTTTCCTGATGGTTTTTTTTCTGTGACCCCTGCCAGTGATTCACAACATAGTCTTTCAAGAAATATTAATCTGCTCTCACTATATGCAGTATTACACCTCATTCACATGAACACAGCTTACTCTCCATTTCTGCTAGCATGCATCACAGGCACCCAGCATCTCTTTCAACCGGCAAAAAAAGGAAAACACAGCACATCCAGCACTGATCACGGCTGTTGTTCCCTCCTCATTCAAGCACGTGGCACAGAGCTACTCCTCTAGAGATGTAATCATAGTTCCCCTCTGATCTACCTTTCTAGATGGAGCTACTCCAAATTTCAACACAAAATTTCTCTACACTTGGTTTTCTGCCATTACAACACCCTCCAGACACCTGATATGATCAATGATCCTCAAGGCTCAGGCTTTAAATTCTTCTGAGGGAAATGGTACACATATGTCTCTTAAGTAGGCTATTCAGAATCATAGAAACCCAGGCCATGAAAAGAAACAAGCCAAAACAAAGCTCACCAAATCCCTTCATTTCCAAGAACAGTATTTGCAGATGTGGTCTCAAAATAATAATTTTAGTTATTCACCCATGACAGTGATTGATGATGTCCTTTGTTGTTGAGAGACTTCACTGTAAGTCAAATTATATCATCTGCTAAGACCTGATCATTCCATCTCCAGGTTAGTAATAAATAAGTAAACAGCAGCAGCCTAATGCAGGATTTTTGACACATGGACCACAGAGGTTTATTTCTTTTAGCCTTACACTGTCCCACTATAAGTTGGTTTACCTATTAGTAAGTCTTTATGTATTCTTGAGGTATTCTTTTTAATCCTTAGGCTTGTTTGAAACACTACTTACTCTGATGCTTTTTATCATTATAGTGATACAATAAAGATCAAGGCTTAAAAATATGGCACCTATTTTTTAACAAGGGTACAAGCAACAGCAATAAAACAGGTAATAAGGAATATGCATACATCAAGACCAGAAGGCCTATGCTCCGATACAGTCACATCAAAGATGGCCCATCCCTTTTCTCTCAACAGGAAGGCAGCAATAAAGATACCCAGAATGAGAAAACACGGATGATGGGCAGCAGCCTTGCCTAAGAATTAGGGAGGATGAAAAATGCAAAACTGAGGTCATAGTCATGCCATGACAGCTTGATCCCCAGGAGTCATAAAATAGCTTGTCAAAATTGTGGTTTGTTGTGCCTGATCAAGACAAACCTAAGAGGCATCCCAAGGACTCAGGAGCTACTGTCCCCTGTCCTCTGTGTCACACACACACACACACACACACACACACACACACACACGGAGTCCTGAGCAGACCACACACACATCTTGGTGCTTGTGACTATGAGTGAATGTGTAAAATAGGAGTGAATGAGTGCAAGTGACTGAAATCAGTTTCCTTTAAAATAAATAGAAGCATCCTCTTCCACAGTCTTGAACTTACACTGATTCTTACACTTCCAAGGCTGCCATTTATTAATGAGTTATGCCATGAGAATTTTCAGAATACTAACACCAAAAAAGGATTCCAATGCACCCATGGTGCTTTAAGGGACATGTCCTTGTGAGGAGGACTATCAACTGCAGTGAAGGCAGCAGTATGAGGTGGGACTAGAAGGTCTTTTTCCATCCTCCATTTTTGGGAAGTGTATGCCTTTCCCCCCACAAAACCTCTACCTTCTCCTGCCTCTTTCCTAAGAGCCCACACATAAGGCAGCTCTGCTCTGTTTTAGCACTTTTCCAAGGAGATGTAGTAAATCCACTAGCTGAGTGGAAGCAGAGTTCTCTTCTCAGCCCTCTGCCTTTCCTCAGCTGGAGCAGAGGAGACTTGTACTAACGTTGCCCCGGGGAAAAAGAAAAACTGTCTGGCAGAAGCAGAACAGAGCACAGCTCATCTGGACTACACAGGACAATGCACAATATATACCTATTTTATAATACTGTAGTATCTCAGTACTCAATCACCTTGACCCCAGTGACAACACAGATATTTAGAAGGACAGTTTATCATACTGTTGATAATTATTCATCACAGCTATCATTGCTAGATAATTAAAAGAAATACATTTGTCTACTTTATGTCCAAGATGAGCATTCTCATATCCTGGGAGTCAGTGGTCCATTCATTCCTCCAGAAGCAGTAAATTGAGTGTTGAGTAATCTGTCCTTTGAAATGTGTAAAGAAGCTGTTAAGAGAGCACAAAATATGTTTAGCCAGCAGTACCAGCTGGATGTGAGCCCATCCAGGATATACTCTGCTCAGCTGACAGCTGTTACCAGACCCACATGAGGGTTAGTCTCTAACTCTCTCATGTCTCATTCTGCCTGTCATCAATGCCTTTGTTTCGCTCTGTAGGAGGGAAAGAAAAGGATATAACACAGGGACAATGCAGCACCTAGTGGGTACAGAGCTAGGGAGGATTTGCAGGGTGGCAGGTATTTAATATGATGTGCACACACATTAGACAAGCTATTGAGTGGTAGGGAGTTCTTGTTATGCCATAAATTGCATCCTCCCACCAAAGAGTAAATCACTTTCTGGTCATTCCATCTGTCAGTCCTTCTTCCTCTCAGGAAGATTTCTGCTTTTTTTTTTTTTCATTGTCTGTCTATTGTAAGAATCAGCCTTGTGACTGGTACACGTCTTATGTGAAAACTGATTCAAGTGTGTCTGTTGCTGCAACAGGAGAAAGTCCCGGTGTCTGCCACAAGAGGGTAAGTGGAGATGGAGATTGGATAGCAGAGCATGCCAACACAGGGCAACAAAGGCTGGACAATCCACGAGGGGAAACATTACTAGGTGCCCCGTCTGTACTGTGAGTGAGTACACTGGCATTTAAATTCCTCCCACAGCAAGTGGGTGTAGGAGGATGAAAGACCTTTAGTATTGGAGAACCAGAACATTTTTTAAACATTCAGGTCTTTAAATCTCCTTTTTGGAAGTCAACATTAGATTTTACAGGGTTAACAACATGCTTTACAAAACCCCAAATTTGCTCTTCAACTCAGATCAGGAATGTGAAAAGCCTACTATTTTGCTGTCAGCAAAAATCAATGCCAGCCTTCAAAGGAACAAGTAGTAGCCTTGTTGTTGTTAGGTGACGATCTAAGGCAAGCCAAGATTTCTAGAGAGAGATACAAGCTTTTGATAAACCAAATAACACAGTTAGTCTATAGACATGCTTTGGGACTCACAAATCTCCAGAGCAGAAGGTCAGACATGAACATGATCTTGGGTAGCCAAAAGCCTGTCTCTTCCCCCAGTCACATCCTTTGGTCTAGCTAAGGCTGTTTCCTCTGCCTCATCGGCCTGACCGAGGACCGCCGGGGTGGGAGCCCCGTCCCGGGTCGCTCAGGCCGGGGCTGGAGGGCGCTGCGCTACCCCAGGGCGGTCCGGCCGGTCCCACACCGCTGTCCGGTGCCCCGGGCGGGGGGCGGCGCCGGGAGCTCGCCCGCCTGGCTCAGCCGCCGCTGTGCTGAATGAAGGGCATAACCCGGCGGCGCCCGTTCCCAGCGCCCTCTCCTCCCGGGAAGGCAGCGGGGAGCCCAGCCCGGCTTTCTCCCAGCGCCGCATCGCTCGGTCACCCCTATTCGTGTGAGCGCTCACACGCCTCCCCGGCCCGCAGCGCCCGCGGACGCCGGCCCCTCCCGGAGGCCGCCCGGGCTGCGACGGTGACAGGGGCTCCGAGCCCCGAGCCCCGCCGCCCCCTCCCC
>VWPU01018051.1:0-24546 GCA_013398955.1 Callaeas wilsoni
CCGCCCTGCCGTCTCCAGTCTCTGGCGGTATTTTCCCCTACTTGGGCATTCCCAGGTAAGGAGACAGGGGCCATTGGCCCTCTCCCCTGAGCTGATAACTTCTTTTGTCTGTGAAGTGTCCAGTCGTTATGGCCCATTAGCCACACGTATGGGGAAAACTCCTTAAGGAAAAAAAAAAACCAACAAAACAAAAGAACTCCTCAAACCCCTACACTCTCATATGCAGAATACAGTAACATATTTAGTCCACAAATTTGTACACGAAAAGCAAATGGCCCAAAATTTTGCTATTTTAAAAGCTTTCAAGATTCAAGCATCTATGGTTACTGTCTTGAAAGAAAGCCCACTTAAGCAAGCAGCTACTCTTTTGTCAAGGAGTAAGCTGTTCCAGGGAGATAAGTAAACTCTGAAGAAGCTGAGTCACTCAATAGTCACTCTCAGTTTGGCTTATAAAGTTTGCCAATAAAGTTTTGTTTTTAACAGCCTGAGAATGCTGTTGCATTTCTCCTGTGTGCCCACCTCAGGGTAAAGTAGTACCTCAAGCCCTTTTGAAATAAACTCGCCAAGTGAGAACTGGGGCTCAACATCAGCCCTATCCAGAAGTCTGACTATGCATCTTCTGCAAAAAGAACTTGGCAACCAAACTTTTTTGCAGGAGATTTACAGTCTGTAAGAACTTTTCTCCAACATTTGGAACTACATGACATTGTATTTCCTTAGTCTGCCCAGACAGATACAGAAAGACACACGAAGAATGGCAAATCCTGAACAAGCAGGATACAGGGGTAAAAAAAAGCCTACCTCAGGATTATCATCTTCAGAATGTGTCTACACCAGACAACTGAACTGAGCAGTGGCTGCAATTCAGCCTTAGCTTACATCAAAGAATTCTAAGGGCATAACATACTGGTGTAAGTTTCAAAAAGTGGTATAATACAAGGAATCTGAAACAGTTTAAGCTGAGCTGAAGCTTTCTGTCTTCTCTGAATTTCCCTTCATTGCACGGCAACAGGGATGGATTTCAGAAGTGCTTTATCTGAGAAACAAATTAGAAAGTGGTGGAGTAAAAGCAGACAACTAATGCATGAAGTGCATCTTCTGCTTGACTGCTCAGCAAAGCACAGATGAGAGATGAGACATTTCTTGGTATGTAAAAATACAGCCATAGAGCTTTGCGTCCTGATGCACTGATTTCATTGAACGATCTTATGTATCCAAATCTGGAAATTAGTTTTAGCTAGAACACTGGAAAGAATCGAGTTACAAGGATAAGGCATACACAGAACCATGAAAAAAAAATTATTTAAAACTTGTTTACAGCTTACTGCTTGTAACCATTTGCACCTTGTGGCTAAATTTTGCCTTAACCTGTTTAAGCTTGTTTAACTAAAGGAGAAACCTCTATTAAGCAATGGATACTACAGAGGCAGGGTAGAGTGGTTTTTTATGCCAATTTCTCTCCTGCACCACAAGCCACCACCATGCAGCCACAAAACTCTGAACTCAGAACCTTTGTTCAGAAAATTTTTCCAGGCACACCCAGACACGTACATTCATGCCCCCTGCTGGACACTGCCAGACTTCCAGAACCTTCCATAAAGAAGACTGTGCATACCCAGAACTCCTTCTGGAGGAGGTATTGGAGTGTTCACTAGAAGAATCAGGGTTATAAACCCCCCCCATTTTTGACAGGTATGCATGCCCACATCTCTGATGGACTCGGACTGCATATCACAACCATGGACCATGACGCGCCCCCTGCCCCGTCACTGGAGCCATGAGTGGTGATAGATCTCTCTTTTCCTCTCTGTTTTTCTGTTTCCAGTATTCCTCTCTTAGGGTTATCATACACTTCAGAATGGCTACAATACCCCTTCTCAAATCCATTACATTTTTTTCCACTTAAGGTTTCAAAGCTGTTCCAATAAAATTTGTTGTTTTATCAGTTATTTAGTTATTAGATTAAAGTTTTGCTTTACTCCACCTCCAGTGATCCCTTTAACAACGAGCTCTGTTGCCTTGCCTCAGAGGTGGCTCACATTGTTATCTTAAACAATATTTCTAAATAGTTTTCACTACATAAGCTATGCGTGAATTTAGCTATTTTATATATTTCAGAATATATAATATACATTATATATACAATATGTATACATAATATAGACTATATATAAAATAAGTATTTGAGAAAATACCAACCTTCAGCTTGTGAAGCTGGTGATCGTGCCCACTTCTTAATGCAATTCAGGTGGAATACATGGTAACAATTCTGACAGCTCCACACTGGGGCTACTATTCGGACCACCTCACAGCATACCATGCACTCATACTTCTCTGTGGTCAGCTGTTCAATCAGTGACCCTGCAAATAAAATATATTACTTGTGCATAAAAGAACAGCTAGCTGAGAAACAAAACTTAAATTCCAAGATTTCATTTAAATTATAATGAAACCTATTTTACCTGTGTGGCTATAAATAAGGCATTAGTTTATTCCTGGAAGATTCCAGTTTGATACTTGCTATGCATTTTTTTAGCTTCAGAGCAGGAAGGAGAAGTATGAGATTCCTATTAGAGTGGCAATGAAAATTCCACTTTGACAAATAGCAATTATTCTGATCTTATGAATTAATTAATAGTTTTAAGATAGGCAGAAGTTTGAGATTTTACTCATCACTTTACATGAGAAATTTATCTTTGCATACACTTTAAACCAAAAAGATGACAGCTCTTAAATACAGAAATCTCTGCCAAAATTACATTTAATTCCTATCCTTAAGTATTCCCAGGAGATGATACAACAAATATTAACATCGAAGACCCTGGATTATGGGAATAAGCCCTTTATAAAATGAGTGCTTTAGGAGTAGAATTACTGGGAATGACAGTCAAAGTACAGTTTTTTGAGTCATATGAAAATGCGAAAAAGTATTTTGAAAATAAAGCAAGAACCCCGCTTTAAAGTCAAAAGAGCCTGAAAACAGATGTGCAACCGTAAGAAAGGCATCATATATCTTCTCTTCTGTCAGATTAATTCTTGCTCATCAAGGTAAGCCTACCAAATACACCTTAGAAAAGTCCACAGCATTTTAAAATATATTAACTACAAGGGTACAGTGTAAAAATGTACCATTTTAAGATTCTGTGAATACAAGTGTCGGAAACTGAAATGTTATGGTTTATGGCTTAAACGTTGTTATGAAGGACTTCTGCCTATCACAGCAAAATTGTATAACAAAAACTGCATCGAAGACCACTGCACCCTGAATGCTGCCTCTGGGCTGAGGCCTTCAACTGTGAGTTAAACTGCCTAAGGGATAGAGACAAGAAAAGTGACACTGTTGTTCAAAGCATCTGGGAAACAGATGGGTAAGACTGGAAGAGCATGCATCCACAGCAGGGATGCCCAGAACCTTCGGGGACCGAGGCTATAGCCCCAGTTTTATCTGCTGCCAGGCTTGCACAGACCCCGACACCAAATGGGGGAGGAGAGGTTTTGGCTGTGTGGCATAGCCTCTAGTCAGAGGCAGTGAACACCTATCCTCTGTTGTGCAGACTTGCTCAGCTGCAGGGCTCTCTACCGAGGGAAAGCCACATCTACGGGACATGGGCGTGAGGAACAGCAGAGGGGATGTCATGGCCCATCAAAGGCCCACCCCAAGGGGTCCCCAGACCCTGAACCAGAGAGCACTGCATGTGATGCAACATGATGCAACAGATCCACAGTCTCGCAGTGGACAATGTGAAACCTGCCCTCCTCAGGGGAGAGGCACCTGGGTGTTCTCACTTGGCCCATAATTAATCCATTGGATTCTACACTTTTCAGCAGGAGACCCTCACTACCAAGAAGACCAGAGGGAGGGGAACAACAAGACATCTTTGGAACCTGTGGAGGGGTGATATGTTTCTACCTAATCTGTCTCTGTCACTCTCCCTTCCTTCCCCTTTTTTCTATTTCTTTCTTTTCTCTTTCTTTCTCTTTGCCTCCTTCGCTACTAAATAAAACATATCACTTTTTTGGTATCAACATCTAACCTCATTTGTGGGAACACTCGAACCCAAGTACATTTGGCTTTATTCACAGAGTTCTCTTGCTTCTCTGTGATTAGACCACATCGCGACAACAAGGAAAGTTTAAATTCATAATGAAGGAAATACAAAATGGAAATAATAGAAAAAAATTACTGTTAGTTCAAAATATGATCGTACCACATGTGATTGCAAGCAAGCCCACGGCTGCCCGGAAACTTGCAAGTATTAACATTGTTTGCCCTCCTCAATATGATTTTCAAGTTTGCTTTCTAGCCCTCCTGCATCAAGCCCCACAACATTTAGAATTAAGAATAATCTCTACTTGTTATCCCATAATTATTACCTGCCATAAAGGAAGATTCTCATGTAAAACATACTTCTTTTCTCCAGAAGACTGAAGCTACACCATACTCAGAAACTGTATCTGTCCCAGAAATAGTTAAAAAACCACAATCTCAGCTCCCTAAAAACAGTGGCAGACTGTATTTCTAAAAGAGCTCCCAAATAAAGCATGCAAAGACTACCATTTTGGAGGGAGAAGTTCCCTAAGTTCCCCGGGAAAGACTATTACTTATCCTCCTGCTTATTGCATGTGATGTTTTTCATTTAATAATAATGCTGGGAAAAAGACGGAGTTCTATTCAATTTTATGACTCAAATAGAACCCAGGAGCATGACAGTTAATTTATTTAAGTTAGAGAGGACCAAGGAATATCTTGATCCTTCTAAGGGAAGAAAGTTTCCAACTAGACATATCCTTATGGTTCCGGATTATGCTAATACTTTCTCAGTCGTGAAATTAGGAGATGCTGAGAAGCAAAGTCTTCAATAGATTTGATATCACAGTTAAGATAATTGGAACTAGTCTACCCATCTCTATCATTCTACGTTGCAGAAGATAAGGTTGACATGCTTTGTAAAAAACAAATAAATAAAATTCTTGGTGCTTCTCCTTATTGCTTCTGAACATTTAAGCCTCTTAACACTTAGTGCTTAAGCTTATGCAAAATAGTAAGAATGTTGCTGAAACAGAAACCAGTATCATAGCACTGAAGAGATTCGGCTGATTTGCATTTTTCAGTCACTAATGGTATGAGTCAGCAGAAAATTCACTCAGATAGCCAAAAACTGTGTGTCTGGGTTATACTGTCAACAGCATATGTTTCTATATTCTCAAACTTCCAAAACCAGTATCCACATATTGCCTCTACCTGTAATTACCTTTTGAGAAGGTGATGCCTAATGATTTTTGTCTTTTTTCTTTTATATATTCTCTGTATTCTTTACACACGTATTTGGAGCTCTGTAGCCTATTATTGCATACTTAGCTAGTTTTCCCAGTACTTTCCCCCGCCCTGATAGGCAGAAAGCATGAGGGTCTTGGAATGTATTTTGTCTATCTTGGTTCTCCTTAGAAACCAAGCTCTTTGAGATACATTTTCATCAACAAGGTTCAGTCCCATCTGAAGGGGGAGGATTTAGAAGGGGCTTGAACTGGGGGGGAGCTGTATCACCACTTGTGCTCCTAATTGGTGCTTTTTGTCAATTATGCTAATTTACTAAACTTATTAAACTGTATGCACTCCTGGTGGAGGGGGGACTTTTGTGGACATCTTCCATATTTGCCCCTGGAGGCCTCCAATGAGGACCACCAGCTTTTATATTACTTCCTATACTAATATTATCTCAAAAGTGTGTGTTGTTTCATTTATAAGTTCTTTAAGGCTTCAAAGTTGCAGAAAAAAGCACATAAAATTCAGCTATGATTAGAATACTGTTTCTCAGTCTGGCATTTTCCTACTTCTACATAAAACATGAGAAGACTTATTCTGCAAAAGTCAGTTTTAGAATTGTCCTTCTCAAGTCCCATTGTTCAGAATGCTCGGAATTTTACTCCTACAATATCCATATTTTAACATGGCACCTGACTAGGTCATCATTTGCAGTTTGGTAGCGAAACAGAAAAAAATTTAAACAGTATCTGTTCTTGTCTAGTAAACTTACAGAATATGTTCCCACTGAGAAATCATGCATTTACATTTAATTCTACCCTCTGAAACCAATACCAATTTAATGTGAAATAATAAGCCTCTTCAGCTACTCAAGACATTAACTGAAGCGAAGACTGTTTAAATTATTTAAGATCATATCTTCAATACAAGAGTCCAGGACAGTCTAGAAAACTTACCTGTATGAGTTTCTTTGCTTTTTGGTACATCACTTTGCTTTTTCCAGTACTGGGTCCCGCTGAAATCAAGTGAAGGTACTTGATCCCCCTTCAGGAGGAACTTTCTTCCATTGAACCTGAGAGACTCAGACAACTGATGTCTGATTTCACTGGTCAAGTTTTCATCATTTTTGTGAGCAGCGAGTTCTTTCTTCCTTTCATTTTTATCTTTTGGAGTATATGCAACAGAAGACTTCTTACCTACTTTTGTATTTTTACTACGGTGAGAATCGTGTCTTTTCTGACACTCCTTTTCTGCTGGGAGTTTATTCCACACAGGCTTCCGGGGATATCTTTTGTTTACATTATTGTAGCCTTTTTGCTCATCTCCACTTCCAAAAGGTGCATCACAGAACACCTTTCCAACAGATGATTCTGAAGAGTCAGACTGTGTCAAATCCAAAGATGGAACATTTTCAAACAGCTCTACTTTCTGTTTAGAGCTTACTCGCTTTTCACGGTCATGTACCTGCTTTCCCTTCTCCCTGAAACTTCTCCCGGATGTATGCATCAGATGTGTTTTCTTTGGTTTTGCTCCTCTGCTATCTGCATTAGGTACCTCCCTGTCACTCTCTGAGGAGAGAAAATCACTGTATCCTCTAGGAGGTGCTCTTCTACCAGGTACTACTGCAGCATCTGAAATTCCTGGACCTGTAGCAGCATCAGTAGTACTTTGTCTTATCTTATTTCTAGCACATGTGCTATCATTTCTTAATCTGTGCAATCTCTGGCTTTGCAAGCTGCGATTTTTCAAACTTTTACTGGTACCAAAATATTGGTGGAAGTCTTCAGAATTCCCATGCTGACTTTCTGGATTACAAAAGCCACGATGCTTTGTGGAAAAGCTTTCATAATCTGTACCTCTTTCAGAAGACAGACTAGGAATTGGTGTATTTCTTCTATTCAGATTACTGTTAGAATCTTTCCTATCTTTGTTTATCCAGTTTATATCCGTAGGTTGTCTTTCTCCAGGAATGGAATCAGCAGCATCAGGACTGAAATTCAATGTACCTAAAAAAAAAAAAAAAAAAAAATTCACAAAATTTAAACTGTAAATACTTCTTTTCAGCCAAATTACCATGCATGCAAAGGTCCAGAAATTCAATCAATCCCACACTTGACAGAACAACTGCAAACAAGTGTCCAGAAACAAGAACTGAACCACACAGTGCCTTGTGCAGAAGTGCCTTCTTCTATTGCCATCTTTACAGAAGGATGACCCAGAGTTAAAAATATAAAAATAAAAGGTGAAGAAAAACTTTTGAAGCAGTACAAGATATGCAAGTGTGATAATCAGTTTTTAATATCTGAAGTCTTTTCTAGCAAGTTTACATACATACAAGAACCTGGAAAAAGGGGTCCTTTAAATACAATGTCTACATCTGAGATTTGAAAATTATACAAAACTTTGAATATAATATAAAAGTAGCAGTAGTAAATACTTGCATCAACTCTGACTACACTGTTCTACATACAGACATATTAAACAGTACAGGGACTACCCAGGGCAGCTGTGCAAAATTATTTTTCTGAGGCAATCAACATGAATCATGCTTCTACTTCAGATGTCTTCTGTAATTTCTATGTCTCTAGATAAAAGAAAGACATCCTATGTTGCTCAGTTTCCAGTAACATTGTGCCAGTAGTGCCTGCATGCAACAGAAGTTATTAGCTGAATATCAGGGATCATTTAATTGGCTGTGGCACATTGGTTAAATCTTACACAGTAATGTAAAAGGAAGTAGTTTATAAAATCTCATGGAGGTAGTGCCCATTTTACTGGTTGGGTAGGTTACCTCATATGGTAGGGCAGAGTGCAGTTTATTCTTGGTTCACAATTCAAAAAAATAATCAAGCACTTAGGCCATGACTTAGGCCAAGAGAATTTCCAAAAGGCTAATACTATCTAAGTTCCTGAACTACTATTTTCTCAATAAAGATCGTGGAAATTAACATTTTGAAGGGAGAAATAAACCAAAACATTTCAAAGGCATTAACATACTTTTTTTCAGTGAATTTAATTTGCTTTCAAATGAAAGTTTTTTTAAAATCTCTAGGAATGGTCATAGCTATGTGAAAGTTGGCGGTCAAAGGAAAAAAATATAACATATGACTTTGTGGAAGTGAAGCTTTAACCTTAACAAAAATTAAGAATTTAAAATTACATTTAAGGATGTTTTAACCACATAACCTAACTGATACTTTAGTTTTTAAAAAGCAGTTGAAATTACTTTGGGGTTTTTTGTCTTTGCAAAAACTATATTATATATCATTTATACAATATATAATTTATCTATATTTACTATAGCCATATATATTAACATTATAATGTTACAAGATAGTATATGTTATTAATATACTATATTATATATTACTATATGTTACTCTATACAGTATTATAGGTTATAAATAAATTAGATACAAACTAGATACAAATGTAAAAATATAAATAGTTTGGGTTTTTTTAAGCTGAAATACTAACCTGATTTTGAGACAACAGAAGGAGAAGACCAGACAGAAGTCTGGTCTTCAAAACAGCTCGAGACTGAGTTAAGAATCAATCATAACTCAGGTGGAAAAGCAGTAGAGAGGCAGGTGCTGATCTCTGCTTCCTAGCACTCAGTGCCAGTGCATGTGGGAACGGTTCAAAGCTGAGACCCCCGGAGATGTGGGGGGGGAGAGGTGGGGTGGTGGGACATTTCTTTGCCGAGAGTGTGGTCAAAACCTGGAACAGGCTTTCCAGAAGGATGGTCAATACCCCATGTCTGCCAGCGTCCTAGACGCAACTGGACAACACTCCTAATATGCTTCAACTTTTGGTCAGCCCTGAAGTGGTCAGGTCTGGATTCAATGACCATTGTAAGGTCCCTTCCAGCTGAACTAATCTATCATTAGGACTGCAGACCCTAGTAGGTACCAACATTAGGCTTATACATATGAAAGAATCTGGACTGCAAGCATCTTCCCCAGAAACATTCTATTTTTCTCAGCATATGTATCCTGTGCAAAGAACTGCAAATGTAAAGTTGTCCATTTTACTTTCTACAGCTACACTTACTTTCAGTTTTCTCAGTGTTTTGCCAGTTTCTTTTCTATCGCTAATAAAGAGCATTACAATTGTAAACTCTGGTTCTTTTACACTGTGATGTAAACAGCAGTCATTCAGTATAGACTACTTAAGTTTCACACATTTTGATTTGAAAACAGAATGCAATCCTGTAATTACATGCAAACCTTATTTGAAACAACCCATTTTATTAGGTGTTTTAAGTTTACTTTTGTACACTCTAAAATTTAAAGTCTGATGGATAGCTAAAGTTTAATAAAAATAGGTTTTGCAAAACCCACACAGCTTGCCTCTAAAAAGCATATTCTATTTTTAAAGACTACTGTTTCTTTAGTTATGAGATGTGGTACATAAAATGAATGAAGGAATTACAGTCAGATTTACCTTTGAGCATGGCCTCCAAGAAGTCTAACCAAGATTTGAAATGTAACTCTGGAAGTAATACTTTGAAAGCACTTTCCAACTAATCTATTATGTCTGAAGAAAAAAAAGAGGAACTGGGATTCAGATATTTAAAAGCACCTCCAAAATATGAATAATTCATTAGGACTTTTTACAGCAGTAAGATTTCTATTCTTGCTGTCACCTTCTACATAATGAAGAAAATTCCAGAGTGGTAAATTCTACTAAAACTGATTTCTATCTGCCAAGACAAGAAACTGTAAAATAAATTTATGAGTGTAATAATAAGTAGCTAACACTCGCTGAAATTGTCTCTGACACACTTACATATACATACACAAAAACTCAAAGGGACCTTCCAAAGCTAAAGTCTAGCCTGTATTTCTATAAAATAAACGTAGAATATCATAGAAAAAAATTCTGTATTGTCTCATCTCTGTGCTTGAGAACACCATGAAACAGATCCTCTTAGAAGTTATGCTAAGGCACATGGAGGACAGGGAGGTGACTGGGGACAGTCAGCACAGCTTTACCATGGACAAGTCCCACCCGATCAACCTAGTGGCTTTCTATGATGGAGTGACTACATAAGTGGACAAGGGAAGAGCTGCAGATATTATTTATCTGGACTTCTGTAATGACTTTGATTTGGTCTCCACCAACATTCTGCTCCCCAAATCAGAAAGATGGGTGGACTATTAGGCAGATAAATTGGCTGGAAAGTCACACCCAGGGAGTAGTGGTCAACGGCTCAGAGTCCTGATGGACATCAGTGACAAATGGTGTCCCTCAGGGGTCTGTATTGCAACCATTGTTATTGAATATCTTCATCAATTATATAGTCAAAGGGACACATTGTACCCTCAGTAAATTTGCAGATTCCACCAAGCTGAGTGGTGCAATTGACACACCTGAAGGATGGTATGCCATCCTGAGGGACCTGGACGACCTCGAGAAGTGGGCCCACAGGAATCTCATGAGGTTCAACAAGACCAAGGTCAAAGTGCTGCACCTGGGTCAGGGCAACCCACAGTATCAATAAAGGCTGGGAGATGAACAGATCAAGAGCAGCCCTGCTGAGAAGAACTTGGTGAATGAGAGGCTGGACATGACCTGCCAATGTGTGTTCACAGCCCAGAAGACCAACTGTATTCTGGGCTGCATCAAAAGAAGTGTGGCCAGCAGGTCAAACAAGTTGATTCATCCCCTCTGCTCTGAGTACTCTGCACCTGGAGTGCTGCATCCAGCTATGGGGCCCCCAGCACATAAGTGACATTGACCCATTGAAGCGAGTTTGGAGGAGGCCACCAAGATGGCTGGAAGGATGGAGCATATCTCCTGTAAGGAAAGGCTAAGAGAATTGGATTTGTTCAACCTGGAGAAGAGGCTCCAAGGTGACCTAACTGCAACTTTCCAGTACCTGAAGGGAGCCCAATAAGAAAAATGGACAGAAACTTTTTTACAAAGGCATGTAGTGACAGGACCAGGGGGTCTGCCTTCAAACTGGAAGAGGAGAGATTTAGGTTAGATATAAAGAAAATCTTTACTGTGACAGTAGTGAGCCACTGAAATAGGTTGTCCAAAGAAGTGGTGGTGCCCTGAAAGTGTTCAAGGCTGCACTGGATGGGGCTCTGAACAAGCAGGTCTAGTGGACGATGTCCCTGCCCTAACAGGGGGTTGAAACTATCTGATTTTTAAGGTCCCTTTCAGCCCAATCCAACTTATGATTCTATGATTTTAACATCTCTAGAAACTTCAGTTTGAATTAGAATGAAAAATATGAAACCCATATGGTTTCATGCCTGTTCTCCCATAACATTAAACCCCTTCAGCATTAACTGTTGACAGAGCCAGAATGCCCAGGCAAAGAGGTAGTCCTTGTGAACTATCTTTCAGAAAAGTAATTTGTTAAGGACACATTTAAAAATATGAAGCAAATTATAAGTACTCATCTAATTTTTGTAAGTACAAGCTCATCTTCAAAAACAGAGTTTAGACTTGGGAACAGTACAGCCAATAGCTTAGGTACTTTTTTTGATTAATACATTACGGACGACATTTGAAGGTGCCACTTAAAGACATTATGGCTAAGTGACATATTTTAGAACAGTTTCACAGTTTCAGGAAGCTACATTCAATTAGATTTTTAAGAACCATTAAACAATATACTTTAATTACTATGAAGTTGATAATTAAAAACAAATAAAAGAGAGAAAAAATATATTGACAAAGTCAATCAGAAAAAACATAACGCAGTTCACAGAATAGCCCCTTAGTTATCTGAGTTAGTACTTCTTTATTCTTAAATTAATTTTAAATTAATTAATCTTAAATCAGCTTTATCTCCCAGATAGGAAGAATTGATTTCACTCTGAAATTTCCTATCAATACAAAACTGGAACGAAACAAACAACACTGATTATTACCACTCTTTCTGAATGGACTTCAGACATCCTTTAACTGACTGCTTTTAATGACATACCCATAAATTCAGCCAAAAATAGTGTCTCCAGTACTGTGTGTTTGGCTCCACAATGCAAGAAGGATATATTAGGTGTCCAAAGGAGGGGAACAAAGATGGTAAAAGGACTAAATGACATGAGAAGCAGCTGAAAATACTAGCTTTGTTGAGCTCGGAGGAGACCGAGGGGTGACCTTATTGCTGCCTACAGTTTTCTCAGGAGAGGAAGTGGAGAGGCAGCTGCTGATTTCTTCTACCCAGTGGCCAGTAATAAGATGTGAGGGAATGGCTTAAAGCTTGGTCATGGAGAGGTCAGATTGGACAATATCAGGAAAATTAAAGGGTGGTCAAGTACTGGAAAAAGCTTTAAAGGAAAGCGGTCATGACCCCAAGCTTTTCGATATTCAAGAACTGTTTTGATAATGTGCTTAGATATCTGATTCAATTTTTAGATTGCCCTGTGTGATGTGTCAAGCATTTGACTCAATGACTCTTGTGAGTCCCTTCGAACTCAGAATAGTCTATTAATAGATGTTCTATTTATATACCGCCTCTCATCTATATAACAAAGCTAATTTCAGGATGGACGTCTGCAGTTTTAAAGCAATTCAAATAACCTGTTTTTTCATCTAAAAATACATGACAGTAGAATGTGCACACAACAATCTATTTGTGTCAGCATTACATATATCCAGATAACAGATGATTCAGTCAGCTGCACATGAAGCACAAGTTACATGGAAGACACTCCCTGCAGCTCTTAAAATGCCTGTATTAAACAGTACAACAACAACCCAAAAAAACAAAAGAAAAAACCCCACAAACAAACAAACACACACCAAACAAAAAAAGAATGGTGCATCATGGAAATCTGAGGCTTTCTCCATAGCACTGGAAGCTTTAAACCAGACTACCAAGCTTGTATTTTCTGTCTTCACTGATCACTTTATACATTCACGTACAGCATTTTAGGATTTTCAAGATGACACAGATTTACAAAATGTTGAATTTTTTCCTAAACAGGAGTTACATTGTTTCAGGCTTAACGACTCAAACAGTGCAGCCCCTTTCCAGGCAAAACAATCTGCATGCCCAAAACTCGTTGTTTATTTCAACTGTATTAGCTTATCCAATAAAAAATATGCTCCGTTCCTACAACTCCTGCCGGAAATTATTAGAGAATAACATGCAAAATCAGCCTTAGCATAGAACCACAGAATGGCTCGTTTTGAGACTTCTAGAGATCATCTAGTCCAAAAACCCTGCCCAAAAAGGGGTCAGTTGCCCATAACTGTGTCCAGATGGATTCTGATTATCTCCAAGGACAGAGAGGCTATGATCTCTCTGAGCAATCTATTCCAGTGTTATTACCATGCTCACAGTAAGAAGGCTTTTCCTTGTGTTCAGCTGGAATTTTGTATGTTTTGTACCTGTGGCCTCTTGTCATTTAATTTAATACCACTAAGAAGAATCTGGTTCCATATTCTTTATACCTACCCTTTCAGTATTTGTACACAGCACTAAGATCACTCTGAGACTTCTTAAGACTAAGCAGTTCCAGCACTCTCTACCTCTCCTCATGTGAGGGAAGCTCCAATTCCTTAACCATCTTCATGGTCCTTTACTGAACTCAGTCCAGTATATATGTGTCTTCCTCACACGCATGGAGCCCAGAACTGGACACAGTGCTCCAGGGATGGCCTCATCTGACCTTTTCTGCAAAACTATTTTCCAGCTAGTTAGTCCCCTGCATATATTGGTGCACAGTGAGGTGTTACTGTCTTTTTATGCTATTGCCCAGTTTCATGTTCAATTCAGTGTATCCACACTTTAAATGGAACATGTAGTTTTAGCCAGCCCATTTCAAGATGACATGGGAGAGAATTCGAAAGTAGGACTTCGTCATAAGTAGTTTCATCATCCTAACAAAAGGACCTACTGCAGAATGGATTTTGCATACGGAAAACAAATATGTTTTAAGTTTTCACTCTCCTCTTTCCACTTACAGAGGGCTACTCAATGCTTTATAGCAATTCCCTGATTATCTTCAGCTTAATGATGCATTGCACCATGTATAATACCCAGCTGTCATTGTGATGGCAAAAAACAAAACTACATTCAATAACAATTACAGCAAGTGATGGAAAAAAAATCCATTCATAGCTATTAAATATCCCTTTTATCCCTTCTAGGTGCACAGGGACAGAAATTACAAAGATGCATCAATGTGAACAATTATTATACAATGGTCTTGCTGCTTATATTTTTCCTCTTTGTCTTTTATAATCATTTCCTGGGTCTTAATAATTCTTCAGTATTGAAAAAATATCCTGGATGGGCGGCACATCTGCAGTGACCCAAAACTGTCACTCTTCGACCCCTTGTTCTACTCTGAGAGCAGAAACATCTTTCAATTTTAAGCTTTCAAAATTAGACACTTGCTCTGTCCAGGAACTTGCAGTGCAAAACACAGCTTCCATCCTAATACTGCACAGGTACAATTCAAAACTTACCTATGAGATTTTTCTTGAGAGCACAGTAAGTATGACTACAAAAAATGAATCAACTCCAGAACTTAATGCCAAGTAACAATATCTCTGTTATTTTAAGTATTATAAGGCAAGTGTAGAAACAGTGCCCCATCCAGACTAATCTATTGCTTTACATCAAAGCAATTTTTAGCCCAGTATACCTAAGACCCTTTATTCCAATACATATACACTATACAAAAGATGTCACAATCAGAGTTGACCTGCAGCCTGACGAAGCATGAAAGATAAACAGACAAGAAGAAATTTGACTGCACCAGCTTTACTGAAGCTATGGCTCTGCTCTTTATACCATGACCCAGGTAATTTCACTTCTGACAAGGCAGTTTGTGGACCCATTGTCATACCACCAAAAAATGAACTCAAATAACTTTTCCATCATGATAGCCAGGCTGCCAAGAACCGGGGATGCTATTAAGGACATTGGCTGTTGATAATCTTAATCTGAATTAACACCAGGATGCTGCAAAAGTAGAGAGTGAATCTTTCTTCTTCACCCAAAACACAAAAGTCCACGGCTCTCCCTAACAGAAATCCAACAACTCTATGAACAATGAAATTAGTCAGCTCATCAGCTGACCTCAATGCAACATGGATTACCAGAGAAGGTCTACCTGGACTACAATAAAATTAAGAGACATGATGAAAAAACTAAGTATTATTAATTACTCTCAGCAACAGTGTTATTTCTAGCTACATACTCATGACACAATTACATAAGGGTTCTTCTACTGTTATGCACCCAGAATACAGGACAAATAATTAAATGCAAGGCTGAAATATCAATCTTGAAAGGTTTCCTCCCCACTCCTCAGCAACCACAACCAGTAAAACTAAAGTTAATCTGAACCTGCATAATACTAGCATGCAGGGCAAAACAAAAGAAAAAGTGTTTTCTTGCATGTTGCCCTCAATCCCTGTCCAGGTCGTGTCCCTAAAACGCTCTCCATCCCTCAGGCCCTGCCTAGATCCCTCTGAGCAAGTAGCACCTGCTCTAAGCAGTAACCTCCTGCATGTTTAAGACTTCTACTCAGAGACCCCTCTGAGACCCCTCAAAAGGTCGCGGTTTTACAGCAGCTCGTGGGCCTGAGACGTTGTCATCGTCACTGCTCTGTGCAGGCAGCCTGAAACCTTCGTTTCAAGGGCATGGGTGGGCGGAGGGCAAACAGGTTTCCCAGTAACCAAGCTCTTCTTTATGTATTTTCTCTGGCGTTACCATTCGTTTGTCACATACCAGGAGCTCGCACGTTCCTGCTCGGGCAAAGTTCTTCCTACCCGGCCCTGCAGCACAGGCGAGCTCGGCCATGTTGAGCGCCACAGGCGCCGCCAAGTCGCGGCGGCCGGGGGCGGGGCAGCCGCAACAAGTAGTGCCGCAGCCCGCACCCTGCGGCGAGCCAGCGTTCGGCGGCTACCGCCACGGCGCGACTTTCTGCCTGCTAGTATCGGTGGGGAGCGATGACTGCTCTCTCCTCTTCACTGCGCCCACCCCATCCTGCGGTCCCCCCTGCAGTCCCCCTCCCCCAGTGCGGCAGCCACGCTCACCTGGGCCGGGCCGCGCCTCCGCCATGCCAGCCCCAGCTCCGCTCCGCGGTCCGGCGTCCCAACCGCCACGCTCGCGCTCGCGCACGCGCCACCAACTGAGCCCGTCTGTCCGCGCGCAGCCGCACCGCACCCGCGAGCGGGAGAGCAGAACGCAGCACGAGGCGGGAAGGGCGGAGCTGGGGGCGGGTGACGGCGAAGGCGCGGGTAGCTGAGCGCTGCTGAGGTGCTGGGTTGTGTAGCGCTGCGTCTCCAGTCGCCGGAAGGAGCTGGAAATCGGGAAGCTTGTTTAACACTGCAAAGGAGGAAGAAAGGAAGACTAACAGCGAGAAAGAAATGCTAGCTCTGGCAACGCGTTGACCTTTTGTTTGGCAGTCGGCTTGCCTCCAGCATTTCAGAGCCCGGCTGAGCGGGCCAAGAGCAGGAGGGTGGGCACAGGACAGCTCTGCCCTCTGTCTCAATGTGTAAAAGAAGTACTTTCTCTAGGCACAGGATAGAAGCAGGGATGTGTCATCAGGCTATCTATTGCATCCTGCAAGCATTGCTTGAAGGAGGTGGCAGAGACATACAAAAAGCCCACACAAGGATTCCCATACTACAGCTGGTGCTGCAGACAAATCTTATGCTCCAGCTACAAATACTCCATAGAACTGCATGATTCGTCATACTGCGGGTTTCAGCACCAGTCTTTAACCATTTTATGATTCACACCTTCCTGCAGAGGTTTGCACTGCCATGGTTACAGTATATCTACTGAACAGCTCAGAGGCCTTACAGAGCTGATCTTTACAGAGACTGCAGAGAAAGTTCATAGCTCCGTAACATCAGCAGCTCTGAAGAATGGCACCTCAGTAGCGCTGCTGCACACAGCCTGTCTGCATTTCGACCTCCACACCCCACCCTCCTAGTGAAATTCTCTGTTCAAAGTTCCACTTGCTGCATAGTGCTGTTGTTCATAGTGGGCAAAGTTCATGGCTTTAAAGACCTTAAAGAACTAGTGGGTTTATTGCAGAAACGCTAGCTACTGAAATGCCTTCCAGACTCCTGCCACTGCTGCAAAGGAAGCTTGCAAACCAGTATGGTAACAGCCTTATGAAGATGCTACATGATTTGCCATGCATTTTGAGTGTATTTGAAGTGCTTTGCTGTATGTAAACATGGTGATCATCTAAGGTTGCAAAGAAAGGTATGTGTCAGTGGCATCCTTTCAGAGATGGTATATGGTTTTCCTGCTGCTGTCAAGAAATTTACATTAGTCCTCTGGTACCCATAGACTTCTCTGTCACTACTGTAAAGATGTGACCATAATATTCACATAGAACTACTACAAAATTTCAACACTGCTTTTCATAAGTACCACAGCACTACCACTTCACTATCCACACTCTTTTTTTATTATCACCAAGAAATCAGTCACTGCCTGGAAAGCACTAAGGAGATTTTCCTGTATGTTCTGCTGCACAATTGCTAATGGTTAGGTCTATACAGGTTTTCCTTTGTTCCCTCTTTTCTCTTTATCTAAACAGTTCTGGGTTTTTTTCCCCTTTCCTGTCTTAAATTTTCAGTGGGTCAATTCCAACCAATTAGCCTAACTTAATTGCCCAGTATTTCTCTACAGGCATCTGCTTTTATTTTCTTCTTTAGTTTGGCCAAAATAGCCTTTTTATCTTTTTCCTCATAATTTCTTATTTTCACTTCAGGGATAGTGGAAAGGATCTCCCCACTGTATCCTACACCCTCTCTTAAAACATACATTTTTTTCTACTTTGTCATGCTTGAATATTTATCTTTCCATCCTTTTGCCATTTATCACTCATTTCTTTACTCAGTGGCTGCTTCTTTTCATCTGAACAGTATGACTGTCAGTATGTAGCAGGAACAGACTGCTCCATGTGGAAGGTAGAGCTGGGAGCTAAGAGTCAGCAAATTCCATAATACCTGAGCAAGAAGAGCAAAGCAGGTTCACCAACAGTCCAGGCAACAGGCCAGGTTGCCATGCAAGCCTGTAGTGACAAAGCAGCTCAAGATAGAAGTCAAGCTAGTCAGTAAAAATCAGAAAGGTTAGGCACAAGCATACCTGCAACATAATTCAGGCAGAAAGAAAGAGAGCAGGTGTTTTAAACCAGTGGGGGAAAGAACAAAGGGCAGGCACCCTTTGAAGTTGGAGTGAGCTCATCCAGACAACCCAGGGTGTGGGGGGGAAGGGACATGGGAGAGACGTACTCAGGGCTCTTACAGTCATCTCTCCTATGTGCAGCAGGGATGACAGTAAACAGCCTTGCCTTTCAAGGGAGAGCGGGAGATGAGGCAGGGAAGCAGAAAGAAGGGAAACTCTAGCCTAGGTCTGTGTCAGCATGCATGCCAAGGAGGACAAATCTCTAATAAAAACACATTCACTCCTGAACTGGCATCATGATGTAGTCATTTCTAAAAACTAGTCAGCCCATGCTGGGGTCAGTGACTGTTCAGGACATGCCTTGACATGAAGACAGCAAGGTTGTCATGATGTGGAGATTCTGGTGAGGAAGATGAAATGGACTACAGCCAATAAACTACAAGTCTAGATGTTCAGCACGAGTCTCTTGCATACACACAATACCCTTTTGTGCAAAGTATGTCCTGGAGTTCCTGATTTTTAAAGAAGCTGTTCCTAGGTATTTCCAAATGCAATTGGGCTTACAATCCTTGCAGCCAGGAGCAGTAGTTTAATACAGTACTGTGTACATCTCCAGAAGGCAAGGGAAGAGTTATAAGGTGCTGTAGGCACAGTCAATTGCACACACAGTGATGCGCTCTCTCTTTTGTTCTTTCCTTCCTTACATAAAGCCCTTATGGACAAGGAAAAAAACAATGTCATCCACCAGTATGTGCTTTCATTTTAAAAAATGCCTGTTGCTGGGGACAGCTTTTTAGAAGCAACCTTCCAAAAGCTAAATTTGGGCATAAAATTGAAAATAGAATCCAAACTTGGGACAGATAAAAAGTAAACCACACCATGAGACAGTCTAAGAGAATTTGAGGAAAAACTTGGATAAGGAATAAAATCTAATAATAAATCCCCTTTCCAACACTTCGGGTGCTGGCTGTCTGCCCGACAGACTGCAGTACTAGGAAAATTGAAAGAAATTTAAAAGAGCATACAAAGAAAATAACAGAAAATCTAAATTAATTCTTTACATCTGTGTTCACTACAGCAGAGATGGATGAGATTCCCAAGCCAGCTCTTCTTTTTTATGAGGGGACTCACTAGGGGTTATGTCTTGAAAGATTCCGTATGTAACACATAGGTTATGGAACATATAGGCAAAATTAATAATAACAAATCACAAGGACCAGACAGTATATAACCAGCAATTCTAAAAGAATTCAAGAGTGAACTACAAACTGTCATGAAAAACCTCTAGTATAAAACTGATTTGGTAATAGAAGACAGGGTTGTGTCAGCTAAAGCTGATTCTTGAGGGCTGATTTTAAAAGAATACCATAAGAAATCTCAAAAAGTACAGTCCTGATGTCCATAGCAGGCAATTTAGTGGAAACAGTAAAATAGATTAGAATTGGCGAGCATATGCATAAAGATGTTGTAATAGGGATGAGTCATAAGGGCTTTTGTAAAGTGAAGAACTGCCTCACAATCCTACTGAAATATTTAGTAGTCCTTCATGGTTAAGGGAGATAGATCCTGGAATACTGACCATGGATTTCTGGAAGGAATTTGGAGAGGTCAGTCATCAAAAGCTCTTAAAAGTTACACTGCCAAGAAATAAGTAATCGCAGGGGTAAATAACTGAATGAAAGATAGGAAATAAGACAGCCAATAGTCCTTTTTCACAGAAAAAAGAAGTCATCAATGGAGTCCCACAAGGAAGTGTTTTGGAACCTGATCTGTGCAACATATTTCTCAAGGATCTGGAAATGGCACTGTCCGAGTCTGCTGAGAGTACAGTGTTATTTAGGGAAATATAGGCAATGGGAGCCTGAGAAGAACTGGAAGCAGAAGAGTCTTTGAATACTGGGTATATGGGCAAAAAAAGATGGAATTTAGGGAAGAGTAATGCAGGGCATGTGGGAAGAAACCATCCCACCTTAGCATTTAAAAGGAAGAGCCCTGAGCTGTTACAAGACAGCTGGTTGTATGAAAATGTCTTAGCTATGCTCAGTAGTGTGAAAAAAAAGCAAATCAAATTATTAAACTTTGCTAAGAAAGAAGTAAAGAATAAGTAGAGAGAACACCAAGGCAGCGTATAAATGGATAAATATTATTGACAAACCGGGGTCCTCCTTCTCAGAGAGCAAAGGAATGGAGAAAGGACTTTGAGAGGTGACATAGAATTAAAGATCATTTAGAGTCCTGGCCAGGAAGCAGTGACAGAGATTAAAATGTAAAAATAAAAGAAGTTAAACTGCACTTAAACTACCAAACAAGTTTGAAGCTGAAAACCATAATGGTAGGGTACTAATAACATGGTACTAGTAACAGAATGGTCAGTCTGGTTTGAGAAATCTGAGTGTCAGTAAAAAGATCGTGGCCCAGATGGGAGTCTCAGACATGACTTTTCAGATGTTGAAATTCTTTACCCACTTCTGATTTCTGAGGTGCATAGCACAAGCTGATCCTGCCTTTGGTCCTGGTGTCCTAGGTGCTGTGTTTTTCCTGCTTATGGAAGACAAGTTCTGAAGTCCTCACATAGCCCTTTTACCTAGACAAAAATAGGTGGCCTACAGCAACTGTTCCTTTCTACACATTGCTGAGATACCAGACCAGTCCCACATGGCTCCAGAGAGCTTGCACCTTGGTTTGAAGGCTTCAGCAAGCAGCAGCTCTGCTGTCCGAGGAGGAGGAGAAAATAAGCAGGTTCCCCCATGGCCCTAAGCAGGTGATGAAAGCTGTCTGGTTTGTGTTAAGAAAAGTCCCCAGTCTTCCCATTTATGAGACTCTCTGGTAGTCCCACTCCCAATGCCAGAGACTTTAACTCTTAGAACTGAAGCCCTTTTACAGCAAGTGGCTCCAGTGAGCTGAAGGTGGCCTCATTTGTCTTGACAGACCCTGTAATCAGACAGATCACGTAGTCAGACCAGGTTTTCTTCGCAGTTCGACCGCAGGTTTTCCATAACAGAGTCTCAGATGTCGAGTTCCAAAAAGCAATTTATTCACAGCACAGTAACATGGATACATGTTATCCAAAAGGTCAGCATTTCACAGCCTCTTGTCTCTGGCTCCTACCCAGAGCTCAATCTGCATCTGGATTTGCAGCTTACAAACTGGGCTACCTGGACCAGATGTATTCCTTAACAGTTTGGAAAGCAGCAAATGAGGTACAAACATGCATCACCCAGAGACAGCACATTGTGTTACCAGGAACTAAGCATAGATCACCAGTCTGCAGGTATAGAATAAATATCATTTTACTGTGGCATCCATAGGGAGGTAAGGAAAGGGAGATGTGCATGGCATACTAGGAAGACATGCTGGCTCATAGGACCAAAGGCCTTTATGCTAAAGGACTCCTGGCAACTGACTTCTGTTATGACCCAGTTATTAAAATTATTAGAGAGATGCCTCTGCTTGAATTAAGGTGCAGATGAGACCATATGCCAAAGTCAATAGCATGGATTTTATTTAACAGTGAATGTGAGGGGGAGAGAGAAAAAGAAGTAAGAGAAGGGTGGGGGAGAGAAAGAAAGTGACAGAGAAGACAGATTAAGTAGAAAATATTGCCACTCCGTGAATGCCAATGGTGTCCCATTCATCCTCTTCTGCTGATCTTCTTGATGGTGAGGGTCCTGCAAAATAGAGTTCAATGGATTAATATACATTTGGGTCAGGTGGGAATGCCCAGCTATCTCCCCTGGGAGCAGGGGGCAAGTTTGACACTGTCTCTTGCAACAGACTCTGGATCCGTTGCTTCAGTTTGCATAACGTACAGTCCTCTGGTGCAAGGCTGCAGGAATGAGTTCAAGGGGCTCTTTTGGGGTCTAATGATTTATTACACCTCCTCAGCTGCCTCTCATATGACTGTCCCGTGTGGATGTGGCCTTCCCAGGATGTGGGAGAGTTTACAACTGAGCCAGTTTGTGTAAGGGATGATGAGTGTTAACTCACTCTGACTACAGGTTACTAGGCACACCCAAAACTCTCCTCCTCCCCCTTTGGCTGGGGTGGAGTATATGCAAACCTGGCCTCAAGAAATGAGTTTGTGGGCTATGGCCTCCCTACCCCAAACCCAGCCAGAGTTGATTTTCAGAACAGCCTCTTGGTTTGGCTTTCTTTGTAGATACATTCTTCTCCCTCAGCCTTGTTACTTCTTCCTAGACCTGAGGTAATTAGATAATAGTGTCACCTTTATCTTATCTCAAGTTCCCTTTAGGCGGCTTAACTCAGAGTCCAAGGTTCCAGTCAAGAAGAATATTCAGGGAGAGGTGGACTTAGGTAGTGGCAGCACCTTTATACAGTTTTGCCATGATGGGCAAAAAAGCCTTCATAACGATGTTTAAGCCATTAACCACAACATTTCAGTCTGTTGCAACTTCTGATTTGCTTGCAGCAGGCAACCTATTTTGGGTGGAGAATTTAGCTATAAACTATATCTTGTCTCAAAGTTTCTGAACATCCATAGTTCTGCCTGGAAAATCTGGATGAGTAGTAGTATGTGCTGCTGAGATCCCCAGTATGAACACAAAGCATCTCCAATGTCCTGGCAAAATCCAACATATTTGGCTTACCACATATATATTTTTCAGAACTACACTTCTAACCAGCACACAGGGCACTTGCTCCATTGCATCTGTCACATGTACAGCTGACATGCACTGGATCTAGCAAAGAGTAGTAACATTAGTTACATCTCTGTGATTTCTCGTCAACTTTTTCTACTTTATGTTATTTCAAGGAAAAGAATACAAGAGGATTCTACCAATGTTATGTCACAGAATTTACTACAATAAGGTTGAACTTTTTTCTCAAGAAAGATCTTAAAGTTTAATCATGAGGGATTTTAAATAGATCATTGTAACCAGTACTCTCTCCTTTCTTTATCATGTAAACCAAGTAAAATAATTCACTGCATGGAGTAAAACTATACAGGAGGACCATGCCCGATAATATACCACTTGGATGTTCTCCCAATTCTGAGAAGAGGCACGAAGAATGATATTTCAGAAATTACACATAAAAAATTCTTTGATGTCATGGTAACAGAATGAAGAACCAAAGCTGCTCTCAGAGTTATTATTGTTGCCTTTTCCTGCAGCTTGGAAATGAAACTCGAGATACTTTTAGTAAGGAGGTAATAGAAGAGCGGATGCTTATTTGAAGGCTTCGTGGGTAGTTATGGAAGGATGTCCACAAAAGCTCACTCTCCTCAGGTATGAGTACATTTTTATAGGTTTGCGGAAATTAGCATAATTGATAAAAAGCACTAATTAGGATGACAACTGGTGATGCAATTTTTTCTCAGGTCAAGCCCCTTTGCCGGAATTTCCCCCTGAGCTCTAGCTGTATTTTGCCCATGAAATGTATCTCGAAGAGTTGTTCTCAGCCTTGGTTCCCAGGAGGAACCAAGAGAGCACTGGGGCCTTGTACCTCCCGGGGCTTGGAGCTCTGGAATTTTTTTGCCCTTCTTGCTTAGGGAAAGGCGATGGAAAAGTACTGGGAAAACTAGTCACTAATACAATAGGCTACAGAGCTACAAATATATGTCCAAAGAATACAGAGAACATATAGAAGAAAAACAGGCAAAAACCAAACGGCATCATTATCATAATCAAAAGAAAGTGTACCTCTAAATTAGCAATGATGAGTGACAATGGAGCTGCTTTCCAATATCTGACAAATCAGAGAGAAGAAGAAAAGAAGATCTAAAAAAGAAGTATTGCAGTATTAAAGAAATATGCACAGAACACTTAGAAAATATGGTAAAGAAGGAGAAAGTTTGAGAAGGGAGATAAAAATATGACGTATCATTTGCACCTTGAACTAGATGTTGACTCACCCAGATTCCTACATAATGTCCTTTCTTCTCTCTTGTTCTTAAAAAACTTAACATTTGAGGAAAGAAAAGAGTAACTTTCCTTGGTGCTATCCCATGGCCCTCTTGCATCAGGGTAAGTGTGTTACCCTTTATGGCTGCTAGGAGAATAATATAAAGATTAAAGCCTTTTAAGGTCTTTTGAACTATTTCTCTGAGATGTGTGCTCTTTTTTGGGAAAACATCCTTTCAAGTTTAGNAGAAACATGTTTTATATTTCTATATATATATGTATATTATGCC
>VWPU01018053.1:0-11702 GCA_013398955.1 Callaeas wilsoni
GGGGGGTCCCTGGGGGGTGACAGCTCGGGGGTCTCCGGGGGAACTGGTCCCCCAGGGGAGGTGGGGCTGGGGGAGCCCCCAGGGGTGCTGGTCCTGGGAGTCAGGGGGGTCCCTCTGGATCCTGGGAATGGGGGGGACCCTGAGGGGTGAGAGTTGAGGAGGATGGAGGGATCTCCCAGGGATGCTGGTCCTGGGAGAGGTGGAAGCCAAAGGGTCCTCGTGGTTCCCCTGGGGTGCCTGTTCAGGGCGTCTCCCTTTGGTCCTTGGGAAGGTGGGTATAGAGGGATGACGGGGTGGCAGCCAGGCTCTGGCAGATCCCTCGGAACTGGGGTCTGGGGGAATCCCTCCGGGCTACCGGGGGGTCCTGAGCGGGTCCCCATTCCCTGACCACCCTCGGGCCAGGGCCGTGGCCGAGCCCCTAACCCTGAATCCCCCGCAGGTGTCGGGCAGCCTCCGGCAGAAGGCGGTGCCGGGCATGGCCCCGTCGGAGCTGCAGGAGCTGCGGAGCCGCACGGAGCGCGCGGAGCGGCGGCTCCTGGCCTGCGAGAACCTGGTCGGGGAGCTGGGCAGCAGCCTGGCCGCGCTGGGCACCCTCCTGCAGGGCTACGGGCAGCTCCAGCAGCGCCTGCTCAACCTGGAGAACCTCCTCAAGAACAGGAATTTCTGGATCCTGCGCCTGCCCCCCGGCTCCCGGGGGGAGATCCCCAAGGTAGCGGCGGCCGCTTCCCAGGGATGCTGCGGGACCGTGGAAGGGTTGGGGGCCGAGCTCCTGCGTGTCCCCACAACGGGGCTGGACGTGTCCTGAGCCACGCGTGGCTCCAGGGAATTCCCTGTGATTCCAGGTGCCACTCACTTTCGATGATATCTCGGTGTATTTCAACGAGCTGGAGTGGGAGAGGCTGGAGCGCTGGCAGAAGGATTTGTACAGGGCCGTGATGAGGGGCAACTACGAGACCTTGGTGTCCCTGGGTAAGGCTTGGGGGGCTGTAGCTCGTGGAATCATGGAATAGCCTAGATTTGGAAGGCTGTGAGGTGCTGAGGCCCTGGCACGGGTTGCCCAGAGAGTCCTGGATTCCCCACCCCTGGAAGTGTCCAAGGCCAGGTTGAACAGGGCTTGGAGCAACCTGGGATAGTGGGAGGTGTCCCTGACTTCCACTAGAGGGAAAAGTTCCAGCCAAAGCTTTTCCCTCGTTTGGGATTTTAGTTCACGTTGTGCTGGTTAAGATCCTCTCTACCTGAGCTGCATCTGTGCTGGGGGGTGGATCCTGCCTTGGGGACGAGGAGGTGTTTGGAGTAGGGATGAGGTGTCTGTGTCTCTGCTGGGGCTGGCACGGGGGACAAGGGTCCCTGCTGGAATGTGCAGGGT
The DNA here is from genome assembly GCA_013398955.1 of Callaeas wilsoni. Taxonomy (NCBI): domain Eukaryota; kingdom Metazoa; phylum Chordata; class Aves; order Passeriformes; family Callaeidae; genus Callaeas; species Callaeas wilsoni. The sequence continues at coordinate 1,367 of VWPU01018053.1, forward strand.
ACAGGCACAGCCCAATCCTAATCAACCCCCCGTTCTCTGCCCCACGACCAGACTACGCCGTGTCCAAGCCCGACATCCTCTCCCGCATGGAGAGGGATGAAGAGCTCAGTGACAAAGAGGGCCAGGAGCCCCCGTGGACACAGACTGGGGATGGTCAGGAGCCCTCCCAGGCACCAGAAGAGATGGACCAGGCAGCCGAGGCTTCAGGAGATGACAGCCCCGCGGAAGCCGCCCCAGGTGGGTGCCAGGGGGAGGTGGCTGTTTCTGGAGGTCTCCGGTAGGAAGGAAGTGCTCACTCCATGGACCAGAGCACCCCGGAGCACCGCGAATCTTCATTCCAAGAGGAATGGTTGTGCTTGGTCGGATGAATCCCGTGGAGAAAAGCAGGCAAAGGCTGCAGGAGGGTCTGGAGCGGTGGGAAAGGCCTCCTGTAAGACTGGGGCTTCCAGAGACATTCCTGCCTGCTGTGCAGGGACAGGAAACATGCTGGGAAGTGAGGAACTGGGAGGAGGAGGAGGCTGGAGCTGCTCTGCTTGCCCTGGGGGAACAGAGGAGTCTGGGGAGCCTTGGGGCATGGATTTAGAGTGGGAGGGCTGGGCAGGAGGGTGGGAGGCGCTGGAGGGACAGACAGACCCAGAGCTGGGAGCAGCGGAGATGTGGGAAGAGCCGTGGTCGAGGGCTCTTTCTTGCGAGATTGAGGAGCTGGGAAGGTTAAAGGCACCCCAAGAGAAGCTGGGCAGGTGCTGCCCCGTGGGAAAACTCACCTGGAGCCCAGGTGGGAGACTGGGGCTTGGATTGGAGGAGAGGAAAAGGGACACAGAGGGACATCTCCTTTGGCATTCATGTTCTGTTACTTGGAGCTCTCTCCTGTGTGGATCCTGCCGTGGAGAGCGGCTCTGCTGTTGGGGCTGGAACAGGGATGAGGTGTTTGTGTCTCTGCCGGGGCTGGGACAGGGGACAAGGGTTACTTTGGGAATCTGGCAGGTTAAAGGTGCAGCCAGATCCTAATAAAGCCCCTGTTCTCTGCCCCAGGAGCAGACGGTGCCGTGTCCAAGCCCAACGGCCGGTCCTGCATCGAGAGGGATGAAGAGCCCTGCGACAAAAAAGGTCCAGAGCCCTCATGGACACAGAATGGGGACAGCCAAAAAACCCCACAGATACAGACTGGGGACAGCCAGAAAACCCCAGAGGTACACACTGGGGACAGTCAGGAACCCCCACAGACACGGATTGGGAACAGCCCGAAATCCCCACGGACACGGAGCGGGAACAGCCAGAAAACCCCACAGACTGGGGACAGCCAGAACCCCCCACAGACACAGACTGGGGACGGCCCAAAGTCCCCATGGACACGGAGCGGGAACAGCCAGAAAACCCCACAGACAGAGACTGGGGACAGCCAGAAAACCCCATGGACACGGAGTGGGAACAGCCAGAAAACCCTACAGATACAGACTGAGAACAGCCAGAAGCCCCCACAGNACAGACTGGGGACAGCCCAAAGTCCTCATGGACACGGAGTGGGAATAGCCAGAAAACCCTACAGATACAGATTGAGGACAGCCAGAACCCCCCACAGACACAGACTGGGGACAGCCCAAAGTCCTCATGGACACGGAGTGGGAACAGCCCAAAGTCCCCACGGGCACGGAGTGGGAACAGCCCAAAGTCCCCAAGGACACAGACTGGGAACAGCCCAAAGTCCCCATGGACACGGAGTGGGAACAGCCCAAAGTCCTCATGGACACGGAGTGGGAACAGCCCCAAGTCCCCACAGGCACACACTGGGGACAGCCAGACACCCCCTCAGACACAGATTAGGGACAGTCAGAACCCCCCCCAGACAGGTGTTCCCAACAATCAGAAGCCCCCACAGACACCACAAGAGACGAACCAGCAGGAAGAGGCTTTGGGAGAGGATCCTGTGCCAATGGAAGCTGGCCCAGGTGAGTTCCAGGAGTACCAGGGAGGATGTGCTTCCCCTTCCCCAGCTCTCGGGAGCTCTGGCGCTGTCCAGGGCAGAGGGCATGGCCCTGGTGCCTGGAGAGGCATTGCCAGGGAGGAGCGGGAGCCTTGGGATGTTGTCACAGGACAGTGGAAGGGGGTTGGGGCCTGGACACGGGAATGCAGCCTGTGGAGATGGTGGGGTGAGGCTGCTCCGTGAGGTGATGGCACGTGGCACCTCGGTGTCCTTCCTCCCAGCCCTCCCTCTGCTTTTGGTCCACGTGTGGCTTCACTCCAGTTCCTCCTGACACCTCCAAGCCTTTCCATAGAATTGCTGGGGTTGGAAAAGCCCTTTGAGATCATCGGGTCCATCTGTCCCCCAGCACTGCCAAGGCCCCATGTCCCAAGGTGCCACATCCACGCAGCTTTTAAATCCCTGCAGGAACAGGGACGTCACCCCTGCCTGTGCCAGGGCTGGAGAACCCTTTCCAGGAGGAATTTTCCTGATAGCAAATCCACATCCTGGCTCTTGAGCCGCAGCTTTCTCCGGCTCTTCCGCACACTCCCAGCAATCCCTGGTTCATAATGCTGGAACGGGGACCTGGGAGCTCTCCGTGGGTCTTTCAAATCCCTGTTCCCTGCAAACAGAACTCCCCATCCTGATGATGAACGTGATGTCCCTGGGGGACCATCAGCCTGGAACGGTGGCAGAGGAGGACCCGGAGATGGAGGAGGACCTGGCAGAGCCTGACACTGGTGAGTCACCCTGAGCCGGGCACACAGCGCCTGGCGGGTGGGAAGCAGCTTCCAGAGCTGATGGGCTTGAAATAGGGAGGGAAAAGGAATTTTCAGGGGTTCCTTTTATTATTTTTTCCTGCAACATCTTGTGGGTTTTGAGGTAGGTCCCTTGTTCCACCGGTCCCAATGGCACCACGCAGGGCTCAGCCTGGGAGCCTTCCAGGGATGGGCACTCCACCTCTGCCCTGGGCAGCTGTGCCAGGGCCAGACACTCCTTTTGGGGAAGGAATTTTCCCAATATCCAGACTAAACCTCTCCTGGTACAGCTTGAGGCCTCTTCTCTTATCCTGTCCCTGTTCCCTGGGAGCAGAGCCCGACCCCCCTGGCTGCCCCCTCCTGTCAGGGAGCTGTGCAGAGCCACAAGGTCCCCCCTGAGCCTCCTTTTCTCCAGCTGAGCCCCTTTCCCAGCTCCCTCAGCCGCTCCTGGTGCTGCAGCCCCTTCCCCAGCTCCGTTCCCTTCCCTGGACACGCTCCAGCCCCTCAGGGTCTTTCTTGTCACGAGAAGCCCAGAGCTGCCTGCAGGGCTGGAGGTGCCCCAGCAGAGCCAGCACAGGGAGGGACCCTGGTCCCGTGTCACACCGGTGCTGGCACAAACACGGTGTCGCTCTGTTCCAGAGGAAGCCTCATCCATGGAAGATGACACGCCGTGCGAAGGGGCTTCTCCTGAGGATGTCAAGGTGAAGGAAGAGGAGCCTGAGCTGTTGGCAGAGGAATCCACACCCTCTCCCGGCTCAGAGATCCAGAAGTGCCTCAAAAACGAGCTGATGAAAGCCAAGAGCAAGAAGAAGCCGAACCGGTGCGAGACCAGAAACCTCCTGATGGGCAACTGCCGGCGCGGGTACGTGCGGGAATGGTCCCATCCCTGCACGGAGTGCGGGAAGCGCTTCCGCCTCAAGATCAACCTCATCATCCACCAGCGCAGCCACGCCAAGGAGGGGCCCTACGAGTGCCCCGTGTGCGAGATCGGCTTCAGCAACAAACGGCACCTGGACCTTCATCGCAGCATCCACGTCAAGGACAGAGCCTTCGGGGCCAAGGTCTGGGGCAACGTCCACCCCGAGCTGCGCATCCGCCCGCGCAGGGACCTGTGCGGCGGCACCCACGGGATGGGCGGCGGCGGCCACGCCGGAGGCGCCTGGCTGGGCCAGCCCAAGGAGGAGCCGGACAGAGAGGGCCTGTCCGGCTCCGGGATCGCGCGGCCGCCGAATTCCAGGCTGAAGTGCCCCCACTGCAAGAAATTCCTGTCCTGCTCCATGTCGCTGCAGCGGCACCTCCAGACCCACGCGCGGGACCGGCCCTACTGCTGCAGCTCCTGCAACAAATGCTTCACCCGCCGGAATCACCTCCTGCGCCACGAGAAGATCCACGAGCGGGCTCTGGCCGCGCTGCAGCGGGAGGCCAACGCCCAGCCCCCCGCTGCTGTCCCGGCAGCCCTGCAGCACAGGGCTCCCGAGGCCGAGAGGAGCCTTTCCCAAGGGAACGGGAGCCCTGAGGCTGCAAAAGCAAGCCCGCCACCCGTGCTGCTGCTGGGAGCGACACCACTGGGGCTCCCGGGCAAAGGCTCCCCGCTCCCCGACTGCCTTGGGAAAGCCGTGCAGCCCGTGGTCCAGCTGGGATCGAGGGCAGTGGCTTCAGGGATGATGGAGAAATGACCACGGGACAGATCTGGACTGTGCGCGTCCCTGGAGAGAAGCTGTGAGTTTGTTGGGTTTGCACCTGGTGGGACACCAGGATTGGGAATCTGCTGCGTTTTAGGAGCTTCCTGGGTTGTAGAAAGAATGGGAAGCTTGGAGACCACAACAGAGAGCAAATTGCGGAAGCCTCCAGCAATCAAAAATGCTTCACCATTCCACTGACTTGTTTGTGGTGGCTGATGCTTGGAATTTTCCCAAGCTGACTTTCCTGGGAGATGACCAGGTGAATCCTGGTCAAACAGGAGCAGAGCTTTCGCATTCCTTGATGTTGGAACTGACCCCTTGCGTTTGGGAACACAGCTGGAGAGAGCAGCGAGAAGGGAATGGAGCCGGCAGCATTCCCAAGCAGCCCTTTGCTCCATGGACCAAGTTCCTGACCAAGACACTGGATGAAAAGGGCGGGACATCTCCGAGACCCCACCATGTCCTGGCCACGCCTGTCACCCCCACCCCGAGGAGATCAGCCAGCACCCTCTCCAGCAGTTGGGAACGCTGGAGCTTTGCACTGGAAGATCCGTAGGACAAACCGAACCCCAATATTCTGTGCTGGCATATTCCGGGGGTCTCGGCAGGTCTGTCAGGGAGGCCACAGGCACCCTCGGGACCATCCTGCACGGGTGCAGAGTCATTTTAGGAACACTCGACGGGTCAGCCAGCCCCATGCTGCAGCAGCACCCCTGATCCTTGTGGATCCACCTGCACGGAGCAGCCCCTTGGCTCTGGAGGAAACTCCCACTCTCCCAACCGCAGCTCGTCCCCTTTTGCATCCCACCATAACGAATCCTACGGGAAAACAGTTCTGCAGCTACCTCAGTGAGGGAGAGGGGGACCTGCCCGGAGGCAGCCAGTGGAAGGCAGGCCTGGCGCTGCTCCGGTGTCCCCCGGAGCCACCGGAGCAGTGTCCGTGGCCAGAGCCCCACGTGCATCCCACACGCTGGTTGTGCACAGGGAGCACATCCCGCCCGGAGCCATCGCCACATGGACCCAACAGAGCAGCTGTTGGGACTCTTGAATTTAGTTTTCCAGGTTTTTTGTTTTCTTTGAGTTGTTTGATGTAATTATTTGATATCCTGAGGTCTCTGTCCATCTCTGAGCAGCGAGCACTGGGAACGGGAAGGCTTTTCCCATCTTTCATTCCGAGTCACTCCCAAGGTGTGATGGTGCTGCTGTGGGAAACTTTGGGAGCTGGGGGAACACAGGTATGATCCTCAGCCACCTCCTGCTCCACGGGATGGACAGCAGCGTCCACGCTGTTCCGTAGGGACACACATGACATCCCACTGCTCCTCTGGGCCTGTGTCTCACAATTCCTGCCCCTGGGATTGCAGTGTGGAGCATTCCTGGAGTGCAGCAGGAGCGGGGAGGGGTGCTAGTGGCAGATGGGTCACTCTGTGTCCCCAGCAGGACACAGGGCGGTTGATGCCCTGTGGTGACCATGGATCTGGCAGTGAGCCAGTGGCTGGTTATCCCTGCCTGGGTAGAGATCCCAGTGCTCCCCAGCTGATCCCAGGGCGTGGCTGAGCTGGTGTGCCGGTGTTGCCCGTGAGTGAATCCCCCCAGGCCAGCAGAAGGGCCAACAGCCCCAGCCTGGCATTTCTAAATCTGCTGTGACCGGGAGCAGCATTTCCTCTGACATCCCCATCCCTTTCTCAGGCTGTGGAATCAATAAAGTATTTGTCTCTATGTCCGGCTGCTTTGGGGGCTGCGCTGGCGCGGACACCTCTCAGCGGGACGGTTTTGGGAGTCACTGCCAGAAGCTCCAGAGCCCCCAGGCCACCGGGAGAGTTGTGGAACCGCAGCCAGGAAGGATGAGCGGCCGAGGGGAGCAGGGAAGGGCAGGGGATGGAGTGGCCCTGGCCACCATGGGTGGGATGTGTCCCTCTGCACTGCCAGGGAGTCCTGCGGTGCCCAGATCCTACAGAGAATCCTGTGGGGGATTCCTGTGAGACTGCTCCACATTCCCATCACACATTCCCAGCGGGCAGCTCTGCATTCCTCTCCTGAAGGTCCCATCCCTGTTGAGGCAGGGATGTCACCTTCCAGCCTGCCCCTTGCCCATCCCAGAGCACAACAGGAGACCAAGTCAGCTCAGTCTTTTATCGGATTCTCCTCACGGCTGCTCCTGCCACCCAGCCCCCACAGCCTTCTCAGGGCCACCAACTGCCCCCAGGCCACTGACCACTCCCAGGCCACCGACCAATCTCAGGCCACCGACCACTCCCAGGCCACCGACCAGTCCCTCCTCCCCACACAGTGGTGGTGTTCAAACAACCGGAGTTCCACCATTCCTTGGGGTCTGACACAGCTGCTCCTCTGCTGAATCCACGGGGCAGTGGCACCGCCCGGCTTGGCTCCAGCTGCTGACGCCCTTCTGCTGCCTTGTGGCCGGTCCCATCCCACTCTGGGCCCTTCCCTGCCGGAACAGCACAGCAGCCTCCTTCCTCCTCCTCCTCCTGCTCCTCATCCTGAGACCCAGGTGGTGCCACAAGTCCCGCAGCACCGTGAACAAACTCCCGGTGGTGCCACAAGTCCCTGCTGCCCGGCGTGTTCCACCGCTGAAGAACCACTGTCCCTTCCCTTCTCCAGCCCTCTGGCTACCGATTATCCTGGCTCAGAGCCTCGCAGGGCTCCAGCTCCAGCTCGTGTCCTGGCAAGCTGCCGGCCGGAGAGGTGGCCACGGCGTGCACCTTCTGGTGGTGGTTCAGCGACTGCCGGTGCCGGAAGCTCTTGGTGCAGCCGTGGCACTGGAAGGGCCGCTGCTGGGTGTGCCGGCGCTGGTGCTCCTCCAGCGACGCTTTCTGGGGGAAGCTCTCGGCGCACTCGATGCAGCGGTAGAGCCGCTCCCCGGCGGCGCTGGCCCGCGCCGGCCGGCCCGGCCACGTGCCGCGGAGCTGCGGCCCGTGGATGCGCTGGTGCTTCTGCAGGTGGTGCTTCTGCACGAAGCCCTTGCCGCAGGCGGGGCAGCGGTACGGCCGCTCCCCGGTGTGGATCCGGTAGTGCTTGTTGAGGTTGGACTTCTCATTGAAGCTCTTCCCGCAGGCCGGGCACTGGAAGGGCCGCTCGCCCGTGTGCAGGCGCTGGTGCCGCAGCAGCGCGGCGTGGTGGGCCAGGCTCTTCCCGCAGGACGTGCAGATGAAGGAGCCGTTGCTCTTCCTCGCCCGGCTCTGCTGCCGCGCCAGGAGGTTCCGCGTCAGCCGGACGCTCTTCCAGCCCGGCGGCAGCGCCCGGGGATCGTCCTGGGGACTCTGCTGCTCCCAGCCGGGCTGCGGCGACGCCACCTCGGCCGCGGGGTCTTCTCCCAGCGGCATTCCCTGGGCCAGGGCGAACGGCTGCTCCGTGCCCGCGCCCAGTGCGTGCTCCGTGGGGAAGGGCAGGCCCGGGGCAGGGTGAGCCTCCACCGGCACCACCACGGGCTTGAATTCCCCCAGGCAGAATTCCCCCAAGCCCGCCCCGGCCACCTTCGGCCCGGCCACGCCGTGGCTCTCCCAGGCAACCGGCTGCTCCTGGCCGAGCGGAACCTCCTCGTCCAGCCTCACCGCGGGCGCTATCGGCAGTGCCAGGAGCTCAGCTCCATCCTCCTGCGGCTGCTGCTCTTCCGTCTTGATCACGATCATCTCACCTGTGGAGAGACAGCAGTTCACTCCCGGGAAGGGAAGTCCTCCCACGCCTGCAGCTCCAGGCTGGGAGCAGGAGCAGAGGTCAGAGGAACTGGCAAAGAACGAAAGGGAGCAGGAAGGGATTCCCAGGATGAGATGAGGTGAAGGGGGGTTGTCCAGGCAGCTTGTTGGACCTCCGGGACATCATGGAGTCATGGAATTAATGAGGTTTGGAAAGCCCTCCAAGATCATCAAGTCCAATCATCAACCAAGCACTGCCAAGGCCACCACTGACCCACGTCCCCAGGTGTCACATCCACATGGTTTTTATATCCTTCCAGGAATGGGGACTCCCCCACTGCCCTGAGCATGCTGGACTCAATGGACACTATGGACTGCCAATACAATCCTCACAAAATACCAAACCAGAGGGACTGTGAAGGCAAAGCTGAGCTGCGGAGTCCTCCATCCTGGAAAGAACCCCATCAGGAATGGCAGAGTTTAAGTGGGTCAGTCCAGGGAAAAGGATCAAAGCAAAACCTCCCCGGAGCAGGAGGGAGCATCCACCCGCAGGTACCCAGCCCCAGAGCTACTCTCACTGAGCCTTGCCCCAGGTTTTCCCATTTTCCATCCTTATGAACTCTGCCCAGTCCAGGCGGGTTGTCAGGGCCCATCCTCAGCCCCCCTCGCTGTCACTCACTGTCACCAAGCTGTCCTGGCACTGCTCCCTTCTCCGGCAGCCCGGGGGTCCCTGGATCCTCCGTGTCCTCGGCTGGTGGCAGCAGTGCAGGTTTGGAACCAGCATCCTCAGACCCTGGGAGGAGGGAGCAATGGGATGAACTGCTGACAGTGGGGACCAGCCAAAGGGGGGTCCTGGAATTCCAGGACATCTGATCACACAGGCCACTGGCAGCCAAACCAGGCACGTGATTTTTGCTTATCCCAGGAAGTGCCTGTTGGACACTCAAGCTGTAAAATTTCAGCCCAGAATTAACGAGTGCTAAAATACAGGACTCTCTGCAGCAAATCCCTGCAGGGTGATCCATGTACAGCCCATATCCCAGGAAAAAACGGTGCAGGAACACCGGCTGCAGGACATGTCACCTGGAATCCCCCCACATTCCACGTGGGGAGGGCTCGGAAGCTGGATCAGCCCAGGGATGATGATGCCTCTGACACGATCTGAGTGATCCTCACCAAGAGGGACCATGGTCTCGTAATTCCCCTTCCCGGCGATCCCACAGTGCTTCCGGCTGTCCACGCTCCCCAACTCCTGCTCCGGCAGAGGGGCTGCCTCACCCTCCGCTGCCGACACCTGGAAGTACAGGAGGCTCTGCCTGGGGGTGCCCACTGAGCCCCTCAGGAGATCCCTGAGGGTCCGGAGCTCCTACGGACAGAGTCATGTCATGGGGAACATTCCTAGACATCCCAGGGAGGCTCAGCTGTTCCTCCCCAGACCAGGGGCAAATTCCCAGGATCCATCCCGGCAGCCAGGTGAGCAGTGACCCCTCAGGTGGGAGCAGGACAGGTGGCACCATCCCACATCACCCCAGCAGGGCCCGACACGGCTGAAACACTCGGAATGGGTGTTCTGCTCCCCCTCTTCCCTGGGGACAGGGACAAGCACCAGAGAAGCCGTGTCCATCTGGCTCCGTGCAGCTCCTGAGAGCCAACAGCACATCCCATTGGCCACATGGTCACCTGGAGCACTTTCCCATTGCTTTGGGCATATCTCTGTCACCTGCGGCTTGTCCCTGTCACCATGGGCACATCCCTGTTCCCTGGCACTCATCCGCATTACTCTGGGCCCATCCCTGTCACCACGGGCTCATCCCCATCCCTGTTCCCCGGAACTCTCCCCCGTCACCGTGTACTCATCCCCATCCCCGTTACCCAGAGCTTGTTCCTGTCACCACCGGCATGTCCCCGTCCCCATTCCTCAGAGCTTGTCCCTGTCGCCATGGGCTCAGCCCGATGCCCGTTCCCCGGGGCCCGTCCCTTTCCTCCTTCCTTGGGGCTGGTTCCCGTTCCCCGGGTCGCATCCCCGTTGCCGGTGCCGGTGCCGGTCATCGTGCGGGCCCGTCCCGGTTCCCTGGGCCCCGACCCCGTCGCGGTTACCTGTGTCCGCTCCCGGGCGGTGCCGGTGCCGGTGCCGGTGCCGGTGCCGGTGCCGGTGCGGTTCCCCCCGCAGCGGCAGCGGCGGAGCTGGCGCTGGATGCGGCGGAGGCGGCGGGAGTTGTCCCGCAGGAGCGCGACCAGCCGGGCCCCGCCGGCCCGCACCGCGCGCTCCAGCCCCGCCACGCG
>VWPU01018054.1:0-231186 GCA_013398955.1 Callaeas wilsoni
CACCTCGCTCCGCCCGTCCTTCGGGCGGAGGAGCGGGGCGGCTCGGCCCCCCCGCCGGCTGTACCCGCGGCCTCGGCCCCGCCCGGCGAAGGCCGCGCCGCGAACGGGCCGTACCGGCCTCCCCCGCTATGACACTGCAGAGCGCGGCCCGCCCGACGGGGCCTCTCCTTCCTTCCGCCGCCGGGCCCCGGGGCCCGCTCCTGGCGGCGCCATGATGATGATCGACCCCCAAGGCCGCCGGGCCGGGCCCCGCCGCCACCGCCGGCAGAGGCCTGGGCGCCCCGCGCCGCTCACCTTCATGTCGGGACATCCTAGTCCAGAGACGGCGGCCCAGGCCCGTCCCGGGGCTCCCGCGGGCAGCTCGGGCGCCGCTGCGGCCTCGGCCCCCGCCGCCGCCCCGGTGAGAGAGGAGAGGGGCCGGGGCTGGGCCGAGAAGGGGGCGAAAACACAAGAGGCGGCGAGGAGCCGGCCTCCCTCCTCCTCCTCCTCCTCCTCCTCCTGCCTCCTCGCTCGCCCTGCGGGGGGCGGTTCCGGAGGCAACGGCTGCCCGGCCGCCGTGACACCGTGACTCCGGGCCCCGCCGGCCGCTGGCGCCGCCTCCTGCGCCGCTCCGCCCCTGCCGCACCAGCGACGGCGGCGGCCGCGCTGGAGCCTTCCCGGCCCCGGCCCCTGCCCCTTCCCCTTCCTCCTCCCGCCCCGGGCGCGCTGTTGGAGGAAGAGGAAACTCCCCGGCAGGGCGGCGGCCCTCCCGCGCGGGCTGCCGGGCCAAGGCGGGCTCCGCCCGGGGGAAGGAAGCGGCCGGGGTAACGGGACCCAGCACCGGCCTGACCCGAAGGACACACATTAATCAGCTTTTTTATGTAAAAGGAGCGGAGAAAGAGCGGCAGAGAACAGCTAGGCGCATGCCCTGAGCCAGTGTTCCATGACTTGATCGCGTTACTCTTTCTGCCAGATTTGGGGAGGTGCGAATCCAGGTACAGGGCTGGAGTCTTTCCCTCCTGCTTTTTTTTTTCCCCGTTACGCCTTTATCAGGCCTGCAGGGGACTGCCAGAAGTGTCCTTCAATTAAACTCTAGCTCTGTAAGGAGGATGCCCACGGAGAGCCGTGTGTTGTCCCACTTACAGAATCACAGAATAGCTTGAGTTGGAAGGGACTCAGAAAGATCGTCAAGTCAAACTCCTGGCCCTACACAGGACAGCCCCATGAATGACACCATGTGCCCGAGAGCGTTTTCCGACGCTTCTTGAACGCTCTTGGGCTTGGTGCTGTGATCACTTCTCTGGGGAGCCTGTTCCAGTGCCCAACCACCCTCTGGGTTAAGAACCTCTGTCTGATGTCCAACCTATACCTCCCCTGACAAAACTTCATGCTGTGCTTTAGGGTCTTGTCACTGGTCATCACAGATAAAGAGATCCGTGACTGCCCCTCCTCTTCACGAGGAGGTTGTATACTGCAATGAGGTCTCCCCTCAGCCTCACCCAGGCTGAACAGACCCAGGGACCTCAGCCACTTCTCATACGCCTTCCCCTCAAGGCCCTGTGCTTCAGACAAATGTCTTAGTCTGCCCACACCACGAGGACTTTTCATCCTGTCATCGTTGGCTTCTTCATGGAAGCAGGCCAGTCTTGAAATGAGTGAAAGACCTGCAACATGGCCATGTTCCTTCGCTGGTTCAGGTGCACAGAGCAAGTACATCATGCATTTTGATTCTGTGTTGCCTTTCTTACTATGACCCTAGATTGCATCCATGATAATAGCACCATCTTTCTCACCTTCTCCCACCTGCCTTCATTTTCCTCTGAGTTTTCCATCTACTGTGCTCATTGAATTCCTTTATATTTTCCCTTTGCCAATCCAACACCTCCATCTTCTCCACTGTCTTATACCAGAGCTCCCATATGCCTCCTTCAGCCCCACAATACTTAAATGTTTATGTTGGTGAAATACCTTCTCAATCTGTTTCAAAGACCATGAGGGCCCACACCAGAGCAGTGTAAGTATCAAGATGCTGGGAAAGGCAGGAGTGAACCAGAAGGTGTTGAAATGAGGAAGTGCCAACTTCATTCCTGGCACCACCTCCCTCCCACGCCAATTGTATTATACAGCCTCTGCTTGGCACCTTATATGCATGTGCACCCTTTGTTCCTGATACAAAAGTGTTCCTGGTTTCTGACCACCTGGTTCACTTCCAGCTTTCCTTTAGCCACATGCAGTTTCATAAACAGTGCCTACTGAGAAGAAAACCTGGATCTAAAAGTCGAAAATTCTGGTGGGTTGTGGGCATTTTCAGTGGCAGCAAGCAATACCTGTGAATTGGATAAGCTGTAGAGGAAACGAGATCACTTTGATGATCATTTTGATAGGAGCCAATGACTTCACTGCTTGTGAAAGCAGGCAAACAGTCAATAACCGTGCAAGGAGGTTGCAAGAAGTACACCACAGATAACAAGAACCTCAAGAGCACCTTGCAGCTGTCATAATACTTACTACCAAACTATGAAAGCATGTCACCAAGATAGTTCTGGTGACAAAGCTGTACCTATCCTGCCAGTATTTCACAGCGACAGTGCACACACTGGAGCATTGAGGAACATGTGTTTTACTACTTTATTTTGTCACCAACAATTTTAAATGCAAATGGCAATTGTTTTCCCTAGATGTGAAATACAGACCACCAGTTGCTCCCTTTCAGTCCCTAGAAGAGCAAGCTAGCTTGCAGTTGGTAACTGAGCTGGCTAGAGATATTTCATTTCCGTGAGAGACTGTGGCTCCTCCTGAAGATAACTTGCCTTACTCTGAGCACTACGATGCTGTGTTGGGCTGTGCTAGGTTTTATCCTGTTACAGAAGAGTGACCTCCCACAGGAGCTTCTCCCTATGCATCTGATCAAATACAGACTGCATGCCAGGTATTTCAGTGGGACCTGGAAGATTCTGTGTTTAATCATGTTTGATCTAATAATCTTGTTACTCCACACTTCAGTAAAAAACAGTTCAATACACTTTCCTCTATTAAGCATTGCTCAGACTGATATACCTTGAGTGCACATGGTGCCTCTTCTCTGGCCTCTTCTCCATCTTTTAGGCTTGAAGTCCAAAATTAAATCTGTAATCCTGTTATTATTTCCTGTTCTCTTGCCTTAAGGCCAGTATCTATACCCAAGAACACAGTATAAATAAAAGCTTTGGTACTTTTGGAATTACGTTAGAATATGCCTGCACGTGGAGCAGTATGTATAAAACACCTGCATTATATCCTTCAGTGGGAATTTTGCTGATTGTCGCCTCTGCAAATATAGCAAATATTGCAAATGTAAGATGACCAGGCTCTCAGTGATCAGGATGTGGAGACTCTGTGTGTGCAAAGAGGTACATAACAGAATTTGAATGTCCTTTACAAGGTCACGGCCACCAGTAGAAAATATTATTTTTTTAGCATTATCTTGATAATTAATAACCTATCCTGTCCTAGTTTTAAACAATACTGTTTCTCAAACCTACATGCTGTTATTCCACAGGCAGAATGAGAAATAAAGATTTTAGTTAGGTTTATAAAGTTTTGGTGTGGATGAATCTTTCTGTCTCTGAGGAAGGAGCCTGCCATAATTGGGTTTCTTATTCTTTCTCTCCTGTACACCAGAAGAATTCATAGGTGATACTTCCTATAAAGCCACAAGGAAAAAATTCAACATTAGTATCTTCCTGATGGATAAAAGCAAGCTGAGAAATCAAAGTTTTCTTACCTAAAGTCATTCAAGGTCAGAGGCAGACAAGGGATTAGAAACCCAGTTCTCACAGCTAATTAGGCCATTGGTTAAGCCACAGTGGTAAACAGAAAAATTGATGAATTTTCCCAACATATAATAACAACATGATAGAATTTGTGTCTGAAAGTCATAAAATCCTCTGAAATAGAGAAGAGATGGTTGTGTGGCTATGTGCAGTTCCTTTCTCTGCCATTGTAAAAAGGGTGTCTGGAACAGAACAGGAGAAGTTTGACCACTGAACAGTGGTCACTGTACTTTGAACTGAACAGTGACATCCTACAGCAGAACTCCTGAGTGTTGAAACTGTTACATTAGGAGACACTTAGTCCAGGAATGTCCTCAGAATTTTTCACGCTTTTGTAAGCTACTGAAAGCCTGCTGAGACAGTCTTTGAAAGTTGTTTCAGTGCTATTCCTAACAGGCTTTGTCCGTTTGAGGAACGCTTTACTTTGGTTGAACATGTCATTACCAAGGCTGGGCAACCCGCTATCTGCCGCACTAGCTCCTTGCAGGTTTGGTGGTTCAGGCTCACATGTGGAACTAAAACACCACGGTGGTACAAAACTCACATATATCAGTTGCTTGGTCATCAGTAGAAACATTTGGAACCGTGATGCATACATACTCAAATATTAAATTTGTACACTGCTACATGTCAGAGCCTTCCACTACACTTTCTTTTCTGCTGTTTTTCTGCCTCCTCTTGCTCAGCAGTGGTTCAACATGATACAGAGCTGCTTACTGGCTGTGTTCAGCATGATATGTAAATAAAGCTTTTAAAATCAAACAGATAAAGACAGTCTTGCTGCTTTCTAATTTATGAGGAAAGACCCAAAATAACTTCTTACCTTCTTCTGTTCTGTTTTACTTTCTGTGCCAAGGATGCCTGGTTTGCCACGATAACGGACCAGAAAACACAAGGACCTTGGGATTCCTATGGATGGATTCTAGGTAGGAAATGGTATTGCTACATAAATACTTCTTGTGAACTGAATTCTTTAATGTTCCCAGGCCTGCTTATGGTGTCTCACAATCCACCTTGAGGTGTCCAAAGCACTGAGGAACTGCACAGATAAAACTGTAGGAATCAGGAACATCAGACAGCTTTGCTTAGTGAGTCCCATTTGGAGCTTTTGCAATGGAATACAAGCATCTCACTGGACGAGAGTGGACTTGAGGTTTTAGCAGATTTTTTTCCTCACATGGAAACCGTATTTGGCCTTAGAGCTATACTGGGCTAAGCACAACTGAATATACTGTAAAATGTTCATCATCAGTTTAAACTTTTATTAGAAATATTCATTTTCAATGCTGGACACCACTAGGATGTGCAATGGAAATGCTATACTGCTATGCCCATACTTTACTGGCAACCAGCAGCTGCAAAAGCTGTTTCATTTTTTCAGACATGCACTCCAGGAGTAAATGTCAATCTGTCTTCTTTCCTGAGCTCTGTGGCATCCCCATATTCACCTGCACATACCCTGAAATCACTGCAACTCCCAAGCCCTCTGTGACAGATTTTGCATGATCTCAGAATCTTTTTGCGAGTCAGACAGGTGGCGTTAAGAGGTTAAGCTGATGGGTACTTGTACACAGCCAGACATATGTGTGCAGGCACTGCACAGAATTCTAACGTACTGCTGCTCTTTTCCTTCTATCAGCAAGTGTATCTGGACTTTGGCAAAATGAGGAATTGCCTTGTTTGTCTCCTCTATTTTGGAGTCTGCATTCAGAGGTTACCCCAGATTGGTCCTTCATTGCTGAGAGCTTTCATCTTCTCCACAGTCAGTTTTTGATGGTGGTTAAGATACCAGATGTTGATATAAAGTTTAAAGTGCCCCATCTAACTCCTTCTCTTCGACTTTTCTAGCCAAACCTTTATGAAGAATTTGAGCCAAAACAAACACTGAAAAGTCATCAAATCATTCTGTCCTCTTAGAAAATTACTCCAAACTGACCATATACCCTTGTAATGGCATGGTTCCAGTAGGCACACTGCTCTTTACAGGACCTGAAGTCATAGCACACTAGGAAATAGAAACAGCTTTCAAAAAATTCTCCAGATTCCAGTTCTGCTCTCTGTTAGAAGAAGACAGAGAAAAAATAATTTATCCTTTCTTGAAATTATTTTTTGCTGTTCCTTTGGAAGTTAGCACTGAACAAAACAATAATCCTCTACTCAATAACCACAAATCTTGCCATTTTGACTCCAGTCCGTTGAATGAATCAGAAACATAGTGTCCCAAGCACTGTTCCCGCAAGTAGTAGATACCAGGGATGTATCCTGTGTGCTTACAAAGCCTTTTTTCTGTGAACAGGAGGAAGCAATTAAAACATTATCTGCTCATCACCATAAAAACTCCTCTGCTGCCCAGATGTGGTTTTTTTCACATATTTCTCAGAGTCATGCTGCAATACTGGTTCAGGCTATGAGCTAAGTTTTCATTACCCTCTGGGTTTTTTCAGCCCTTTTCTTCTCTTCCTATCCCCTCTCTCTTTCAAAACAAGACCTGCACTTATTCATAAGGAATTTCCTTATTCAAAGGGAATTCAAATCATTGAGTGATCCTATTTGACTTTTTTGAGTGCAGCTCTGTGCCTGTTCTTATAGGCACTGGACACTGACATATAGGACACAAGCTACTCTTTGCAAAACTTGGTGGTTAATCTTTGGATCTGTTCACCTCTGTTTCAGTATAATTCAAGATTGGTACCTTATGGCTAGACTTCTCAACTCACCTACTGGAGTTATATGATGTGTGGGGTGCTGTGATGAGATGATACAATGCTAGTCTCCAAAATTGGCCTAAGACTTGAGGAGGTTGCAAGGGGCCTTCATGGCTGGCTCCATTTCCATGAAGACCCTTGTGAGCAAAGGGGCACTCTAGAAGTCACTGCAAAATCTCATCAACTCCAGCACTACCCAGGTTAAGTGCAGCGTGGCAATGCCTGGGGAAGCATTTGTCTGCACTGCTTGTGTCTGCTTTGCAGGCACAGTGCTGAGGAACAGAAAGCAGGTGAATCTCAACAGTGTCAAAGAGACTACTAGCACTCGGAGTGAGGAGCATCTCTGTGTACACCAGGAGTTTTCAAACACGTGAGAACATGTAATTTCTGCTGTAAAAAGCCTGTACTATAAAGTGACAGCTGAAAGCTGGCATTGTGGGATACAAAACCCAGGTTCATGTGGGTCTTGTCTTGGCCATGGCTGCTGAGTAGCAATCCTGCAGTAAAATGAGTTATACCTCATCTTTCTCTTCTTCTTCTCTCCCTAGAAATTTTAGCCTGCATGGCTCAGACAAGCATGTATCTGACAGTGTATTAGCAGTTAAAAAAAAATGACAAATACAGTTAACCTGGAGGAAAAACACTGCTCTTACTTGAAATGCACAAAATTGCTGTGTGTGCCAGGTGGCTCTGTCTGGTTCTGCAGCAGGCACCTATACTGAAATCACTTGCTGTAATATTCTTAGCTGTTGTTAGTGATGCATGACTAGTGATTTTGGCTTGCCCCTTCCCAGTTGTCCCTCATTTTCCCCTTCCTCCTGCAATGAAACTAGAGAAAATTTGAGCTCCAATTGGGACTTAGCTATGTCTGGGACACTGCTAAATGATCAACAGATCTCATCCAGCTTTTGGGGTTTTACCCAGACATGCCTTCCAGCAGTAAACTAGGTCTTGCCTAAGGCAAATCTCCTTACATATTTTCCTTCTGAGTGTCAGATGCCAAGCAGTTTTCTATTCTCACTTTAAAAGTTTTAAATTTTTCAGTTAAGGAATCATTTGAAAGCTGATAATTTGAAAATGTGTTTCTAAAACCAGATGTTTCTGGTTTTCAGTTGCCCATGTTAATACTCAACACTGTTTCCTTTTTATTTTAGCCTTCAGCTCAATGCAGGATCTTTGCAGGTTAGACCTCAAACAAATTAGCAAGATGATTGGCAGTACCACTCAGCTGGTATCAGAGTGCTGGAACAGTGCTCAGGAACCCTCCACACCTGCTCTGTATGTACCTGCAAATAGTCATTTGGACTCATTTTGCAGCAGAGAAACTGTTAGTGCACGAGACAGCCAGCAAAGCCAGTGAGCACCATATGCTGTTGTGTACAGGGAGTACTGTACACTCACTGTCCTTTAGTAAAACTGGGAATAAAACTTATATTCATTGTGTGTCTGCAGGCTAGAGCAGGGGCAGATGAGTGCAAGCACCTGGAAAGGAAAGAAGGTTATCTACCTGCCACCTTCTTGTCCTGGTAAGCAGGTTTTGGCAGAAGAGAGCACAGGGAATGTACATCAAGGATAACAAACATAGTTCCTTTTTTCCTTTTCCTCCTTCTGAAGCTTCTTTGCAGCAGCACAAGCACTTATTTAGCTGGTTTTGGGTCTTTTGGAGAGATGACTTGGACAACAGTCAGGGCATATCAGAAAACCAATTAAGTAAATAACCTAATAGTCCTACCCAAAGCAACCCAAACCCGAAAGAATGAGAAGCCCAAATACAGCAAGACCTCTTCTGCAGTCACAAGATCACTGCTCATGAGCAGAACTGCGATGGCAGCATTACACCTGTCACCCAGCTCTTTCAGGTGTGGACAGAGGTACCAGAGCTAGCATAATGCCCGTGGGAGGGGATAATGGTAGCATGTCCTGGGAGCTCAGTACATACACACAGCCAGCAGTGGCACCAGAGTCACTCTGAGTGCTCAAGCTGGCTTGGCTGAAGTGACACAGGGCATCTCTTCATTCACTTAAAATCCCTGCACTGTGGTGACAACCCACAAGACTCAGTTTTGACAAACCAGTGCATGAGAAAGACAAGTCTGTCTTTGACCTTCTTCAGCAAAGTTTTTGGTCCTGCTTACCAGAAAGCAAGGAAACTGCTTTCGGATCTGCAACAGCATGCTTGACTTCCTCAGCTTGGCCCAAGTCCTCCTCTGAGTTCCAAGAAGCAGGAGTAGGTCATCTTGTCCTTCAATCTGTATTCCCAGAAACAGACAGCAATGGCCAGCATTTCATTACAGAGGGATCAGAGAAATTTATCATAACAAGCTTGGCTCTAGGAGACCAAAACTTCCCAGCTTATGAAGGCGTGTGAGTTTAGCGCTCTGGTAGGAGGCATGTCTTCAAAAGATGTAAATGGGCGACAAACCCCAAATTCTGAGCAGAGAGGTTTAGTCACGGGGTTATTTTTAGAACACCAGGACTAAACAAAGTGTCCAAATCTGTACAAGATATCCGGTGTCAGAGAAGACATAATTTCTGTTAATGAGAAATTACTCTCCAGTTAACACCAACATGGAGATGACCATTTAGCCCCTCCCAGAATACTTGTGCTTGATGCTTATGTGGCGCTATGTATTGAATTACCAAGCAGCTGCTCTTCCGTGTTTAATTAGCAGGTGTGAAATTAGTGATGTTGCACGGAGAAGGAGGTGACGCCGCTGCTTTTCCTGCACCTCAGCGGCGCCGATGGGCTGGGGGTGCGTGTCACACTGTCATCTAGTGGCCGGTGTCCACCTTCTCGGCTGGGCGACAGCAGCAGCAGCAGGATACAGCAACGATTCTAAACTCCTAAGGCTGAAATCTTATGTAGGTTTTCAGTGCTTCTTCAGAGACAGCGATGGTGATGCACCTCGTGGAGCACAGTCCTAGCCCCAAGCGGTTTCATCAGAGAGATGATGTAGGCATCAAGGCATCCTGAGGTGGGGTTTTTAGCTGAATTTGGTGAAGCCTCTAGTAACTCATCACAACACATACTTAGAGAAACCTAAGTAAGTGTGTGCACCCTCAGTTTTGGGTAAGTCCCTCACCACCAGAGCACTGCATGAATTGGCAGCTAGCACTTGCATGGAAGTGTTTCATGTGGAGGGAAGTGATTAGAAACTTCACTGCTTCCTTACTGGAGAACATTGCCCCTACAGAAGGTCCAGCTGAATGGCACACTCCTAACCTTTCTCAGCACAACCAGACAGCACCTGATAGAAGCACTTTGTGCTAGCAGAGGTGGTTTTGTACTGAAGAGATTAGGAAGGACTTGCACACTCTTTTGTCAGCTAAGTTGCAAAGACAAAAAGGTGGAGGTCAATAATGGCTTAGTAAGACAGACAGAGCTAGACCAAGGCAAGAACATCAGCCTCTGATAAAAGCAAGCATAGGATATGATTTCACACACTTTACTAATGCTCCATACTCCGCTGAATGTTCCAGTTACACTGATTTACAAGGGAGAGTTGTATCAGCAGTTTTCCATTTAGGCACAGCTCTTCAGTAATAAAATTGTACACAAGAGTCACATAATTACACACAATCACAACAACAGTAAATTTTCTTGTACAGATGAACCTATTGGGACAAATAATGTTTGCCCTGATCAAAGGTAGTCAGTATCAATGCCTACAAGTTAAAGTCATCTCTAACTTCCTACTCTAAGACCCTTCTCTCTAGAGGTGATACATTTTGTCAAGCTCCTTCTTCCACCAGAAACATTTTGTCTCGGATGTATTAAAATTCAAGGTTTGGTAGCTGCACTTGCAACCTGGCTGGGCAGCCATCATTTTTCCAGCTCTGACAGCTCAGTATTTTTGTGAACGGTTGACCAGCACAGAACTGAGGTGCCTTTGCAACAGAATTTGAAAGCTTCCTTGCAATCTGAACGACAGTAAATATGAACATTTGAAAGAAGGAACATTTCTGTTACAACAGAATGACTTTTTTGGATTCCTGTTGTTTAAGCAGAACTCCAGTGTTCAGCATGTTTTTTTCTTAGGATTTACATGATTTGTTTGGTTATATTTGCTCTACATAAGACAAGGTATTTTTTCCATTAAGAATATGTATCTAGTTATTTATTGGCAAATGGAGCTCAGAAGTGGTATTATCTTTCCACCTACCACTATGCTTGCATAACCAGTATAAAACCCTACCAACTCTGTTAGAATCTTCCTCATTCCTTCTAGACATAATTTTCAAGAATGAGAAGGCCATAGGTTGACCATATCCCCAAAAAGATTTTGTCAGAGGAATCCTACCTATTCCTACCACTAGGAAGTCTATATGGCTACATCTAAGCTCTTCCCTCCACCCACAAGTGACTGAGATCACATCCCAAAATACACTGTCCCTGTGGACACGCTTCACCAATCCTACCTTGTGATGACTTATTGCTGAAATTTATGTTAGTGTCTAAAGAATACTCTGCTTTATACCAAGTGTCCTATGAATTTTGTGAAAGATACGGGAATGTATGAACACCATATGCAGAGGGAAAATTCTGTTCCCTCTTCACTGATGATGTTTATTTTAAGGATTGCATTTGACTGTTTCATCTTTCTGAGCTTTCTTGACTGATAGCAAATACATTATTTTGTCCTGAAGACCTTGAACATCCTGGCTGTTCAGTACTGCACAGTTACTACACTTTCAATCAGGAACAACTCATAGGGGTATAAACATACTTTTTGCTTTGTACTGGAGTTTCAAATGTGGTAAAAAACCCCCAAACGTGGAAAGGAAAGGTGCAGAAAGGTGCGGAAAGGTGCAGAAAGGTGCGGAAAGGTGTGGAAAGGTGCGGAAAGGCGTGGAAAGGAAAGGCGTGGAAAGGTGTGGCAAGGAAAGTTTGAAGTCCACGTCTGTTTTGAATGTTCATGTGTCACTACAAAAATGTTTTCTTTACTGCTGAGAAAACAGCAAAAACACTTCAAAATTACATAGCTTCTGTATATCAATTTCACTCTCTGTGAGTTGTTTTAAATTTCAAGAGTGCATTGAATTGAAGAATTTCAAGTGTTAAAAAATAATCTCCACTATTGTTTAACCACAGTAACATCTTTTAATGTTTAGTTCAGAAAGACTGCATATTATGGAATAAACACCAGAATTTGTTTGTTCCCTCTACGATCATTTCCAATAAAATATTTCACATCAGACAAGCACTCCATAAGAACACAGTTTACAATAGCCATTTACTGAAAACAGGGTAGACGCATTCTTCCGGTGCAGGTATACACATCCCCCAGGATCCTCAAAGCATTTTTCCTCTCTGTGCAGGTGAGAATTCAGAGCTCCACTGAATATATCAAGTGTACTGAGAGTTTCTGGAATAAGAATACTCCAGTGCAAAAAACATCTCAATGCAACAGAATCCAATACTTATACAAGGGGATATTTTATCTCTATTAGCATCTGAAAAGAACAAACTATGCACTTACAAGGACCAAAAGAAACACATTAAAAAATTCAGACAAATAATCTGAGTTATCTATTTTTATTACAAAATTACACTTGGTGTTAGTTGCATAAAACAGCATAGGCTGACAGTGTCACACAGCTGCTCCCACACAAGGCAACAGCTGCAATGCCTACTTGCACTAACCAGGTTACTTTATATCCCCTATAGCTAAGTTATCTGCAGTCATTACTGCAGCATCTGATGACACAGTGTTAGGAACCACAAGTGGGTAAGCCAGGACATGAAGAAATGGTTTTAGTGCTTCACAGAATCATAGAGTAACTTATGTTGGAAAAAACCTCTAAGATCAAGGCCAACCGTTAACCAAGCACTGCCAATATAGTAGGTATAGCTTTATGGATTTTTAGTTAGGAACTAAAACCTTTACTTGGTACATTTCAATAATTAAGCCTTAATACATTTCTTGACTGTGCCTAGAGCTATCGCCAGTAGCAGCAGCAACCCAGGACTACACAACAGTCTGAACTCCTCTTTCATTGCTATACCTACAACTGGATTTTAAACTTGTTGATGACCCTACTTAGAACAGCTTTACAACAGCTTGAGAGCTTAAGACTGTTTTCTTCCATCTTCAGTTACTGCTGTTTATCTGTCAGTGTGCTGCTCTGTTCGGTGCCTGAACTGTGCTTGCTCTTAAGAGACCTTCCAATGTATCTCCAGTACTCTTTTCGGATGGTGTCTTTTTCTTTAGCCAGAATTTCACACAACTATGAAAGAAAAATGAGAGACGGGAGTGTTAAACCAAAAAGCTTACAGAATCCTTAAGTATAAAATGCATACAATGTGTATTTCAGACAGTATTACAAACACGTTTCTCTGCAACATTCGTTTTATTCATGGGATTTGTAACTGTTCAATGACATCAAACTGATGACAACCCCAATTGGTAGCCACCAACCTGACACTGCACAAAAATCCCCCCAGCCCCATTGCAGTTGTCCCTTTGACTCATTTCCATGCCTACCACTCATCATCCATGCCAGCCTTATTCACCCTATAGTAGAGCACAGTATACTTCCTGAGAACCTTGAATGTCTTTTAGTCATCCAACAGGCTGTAAACCACTTAATTCCAAACACTGGAGGATCATCCTGCTCTTGAATCTTCAGTACTCTTGATGGACTGACAGGAGATATTTTATTTCTGGTTTTTTTTCCTCAGCAGACTGTTCCAAAAGGGTTCTCCATGCAAGTCAGTAACTTTCTCTCGTGCTACATTAAGAGTTGGTACAAATACTTCTACGTGTTAGGGTTTTTTAAAATTTTGGTTTGAGTAAGCAGCACAGTAGAAGTCAATCCTACTTACAGGACAAGCTGTGTAAATTTTACACAGTATGAACACTGTCTACAAATGTTTTAGTAAATTCTCTTTTATTATGCAGATGACATTGCCTTCCTCAGTGAAATGGGCTTAAGAAATTAAGAGCTTTGGCCTAAATAGAGAAGTCAAAATCAGTGTAATAGTATAAATGGGACATGAATCTAGGAGGTACAAGTGCACTTACTTAAAATCTGGTCCCGGAACACAATAATGGAAAAGTGCTGAGAAAGCACAGTGTTGGAACACAAAGACTCCAGGCAAAACTGCAGCTCTAATTACATCAGGTTCCAATCTGTCCCACAGTAAATGGAAAGTGTTCTTGTAAAAACTACACTACAAACTGCACCAAGGAGCAGCCAAGTATGAAGCTCTGGGAGATACACAGCACTGCCAGAAGTAATTTATGCTCTGTAGGAAGTGGTGCCTGGCATTTCTTACTGATACCCCAGTGCCTGCTAGCCATAAGCTATTTCTGCCAGCTTTCTTAGAAGAGCTAAGAAGGGCTGAAGGAGCTCAACTGAGGTTGTTTGGACATGGATATTCTGAGAAAAAAATCATTAAGCTACAAAGAAGAAAGTAAGTTCATGCTACAAAGTTAACATTGCAAACTCTTCAATTGTTCAAACATCTTTCTTCTGCAGGTGGTATTAGATACCTTCCTTCACAACCAGGTGAAGAAAATTTAATTAAGATTAATTTTGTAACTGGCAAGTTATTATTTATATTTAAATTAAGGAGATCTTTTTGATTGTCTGGCTTTTGTGTTAAACTCTTCATAGACCTCTCAAGATTAACAAGTAACCTACTCTATTTATGAAAATCGATCTCATTTTGTCAAGCTGTAAAACCAGACAGGAATAGACAGCATCCCTGAAAAGAAAAACCAGACTCTCAAAATTTACCTCCAATGCCTTGTTCAGTGTTTCTTCCTTGTTATCACACTGGTTTTCTAGCATATCTTCATATATGTCCACAAGAAAGGCAATCAGATAGGGTGAACTGTGACTGGGCTGTAAATTCAATAGTTCCTCCAGCAGATTAGGATACTTAGAAAGACCACGATCCTGTAGAATCCTAGAAGAGAAGTTAATAGGCTTGATAGACAGGTTAATAGGCTTGGGAAATCTGGTGTGAATAACTGCATTTTTGTTATGATGCATTTTTGTTATGATTTTTATTACGATTCCTTTACTTGGAGATTAGTTTTGAATCAGGCTGCAAATACAAGTAAGTCAGAAATTAAGCAGCATGCAGCTCTAGTACAGCCTCATGTTGTAGTAAACTGGTATAGTTTTTGTTCAGCTGAACAGAAATTAGACTAAAAGCACGTTTGTTATTTCCTATCTATGCTTTTTAACACAGTAACATTACAGGTCAAGTTTTTAAAAGCATGAGAAGCACCTGTAGTCCTTCCACAAGAACTACGGGCCCAGAAGCTTAGTGAAAAGTTAGAGAAATTAGGTTAGAATATAGTAACACCTTGTGACAGTATTTGCCTGCCTCCTTAAGCACACTACACTAGAAAGAACAGCAACAAGTTTTTTTTCAATTACGAAGTAGACATCAGACACCTTCTACAGATATTCTCTTTGCCTCATGGAGAAATATACCTCACCCTTTTAAGTAGTTCCAAGCACTCTCATTATGTGGCACTGCTGTGATCATCTCAAGAGTGTACCTGCAATGAAAAGGTAATAGGTCATGAATGCAACCAATAACAATGCAGTTAGAAACTACCTAAATGTGCTCAGAAGCTTCCAAATGCATCTCTCTAGCCTATACTTCACTTTATGCAGATCATCTCAGCTGGGTAGATCAAAAATGGCTCACAATGTGATCACCAGGAGTCTCAAAGAGGCAGACACTATGAAAACTGTTTTAAGTGTTTAATTTGCTGTATTTAATACAATAATGAATCTGTGCTCAAAATTATTAGCAATAACACTGAGAAACAACATAATATACTCTCCCGGTATGCTAAAGGAGAAACTTGTATCTTGATGCTCAGAAATGGTAAGGGGCTGAAAATGGCCAGAGTAACGGAGCTCTGTTAATATGTCTGCAAGCAGTATGTTCTGTACCTATTTGCAGAACTTTTTTCATGAGGCTGCACTCAAGCAAACCCACAGAAAGGCAGAGCATGAGCATTCAGCTCACACAGCCTTCTGCAGCATTTGTGTGAAAGCAGCAGTGAGGCAACTGCTGTAAAGGCAAAGCAACAAAAGCCACCTCCCATATAGCCACAAAGACACATTTTATCTACACAAAACAGATTTATCTTTTGGCTTTTCCCAGCATAACCAGGCATTCTGATGATTTTCCGAGGCTGCAGATACTGATAAAAAGTTCTATCAGGAGTACTAAAAAAACCACCCACAATCCTAACCCTTTTTTAGCATTCTGCAGTCACTATGACAAAGACCGTGTTTATAAACCAACAAGCAGTTCTATAATGACATCTGAGAAGTCTTAACCTTAGCCAGAGTCTGGTTCTTAAGATGGTATCAAATTATCTTGAGAAGATCAAGGGAGGATGTCCAATCTAAACTCTGGAGAGAAGAAGTTGAAGATATACAAGTCTAAGTCGTGGAAATGGTTTAGATTCACTGATCTACAGGAAGGTTATAAACTGGAAGAAAAGTGAAACTTCTAGAAGGTTGCAAAGACAACCATGGAAGATGGTGAGGGCTGGGATCCTCTATGAATAATGTACCAAAGGACCTATTCAGAGATTCAGTCTTTCTTCTGAAAAATAACTCTATTAAAAAGTTGCAGTACCTTAACTGCTTCTTCACTTTTGACAAATATCTTCTCATAACCATCAACCCTAATCAGCAGTCTGAGATGTGAAAACCGTATGAAGAAGCTTCTCTTACCACCATGGGTAGTGAAATACGTCTAGAAGCCCAGTTTGTCTTCAGTTACAAACATGCAACCTAGGAACAGTGAGCACAAAGCTCTTTTTCCTGAAAACTAGCTATCTCACAGAGATAGTTCTCTTTGTGCCAACCATATGCTCCTGAAAGCTTTCTTTTTCCAGTTGCATCAAATTCCTCACAAAAGGCAAGTCCTCTTCCTACAATCCATGTCACTGTATCGGGTTTGCATGGTCTGGTTTTTGGTATCAGGGGGGCTACAGGGGTGGCTTTTGTGAGAAGCTGCCAGAAGCTTCTTCCATGTCCATCAGAGCCAATCCCTGGTGGCTCCAAAGATGGACGTGCCACTGGCCAAGGCTGGGCCTATTAGAAATGATGGTAACGCCTCTTGGCAACATATTTAAGAAAGAAAAACGAAAGTGGGTGCACATTTTTATTTGTGGCCAGAGAAGAGCAGAGTGAGAACACACGAGAGGAACAACGCCGCAGACACTAAGGTCAGTGAAGAAGGAAGTGGAGAGAGGTGCTCCAGGCACCAGAGCTGAAGAGTGCCTCTCTTTCCAAACTTTCTAGGCTTGAGTACTAATGAACAGCACAACAGTGTCACAGATTTTCTGCAGCTTGTCTCACTATAACTAGTTCATCATAAACCCCAGAGTTTTGTTTGCCAGCAGGTCAGGAAAACAGATTCATGATAGTAGCTTGCCCAGGGTAAGCGGAGCTTACTTCAGTCTCACACTTGATCTGCTAATCATGAGTGTTAGTCCCAGAAGTGAATAAAAACCAGGAAACAAAGCCCACGGGGACTGTGAAAGTATTCCTTTGCTTTCGTGTAATGTGAGCTTGAATAGCATTACTAACCGGACTTCTCTGTCTAGGACTGCTGGGTCATCATAGCCAGTGGTGTTGAAAATGACAAAGTGTCGTTGGTTCCAAACAGAGTTGTTTCTCACATCTTCTCTCAAAAGCTGGTCTACGTAGTCCAGTTCATTGTCCCATAATTTGAACTCCTATAGAAAGGGAAGGAAGAGAGAGTATCACAATCAAAAGTTTTTCTTTTTAAAAATATATTCTCGTTCCTAAGTTGCCTGAACATCGGATAGAGCCTTTTTTAAGAAATCAACACAAAGTTCAAAGGAAAATAAGTACAGGTGCACTAGGAACATGTTACACTATTCAGTGGTACACAATGGTATCAGCTCATCCTTAAATTCACACACATAATAGTAAGTAGACAACAATCCAATTTTTTGAACTCACTTCCTAAAAGGCAAGTTTATAGCTAACCTCTGCCACACATTTAAAATGCAGGTTATTTAAAGAATCAAGAGTTCTGTGGATACAGTACCTGAATAACCCACTGTCTGTGTTGCCAGGCATGGTAATTTTTGGCATCTTGGTTAAGAATGTCAGCTATGAACTCAAGCTCTCGGGATGGATCCTGCAGCCACTCAACCAGCACCCGTCTGTGATGCCTAGTGACAAGAGGAACAAAGTCTAAATTTTTTTCTGAATGTGTGTTCTGTATTCAAGCAGCTTATAGCAAGTGTACTACTTAGGAAAAAAGCCCACTAGTTAAATACTTCAAATTAAGCATACCAGAACATTTCACTTGGCTCTGAGAAATGTATGATGCATATTTATATTACAAAAAATTCTAACCACACATACACGATGGCCAATCATCTCATTTTAGACAATGTTCACCTGAAACAACATACTTCCACACTCATGGTCAAAGCCTTCAGCAGAATAAAATCTTCTACTACTACATAATTTCTCTAGCAATAACAATACTGCTATTGAATGTTCCCAGTCATTTTGGAAGAATCCCAACAACAGGCAGGCAAACTCCAAGGCACAATAAAAGAAAAAATACTAATTTCTATTTGTCTTCTTGGTTGCCTTTTCACAGGTCTTTTTTTTTTTTTTTTTCATCTATCAGACTTATTTTGGCAGTTTAAAAATTGAAATTAACAAGAAAACAAGACCTGCTTAGCATGTCATAATCGTATGCTTAGAACGAATATCTGAAAGGAACTTTAATGTGATGCAACTCCATTTAGCTCCTCCATCACAACCAATGGACAATTTACAAAACAAATATTATTTGCAAAAACATCAAGAACAAACAAGAAAGCATGATTTTACCAGACTTGGTAGTTCTTTGGCTGATCTTCAATGATAGCTGTAATGTACTTAAGTTCCTCATGGAGATCCTTTCCCAAAGACTGCAGGAGGACTCTCCGGAAATGCCTGTATGAAAGTCAAGCATTTGAACACTGCAATAGGACTTTCCTAAAATTCACAGAGAAGAACATAGAATCACCTTTGTTCACAGTTCTTGTAAATTATATTGACCTAAAAACAGTGCAAAAAGCTAAAACTAATGCAAAATCCTCAACCACATATCTAGCTCTGATAAAGGGCATTCAGTTCTCGAGCAGCAGAGAACTAGAATGTAACTGGTTGCAACAGTACATTATCTAAGATTGTAACAATCATATTCAAATTAATCTGTACCCACACTAGTTTTCTGTCACAGGAACTAAGACTTCTCTGCTTGAAACAATGTAAACTCTCTGATTTTATGGAAATTAGCAGAATGAAGATGTACAAGAAGTACTTGTTAGCATTTGTGAGTTAAAAGGCTCTACTCTGAATGTCAGAAATTAACTGTTTATTTATTACCTAACTGAACAGTAACCTGACAGATCTTTTAAAATGCACTATTTAGTAAATATACAAATTATTTGCTGTCATGTTTTTATGCCTCTTCTTGAAGTCAGCTAAGGGCATCTTCGGCACTTTGCCATGGACACATTACCAGGTAAGTGATCTAATTTTAAACAGAAAAGTCCTTTATTGTGGCTAACCCCGACCTTGACTGATAATATCCTTAAATCCAAATGAATGAAAACCACTGAATCAAAGTGAGGCATTGGAAATACTGAAAAAGGGCTTTCTTTGGAAGCTCACTGGAAATCTACACTACGCCTCTGTGTAAATTCAACTAGGCATGCCCTGATTCAACTAACAAAATATCAAAGACATAAAAGGTAGGCAGTCGAATGACCACAGAAATAATCCTAAGATTATTACATACCATACTGTGTAGTTTGCAGCATTTAACTCAATGGCATCTGCTGTTAACTTGAAAGCTCTTTCACTTCTCTCATCCCGCTGCAGAACAGCCCGGAAGTAATCATAGACATCTCGGACTAAACAGAAAACAGCACCTTAGCCAATGGCCTGAATAGGGGGTAAGGTTAATAATCCTTTGAAATTACTTCCTATTTTCTGTACTCTAAATACACCTCTGTAAAACAATAGATACCTATTGCTCTGACAGCATTTTCAGCTGAGACCTGTGCATGATATTGGCACACCAAAAAGCTGCACAAGTATGTTAGAAATACACCATCAGAATAATATCCAAAACAATCATAAAAGTTCTGTGCTGCTTACTTACACTACTTCACCAGCTGCAGGAGCTTCATGTTTTGCTTCCACTTGTGGGCTGGAAATGCCTTGTGACATGACATGAACCACAGTCTGCTATATTACCTCTTCAGCCATAGGATTTTAAAGGAGAACCTTGGCTGTTAATATCTCAGGTGAAGATTGAGCTTCAGAGATGCTTGGTGAAAACACCACACACAAGCAGCGTAGCACAATTAATTAAATTAATTTCTTCACAGTATCACTCTAGAAAATGTTACCCAAAACATGAAGTCTTGCTTCAACGATGGTTAAGGGCAGAACATATTTAAGACTTACATTTTTCACTGTAGATGATCTGAACAACAGGATTTGGCCCATCATTTTGAGGAACAGGTTCAATATCGGCCCATTCCTTCCTGTCCCTGTAAATACATGTTTTTGTCTTTTCAATTCTTCTAAGACACAAATGTAGCACAAAATGCTACTCAAACCATGACACGCACAAACCTGTGTCCAGTAACACATCCTTGCTCTGAACAGCTCCTACTCTTTTACCTACTTTACTGTCTGTAACGCAGACCAGCATATAAACAGGTAAAGGTGTCACCAACATGAGGACATGGAACTGTTGGAGCAAGTCCAGAGGAGGGCCATGACGTTGAAAAGAGGACTGGAGCACCTCCCTTACAAAGACAGACTGAAAAAGTTGGGGTTGTCCAGCCTAGAGAAGAGAAGGCGGTGTGGAGACCTCAGAGCAGCCTTCCAGTATCTAAAGGGGGCCTACAGAGAAGCTGGAGAGGGACTTTCCATCAGAAACTGTCATGATGGGACAAGGAGTAATGAGCACAAACTGAGAAAGGGGAAATTTAGGTTTGACGTTGGGAAGAAATCGTTTTACTGTAAGGGTGGTGAGACATGGGACCAGGTTGCCCAGAGAAGCTGTGTATGCACCAGCTTCTGGCAGTGTTCAAGGCCATATTGCATAAGGCCTTGAGCAACCTGGTCTAGTGAAAAGTGTCCCTGCCCCTCCCACGAGCTCCCCACTCCTCCGGCCCCGGCTCCGCCACTCCGCACCCACCACCCCGCGACGTGCCGAGACGCAACGCCAGGGTCCGGCCCAGCCTCGGGGGACCGCGCCGCCGCGGCCGTACCTGTACAGCACGTAGCCGGCATCCTCCCCGTCCTCCTCCTCCTCCAGCAGCCGCCCGAAGCCGCCCTCCGGCTCGCTGCTACCGCCGCCCTCCGCGTCCCCCTCCGGCTGCAGCTCCGCCGCCGCCGCCCTCCCATCCGCCGCCATCGCTCCGCCGCCGCTTCCGGGGCCCGGCTGCACCACAGAAGCGGGGGCGGGGCGGCGGCGCGGCTCCACAGCGCCGCCCCTGGCGCGGAGGGCGCGTCCCGCGTCGGGGCTGCGGGCCCCGGAAGCTGCCTTCCCGCCGGCAGGGAGGCTCCCGCCGCGTTTCCGCACGCAGAGTTTACACAGCACCACTGGGAGGGAAAGCACCGCTGGCGCCATGTTAGGTGCTGGCGATCTAACAGGACAAGGCAGAGGGATCTGGCCACTGTAAAAGGTGAAACTGGAGAAGGTTTTGAAACAGCCGCTTCTAACCAGCGGGTGAAATTGGAGAAGGCAGCAGACGCAGCAGGAGCTGGGGTTGGTTTGCCAGGAGAAAAGGAGGCGCAGGGGTGTATAGCCACCTGGGAATCGGCCTCTACTCCCAGGCAACCAGTGACAGGACACAGTCTCAAACTGCACCAGGAGAGGTTCGGAGTGGACATCAGGAGGAATTTCTTCACAGAAAAGTTGATTAGACATTGAAATGGACTACCCAGGGTAGACTGGGCCACAGTCTGCCTGGCAAGGTGGTGTTCTGTCATAGGTTGGACTCGATGATCTCAGAGGTCTTTTCCAACCTAAATTATTCTGTGATCCCCTGATGTGGTGTTGGTCAGCAGGACAAAGTAGCTGAACTAAAGATAGTCGTTAGAGAGAATAGCTGATCCAGTGCAGCGGTTTGTAATTTGGGGCATTTCGAGATGCATTAGCATGGAGCAGATTAAAGGCTGGTGGAGCATGTGCAGTAGCAGGGGCTGTGCATACATCTGCATCTGTGCTGTATTCTCAGGGAGGCAGGAAATCATTCCATATGTGGTGGAAATGGTTAAAGTCTTTAATTTTGAGCTGCTCAAGTTGAAAGGGCTGTTGTGTATGTCATATGTTTTACAGTGATTTTATGGAAAGAAGAATGGTGCCGCAGCGACAATGAGGGATTATATATGCACAGCTGCAAATTGAGACACAGGAAGAATCAGGCCAACAGGTAGTTCTTGTGTCACTGAGCAGCAGCTTTGTCTCCTTTGGGAAGTCACTTGAAGTCTGTGCTTTCCTTGCCTCCCTGCCTTTTTTTCTGCCCTATTTTATTCTGAGGACCTAATTTGTTCCTTCCAGGATGTTTGTACAGTGACTCTTTGGTGTGCAGAGTATAGGTTGCTTCTTCTGCGTGTTACAGTAATATAGACTATATAATATAATGGAGGATAAAAAACAGAGAAATCTATTGAAAGGCTAACTTTGAATAACAGGACTATGAATACAACAGAAAGGAAATGGGCATATCTAGAGACAGAGAGGATATCCAGCAGGACCTAAGTGAAAGAAAAACGTTCTAAAATGCAGAATGATAAAAAAGAGAGGAAGAACAAAGGCATAAAAAGAAACAAAGTGTATTAAAAACAGATCAGAGGAAATGTGTACATATGAATGAGAGAAACCTCAAACACAGTAAATCCTGTCTGTAACAGATGGAGCAGGAAGAAAAGCTCCTGTTCCTGACCCATGGAAAGAAAAGTTGCATTTCGAGTTTGTTAGATACCAACAGCTCTCCATGGACAGAGGGCACATGAGACCCACATCATTAAGAAATCTGGTTTATTAGCTCTGTTATTTGAGCAATAATTGTGGTTTTTTGGGTAATTTTCACCCAGAGTTCCTACATGATGACCTGGCCCTGCCGTTGCTTATGCTGGTATCATCTTTACCAGCTGTTTAACGTGGATTACAGACAAGCCCAGATCCTGCAATAAGAGCTTATTTCCTCAGAGTGGCATAACAGGACAAAAAACAAAAGTGAGCCTCTCTGATGCCAGCTACTGGATTGAGCTGGTCCAAGAACAGCTTGCTTTTGGCATGGGACAGACAGCAGATAATACAGTTATCCCTCAAGACTGCTCTCAGGACTCACTTCTGCATTTTCAATCTGAAACTGTGGGTTATTGAGTCTGTGGACTGCTTCTAAAGGTTTGAGGGACAGTAACTGAGAAAAGTCAAGCCTGTTGAAGGAAGCTGAAGCATTTCACAATTGTTTTGTCCTCATTAGAGCAACTTAGGAGTCTGCCAACTGAGGAAATGTGAAAGCCAGGAATAGAACTAAGTTTAAAATTACAGACTAGATCCAAACCCAGTGGGATCACAAGAGGTTCTTCCATAAACTGTACTAGGTTCCTGATCCATTTCCAACCACTCACTTTAATTTACTGAACTACACACTCATTGTGCCATTCTAACTTGAGTCCTCGCAGCCTCTAAGCACTCTGAATTAGGTGTGCAAAAGCAGGATTCTGCCTTCGCATGAATCTGCTTTGCAAGATAATACTTGGAGAACCTTGCTGCATGCCTCATGACTTAAAGTGAGCAGAGATCCTTCATGTTCCAGGTTGAATATCTGTAAACACACTTCAAAGATAATATTAAAACCCCGCCTGAAAGCTTCTACTTAAAAATACAACTCCAGCAGCTAGAACCTTGGTGAGGAAGCAACAAATAGGACAAGAGCTGGGATTAATCACTAAACAAAGACTGGAGCATAAGTAAATCTGCATGTCCCAGCATTGTAGTTGCTAGTAGTTGTAGTTGCTAGTTTTCATCTTAGGAGGAGGCTGGTAGTTCAGAGAGAAATTGGAGCTGTCTGGTGCAGTATGTGCAATAAGAGGTGGGTGTTGCTCCAAAGAGGCTACTGGCAAGAGTAACTGTAGCGGAAAGGGGACAGAGCTGGCGTGGCAAGGGTCATGGACAGTGGGTGCAGAGGGCTGGATTTAGGTTCCTGCTGGGTACCTTTCTGACCCTCTCAGGCAGGCTGCAGGCATTACACACCCAGAGTAAGGAGATGAGCTGTGTGCATAACATTTCTACAGTTTTTATCAGTCTTGCATTTCAGCTGAGGCACAGGTGTCCCCTCTGCTGCCTCTGGAATTCTTCCTCCCTTCACACCCTCAGGTAATCACCCCCTTGAAACCACCCCTGCCTGTCACGTCTGGGTAGAAACGTAGATACCTCACTTTCAAGTGTTTGTGTATAAGTACCTATGGAGAAGTGTGTAGGTATCAGGTTAATGTGTATGTATGCGGTGTACGAATTACCTATACAAGAATGGGTTGTTCGTAAGTCTGTATCAGGTGGGCAAATACGGACTCTGCTCTGAGTTAGCAGAACCAGGCTTTTGGAGTAAATATCTGCAAAGAGCAAGAGGTGCACTAAGTGTTTCCCAGTTTCAGGAAGCCCCGAGCGGGCAGACAGGACCTTTCCCTGATCGGTACACACGGCCCCGTAGGGATGCCTCGGCAAGGCTGAAAGCAAGGCATGGACTCAGCTGCGGGATGCCTGCCGCAGCTGCGCGCCAGAGGGACAAGGGATGGCGTCCCCTCGGCGAGCGCGGGCCGGCTCTCCCAGCTCCTCGGGGCTTCCCAGCTGCCGTGACGCATTTTTGTTTCTGACTGCCGGCTGGCCTCATGCAGTCCATCTAAAGTCTCCGTCAGGATAGCACCAGCACTGTTGTAAAAAACCCATAAAACCGCAAAGCGCGCTATTATGCAAACAGCTATAGGAATCAGTGTCAGGGACAGATTTATTTTTGGGAATTGGGTGAGGTCTGGCAGCGAGGGTTTGCAGAAGAGCAGTTGGGTGGGGTGGAAATGACGGCGCTCTCACGCCCATTAGTCCACGGCTTTCCCTGTGCAGGGCCTCGGGGACCGCGGGCAGAGCCGACCCCTTCCCCCGCCCCCGCGGCTGGGCGGAGGGAGGCGCGGAGCCGCACCGCCCCCGCCCGGCGCCCGCCCCCCCTCCGCGCTCCAAGTGGGTGCACTAACTGAAAGTTAAAAAAAAGCAGCAAAACACCCCAAACCCCCTCAGACCTGGCCGGAGGGGCACGGCGGCGGTGAGGTGGGAGCGACTTTCTCGGGGTGAGTACGGCGGCGGGCGCCCGGCCGGAGGATGCCCGACCCGCGGCGGGAGCAGGGCCGGGGCTGCGGGATGCGCAGAGCCTCGGGAGGGGAAGGGGCGGCGTTTCGGGGAGCAGGCAAAACCCTGGCTGGGGTACTGAGCCCAAAGAATTGCGGTGGCACAGAACTGGAAGGAGAGACGGCGGGGAGAGCTGGCAGGAAGTTTGGAAGGATTTGCAGGGAGCTGCTCCTCCCGCAGGGCAGCTTGGGGTGGTGATTTATCCTTCTTCCCTCAAGTCCTCAGGGCCTCTGCTCAGCCTGACAGAGGTGGGAAAGCGTTGCAAGGTCATCCTTGCCAGTGGAGCTGGGACGGGACAGAGCCTTGCCTGGCCCAGTCCAAGTAGGCACCGCAGTGCTGGGCAGAAGTATTGCATGTTGGGTGGTGCAGATGCAGAAATGAAGCCATGGGTCAGTGTGATACCCTAGGTCAATAGGTACAGCACACCCATGATGTGAGCAGTTCCTCCTCTAGAACTATACCTAAAAATGTGACAATTACTACTACTTTTTTACCAGAGCAGCAGTTAGGGTGATAGTCAGTGGATCATCAGAGTCTTACTTTTTGCCATGCACCGGCCTGGTAAGATAAGGTGTTAAAAATACTGTCCAGCTCTAGGTGTGCCAACACAGCAGTGGGCAGAATTCATCACCTTTCCTTCCTGGTGCCTGTTTTTGGCTGTGCTGCAGGAGGCACAGAAGGTGCAGAGGCCTTATAGAAAATCCTGCCTGATCTGAGAAGTGCTTAACTGGCAGCCATGCACTTTCACACCCACACAGACCTTCAAAAGCAGCTGGCCTGTGCAGAGCAGAATTGCACAGCAGGGTTTCATGTCAGCTTTTGCTAAAGAGGCCTTTTTGATGTTCGAGGGAAGGGCATGAACTCATGTGTCAGTGGCAGCAGAAACAGGATAATTTTTTTTCCTTCAGCTGTCAGCACCACCGTGATAGTACTACAGCAGGCAGTAGGTTTGAGGCCCATCCCTCTTTGTCAGGGCTTTAGAACTTTGTGACTGGGATTAAGATGGGGGAAAGCTGGCAGGAAAAAGAGCATAATTTTTTTAGTCATATCCCTGAAAGAGAGGAGCTTTAAAATAGCAATTTATTAAACATTTTGTGCATGTGTTTCTGTTTTCTGAGCTTTCAGAACACCCACATTTTCAAATTTTACTTCTCTGTGTGGAGTGCTACAGTCCTATCTTTCTACCATCCTTCATTTTTATTTTTCAAGACGTGGCTGGAATTTTACAACTTCTCCTGTTGCCAAGAGTTGGGATTTTTATACAGAAACATCCATCATGCAAGAAGACAGTAGGGTTCTCAGCTAAAAAAAGCATTGAGGAAGGGAAAGTTATTTGAAGAGAGGCAGACCAGCACAGGTGCAGATTACTTGGAAAGGAGAATTTGTTAAATTTGACTGGGTTTAGGTGTGGACAGAGTTTGTGTGTGTATTCTATGGTTATTTTCTCTGTGCATTGGACATAGAGCATATTCCATGAGCATTCTTTATGCTCATGAAGCGAAGTGCCAGAAGACTAAAGTGTAGTAAGTCCAAGGCCAGGTAGTTGCCTTCTCCAGAAGCATTTTCAGAGATTGCCCAGGGAAGGAAAACCTTTCATTGCTCCTCTATTTGTGAGT
The DNA here is from genome assembly GCA_013398955.1 of Callaeas wilsoni. NCBI lineage: Eukaryota > Metazoa > Chordata > Aves > Passeriformes > Callaeidae > Callaeas > Callaeas wilsoni. The sequence goes on from VWPU01018054.1 coordinate 26,564, forward strand.
CTGCTTAAAAGCTGCACAGCTTGACATCTGAAACCCATGAAAACAGCTGCCCTCCCCACACTGTACTGAGCCAGGGCCATCAGCATTCCTTACACTGACTACAAGGATGAGAGAATATCCAGGGTGACTAGAGGAAGAGTAGGTGCCTGGGGCTTTGCGAGCAAGAGTCCTGTCTTGTGCAGGCTGCTTTCTGGACACCTGGCTGAAAATGTGGCTCTGGCACCTACAGAAGGCTATGGGTAGACATGAAACTAACCACTGAGCTTTGAAGGAGGTGTCTGTGTTGATGCTCTACTCTTTTTCAGCAGCAGTCACCATGAAGAGCAATAAGGATAAAGTGGGAAAGCCCATCAGCAAAGAGTGAAGACTTAAGACAAGCTGACTTTCCCAAGGCCTAGATGTAACTGCTCTGGTGGGCCTGGTAGTGCAGCATGATTAGGATGAGGAGGAAGATACTGTGGGCATCTTGCTTCTGCTTTGCAGCTGCCTTTTTCCTTGTGCTGACGCTCCAGGTACAGGGGTAAGGGGGTGGGGTATGCATGAGATTGCTGTCAAAGCAGGACACAATTTTGTCAGATGAGAGAGGCAACAGACGTTTTCCATGCTAGTCTGTACTTCACCAGGAGTTACTCTGTTAGCAGCGTTGGCCTTGTGGTGATAGCTGACTCTGGAAGTGACATAACCCAGAGAATACCTTTCTTGTGTACCTCCTTGGCCCCTGGAGGAGTTGCTCAGGAATATTGCAACATACTATGCCATGTTTTGTTGCCTCTATCGAGCATTGCCTCCTCTTTTCATGTGTTTGAATTCATTAGGCAGGGAGGCAAGGCTGGACCTGTAGAGACATGAAAACTTCATGGATTTTTTAACAGCTAATTTTCAGAAGAAACCTGGCTACTGAAGGGCTGTTCTCTGTCCTGTGCATTTTCCAGGGAGAAAGCAGAAGTTGTGTTGTTAAGTCACACGTGATGTGGCCATATCTCAGTACAGAAATGTATTTCTTGCCTTCTCCTTACAGTTGCAAATTAAAGGTTTTGCTGTTCTGGCATAAGATGACTTGATGTCTGCAGTCCATGAAATGCATCCAATTTGATTGACAGAAACTTAACATACAGACTTAGTGCTTGATGCTTAAATGATGTTTGCTGTCCTGGCTAATGACAGTGACGTGTTGTGATATGTGTTTATTTCCCTGAAGGTTATCACCGAACTGGGCAATTCAGAGAATAAGGGGTCAGTAATCTCCAGTTTACACAGCAGCCCATTAAAGCCTGGGGAGAGACATGCTTTTCAGTTTAAGAAGCAGGAACTTCACAACAGCTTCAAGACAGGGTCTGATGTAAATCACTATCCTGTCCTTCTCTGGTGGTCTCCTCTGACTGGAGAGACAGGTAGATTCAGTCAGTGTGGAGAGGATGTTTGTTTCTTTACTATCAACAAGACCTACCAGCACAATCAGATGACAAGAGCATTTCTGTTCTACGGTAAGAATCTGTTTGTTTTTAAAGAAGTAGCTTCTCGTCCTGCTTAGTTCTTTCCCTGTGGAGATTAAATATTCTAGACGGCAATGACTTAGAACAGGAAATTTATGCAGCTCATTGGGCTAAACTTTGCCTGGTGCTGAATACCATTACCAGTGCTCTGTGAAAGTACTCTTATTCAAAGTGACCGTGCACATCTGTGGTATGACTGATGCCTTGTCTCATGCTGCTTTCCAATCGCATGTACTCCCTGTTCATGGGAGAAAAGACAATTTCATGTCATTGCCAAGGCATTTAAAGACAGTCTGAGATCAAGCCAACTTTTTCCGGTCTTCCGGCTTGTCACCCCTCGCAGAGGTTCTGCAAGGCCTTTGTTATACTTGTGCAAGTCTTTTGTCTAAAAATAATGCCCTCTCTGGTAACACTGCAACTCCTCTGCCTCATGTGCCGAGAAATTGGTAGCAGACTCTAAATGGAAAGTAGTGAAAGAAACCTATTGATTCTGTACAGGGAGCAGCAGCTAGTGCAACCTTCTGAGCTGCTCTGGCTCTGCCAGAGACTTCCCATTACATACACGGTAAAGTGAGTCTACAAAACACAAAAGATGCCTCATTTAAAAGTAGACCTTACTTAATCGACTTTGTTCTTTTCCCCCACATTGTTTTTGAAAGAAAACTTGATTTTTAGGTGGAAAAATAAATTCAAATGCTTTTCTCTGACTGGTTCAGATCTTTTGTCTGGAAATAAAATAAATCAGGATACTAAATCTCATTTGCTCAATCTGAATACAGGTGAACTGGAAATATAGGAAAGAAGGGCCTTTAGCTTGGTTTTTAGCAGTGAACCAAATCATCTCATTAGTAGTCTTTTTAGATCTCCAAGTAGGTTAGCTTTGTAAATTGGTAATATAGTGGTTAGCATGAAAGCAAAGGAATAATAGCAAAGGAGTGAGAAGCTGACCCAATTAAAGGCAAAGAAAGCTGGCTTGCATCACAGGAAAGCTGTAGAGTTTGGTGATTTTGGTGTCTGGTAGTAATTTCATTTGTCTTTTTGAGCATTAGAATGGCTGTTACTCTTCATTTTTGGCAGGCTTCTGGACACAGTTTACTCTCATATTTTTAAAAGATTGTTTATACTGGGCATAAGACTCTCCCTGTAGTGTTATTTTTTTCTATTTCTAGTGATGCTGGCTATGAACTTTGCAAACACAAGTGTCAAAATATGCAAAATGATTATCTTTAAACCACAGTAAATGATCTCACAATGCCAAACCAGAGAGAGAGAGAATTTTTCTCTTATTCTCTTTCTCTCCCTCTCTCCCCCCTGCCATGATGCATTGAGCTGTGAGTCTGCAAAAAGGTATATTTTACTTTTACAAAATTTCTCTCTAAAGAGCCTGCTGAGTGAAAACTTGAGTATCTGAATTTCCATGCTAAGGCTGGATCAGAGCACAGTTTCACCTTCTAAGGAAAATGCATTAATTTCCCCCAGTACTTGGTCAGTAAGCCAGTCAAGAGAAGAATGATCCAAAGATTTAAGAAAAGTACTGTGCAAAAATACAGGATGTAGATGTTTTCCAGCACAACTGCTTTGTTAGGAACACTAACTTTTCTATAGCTTGTCCCAGCTCACTGTCCTGGCCTGGGAAGCCCTTCAGTGTAAGTGATAGCTTTGTCAAGTGTCTCCATCTTCTGTGTGGAAATGAGATGTGGCATCCACTTGCTAGACTTTGTCTCTCCTTTTGGGAGGGATTCCCAACTCCACCTTTTCAGTGTCACATAATTCATAGAGCGTAGTATTTAGCATGAGCTGCCAATGTGACTGAGTCAGCGTGAGCTGGGTCTGTCAGAGCCTCAGGGGTGTTGTTCCTAAGAGAGAAGCATGTCCAGCTGTTCTGTATTGGAGCACTGAGTCCTTGGAGTATGACTTCTGAATGAAAGATGTCTTCTAAAATGCATAACTTCTCCTAGCAGCATATATATTTCTCTTCTGCATATCTAAGATTTCCAAATTAATAGTTAGGAAGTGAAATTGCTCATAATTCTAGTCTTGTGGTGCTTTTTTAAATTCCATCATATGCTTCCTTATTTCCTTCATCTCATGGGGTAGAGGGTATACTGATGTTATCTGCCCTTTAATTATTTTCGTCTTCTTCATTCAGTCATTCAAAGTCAGTCATTCCGATGTGCTCTGATCTGTACTGTGTCCAGTTTTGGGCCCCTTATTTCAAGAAGGACATTGAGGTGGTGGAGCATGTCCGGAGAAGGGCACTGAAGCTGGCAAAGGGTCTGGAGAGGAAGTCCAGTGAGGAGCTGCTGAGGGAGCTGGGGTTGTTTAGCCTGGATAAAAGGAGGCTCAGAGGTGACCTTATCGCTCTCTACAGCTCCCTGACAAGAGGCTGTAGTCAGGTGGGTGTTGGCATTTTCTCCCAGGCAGCTAGTGTCAGGATGAGAGGACACAGCCTCAAGCTGGACCAGGAACCATTCAGGTTGGACATCAAGAGAAATTTTTTCATGGAAAGGGTTGTTAAATATTGGAATGGATTGCCCAGGGTGATAGTGGAGTCACCATCCTTGGGGTTGTTCAGGAAACAACTGGTCAGGGCATTAAGTGCCGTGGTCTAGTTGACAACGTGGTGATTGGTCAAAGGTTGGACTTGATGATCTTAGAGATCTTTTCCAACCTAAATGATTCTGTGATTCTGTGATTTTATAGTGCATTTTTCTTTAAGTTTCTCTTTGCCTGACATAACTGTCTCCTAGTTTGGTAAGTTTTACGTGTTGCCTTTTTGTCTTTCTCTCATTCTTGCCTATGTTTCCACTCCCTTTTCCCTGTAATACTACCTGAAAGAGGGAGCACCCTTGTCAGAGACCGAGCTGCAGTGCTGTGATTTCCATCCACAGCATTTCACTATTGTTGGTATGCACTGTTACTTCTCTTCTTGGCATCACTTAAAACAAAGTGTTTTCAAAGCCAGATAGACTTTATGAACTTCTCCATGAGAATTTGGTTAACTTTCAGTTTTCATCATCTTCCTCTGTCACAAAATAACACATGAAAAACAAGATAATGCATCAAAACCAGAAGAAGCAAATAGCATTTTTCATTGAGTGGCATAGCCTTTCATCCTTTTAGTGCTGAGGACTTAGGACCTGAGTAAAGACACAAGGTCGATGTTTAGTAGCCTTAAAAAACCCCACCTGATGCTCCTGAAGGATCTTGCTCTATAGGAGATTTTTATATTACTGGTAGCTAACTTCTGTCTCCACTGCAGTAGTAATGTAATCTTACATTAGTTTTGTAAGGTCGTGCTTGGAGTCATTTTGGCAGGCTCAGACAGCTGCAAGGACCACTGGGCATTTTTTTAATCTTCTTTGTATCTTAGTTTTTAGATCATTATTCTATGTAGAGATTTTTGCTAGCACTCCCTTCTTTTTGCCATCAGTGGTTTGAGGTCAAGGGTAGAATGGAGAGTGAAAAGTTGTAAGTGTGAGTGAGATGGTGTTATGACCCACCTCTGAGGGATGTTAACTGAGGTTCCTGTTAATAGATCCCTTGGGTGAATTAGAGTGAAACAACTGTGAATGACCAGTGTGTATATGTGAGCTAGGTTTATTTCAAAACGGTTTAATTGCAGTGGAAAGGAGGTATGTGGCTCTTCTGATTCTTGCCTATAAAAGTATAAAAATCTCGTGAAGAAAATACGTAAGTAAGGGAAAGAGAGAAAGAGAAGGAAGGGATAACAGGAAGGAAGGAAGTAGACAGTGAAGAGGAAAAATACCACCGCTGATGGATCCAGAGATGATTCTTGCTCATTGCAATTTTGATGTCCATGATAGGAGTGATGGTTGCAGTCTTGATTCTTTGGGAGTAGAGGCCTGCGAAACAAAGAGTATGCGGGGTTATGTACATTTAAATTGGCATGGGAACACCTAGATCTCTTCCCAGGGTGGGAATTCTTTGTGTCTGATGCAACAGTATGAGGCATGTGCAGTCTTCTGATGGAGAGTTCCTGAAAAGAGTTGGGGTGATTTACAGTTGTTTGTGGTCCATAGCCCCCTGTAGAGATATGGCCACTGTTTGACCCCGCTTCTTGTGGCTGTGCATCTGTGTCTTATGATGAAAGGGGGAAGTTGGCGTGGAGAAAGCATTACCCCACCTCCACAGAATCTGCTGCTTGCTGGCCATTCCCTTTAGTTGATTTGAACACAACTTGTCTAAGACATTATGTTCCCAATTGTGCTAGATGCAATCAGCCATGGAGTTTGCTACACAAAGGTTAGTTTGTCACAGATGGTAGTTTGTCTGAAGATTAGAATTTGTGATGTTTTCTAAACTAGTTCTTCAGTGTTAGTTTCAGTTTTTGAGCCTCTCTTGCTTGACAGTACTGGTTAAAAGTTTTGTGTGTTCAGTGCCTTTACTTAAGTAGAAAACAGATATGGTTGTAAGACAGTGAGGAAGTACCTTGACAGAAATTGGGCAACTTTGCATTTAATCTGCAGTAAGGCTGATTGTACGAGTGTAATGCAGTATGTACTGAAGGGAGAGCAAGGGTTGCATTAATGAGCTGGTACTTTCATCTTAGTTTTGCACAGACCAGCCTTTTAGAAAAGTCAACTAGGCTTTTCCTAAGGCTTCTACCACAGTTTACCCAATTTCCGCAATTGTTGTGGTGAAGGAACCAACCGGGGGGTCACAGGGCCCAGAAACAGAGGTTTGGTGGGCTGGTACCAAGGAATGACACCCCCCCTCTGTGAAGATGGCTTCTGCCTTTGAATTCCTAGGATTCCTGAGGGGTGGTTCTGTCTACAGTTGACAGACACCTCTTGTGTCCCCTAAGGGAAGGTGTCCTGACCTGTCCCACCCTTCTCCTCTTCCTATGGGGCCCTGTGGTGTCACCCCGCCCCCTTCCCTGCATCCTTTATAAGCCCTGACTACTGTGCCTTGCTCTCTTCGGTATTCGGACCATTTGAGGGTGCTTCTACAATAAACCCTTGGATCACCGGCCGAGAGCCACCTCTGCTCACTCATTTCTGGCAGCGCCGGGGCTATCCAAAAGCCCCAGGCACGCTAGGCTCCGTGCCCTCCACCGCACGGGCTGGAAGGCTGGCAAGCGAGGCACCGAGGTGCCCCGGGGTGTCCTTCCTTTGTGTGGGACACGCCTGGACCAAGCTGCTGCCATCTCAGCCCAGCCAGCCTGCCGGCGGCGCATTTTAATATTAATATACGCAATTGACTGGTTTTAGAGTTTAGACATGGTTCTTCTTCTATAATTGGCATTACTTTGAGGAGCTGTCTTCTACCAGAAGCTACTTCTTTATATATCTGGTACGCAGCTGTGATGCATCACCTTTTAATTTTCTCTTTGAAAAGTTAATAGTTTGGCTTCCTAAGTCTCTACAGTACAATGTCTTTTCGAGACTTGAAGTAATTATTTTTTTCTCCTTAATCATGTCCAGTATTTCAGCATCCTTTTAGTTGTTTTATTACTAGAACCAAACTGAGTTCTGCAGTAACCATTTTCCTCACAGCATAGAGGAAATACCATCTGTTCCCCTATTTAGAGAACCAGGGGATTATTAAACATCTTACTAGTCTCATTTCAGTGCATTAAAATATAAAATTCCTAGTGATCCTTTGAAATTAGAGGCCTTTAAACTAATATAACATGAAAAGAAACCACTTCTAGTATTAACTACTGATCCCACTTCTCTAGATTCCTCTGCTGTAAAATTCAGTTTTATCTGTCATTACGCTCTTGTGCCTTTGCATGAATTGAATTCTTTGAAATAACTGCCTTATAGTGTCAGAAATGTGATGGTTGTAGCGCTGATACTAAATTAAAACCAGCCTTCTGTGTCACTGTAGTTAGTGTCACATGACAGGTAAGAGCAGGATGAACACTGTTTGCTTTTGTCTAGGTACTGACTTCAGTATAGACAGCTTACCCCTCCCTCGAAAAGACTATCATGACTGGGCCCTTTTTCATGAAGAGTCACCAAAAAACAACTACAAGCTCTTCCACAAAGCAACCATCACCTTATTCAACCACACTGCAACATTTAGCCGCCACTCTCACCTGCCACTGACCACTCAGTACCTGGAGGGTGTAGAGGTCCTAAAGTCATTGAGGTTCATGATCCCACTGCAGGTGAAAAACAGCCTGAGGAAAAGGCTTGCACCGCTTGTGTACGTGCAGTCTGACTGCAACCCCCCTTCTGACCGGGACAGCTATGTGCGTGAGCTGATGTGCCACATTGAAGTAGACTCTTATGGGGAGTGTTTGCATAATAGAGACCTTCCTCAGCATCTCAGAAATCCAGCTGCCATGGATGATGGGAACTTTTTAAAAATACTGGCACAGTACAAGTTCGTTCTTGCTTTTGAAAATGCTATCTGTGAAGATTACATCACTGAAAAACTCTGGCGGCCACTGAAGTTGGGAGTGGTGCCAGTATACTTTGGGTCTCCCAGCATTGTCGACTGGCTTCCTAGTAACAAGAGTGCAATCTTGGTATCCAGTTTTTCACACCCTCGGGATCTGGCCCGCTATATCAAAACACTGGATACAAATGATGAAGAATATGAATCCTACCTACAATGGAAACTGAAAGGGGACATTTCCAACCCAAGACTGCTTAGAGCAATGAAGGAACGCAAGTGGGGAGTGCAGGATATCACCCAGGACAATTACATTGACACCTTTGAGTGCATGGTTTGTAACAGAGTGTGGGAAAACATCAGACGGAAAGAAAAGGTACGTGTGAATTTGTGTTTGTGTCTCAGAGAGGCTTTAAAGTGGCACTAGGGTCAGGTTTGTCCCAGGAGGTTTGGTTACCAGATTGCTGGCTAGCTGACAGCCACGGTATTCCAGTGCCATTGGGCTGGGCATCCTCATGTAAACAGGCGTTGGCAGAAGGTGCAGGTGCACAGCCAGAACATGTGTTCCTCATAGTGCTGCAGTGTGTGAGCACATGACATTGACCACTGAGCTGGTGGTCATTTTCAGCCAAAGGCTTGACTTGTTCAGGGAGGAGATTTTTTTCATGTTGCAGAAAGCAGCCTAACCTGTTGACCTTTTTCAGATGACTTGGAACATTTGGAAACAGGTTGACCAAAAAGGTTGTGAGATCTCTGTCCTTTGAGGTGTTTTAAGACTAAACTTAATTTTGCCCTAGGCAATTAGATGTGATTACATCTGTTTGGAAGAGGGAACTGGACTAGAGATCCCAGTCTTCAGAGCTGTCTTAAGCACTCTATGACTGTCAGGTTCTTTACATATGTGGGTACATTCAAACCTGTAGTGACAACATGCTGTTGTTTGCAGCCACATTTGGTGACTAAACACTGAAACAATTTTTAAGCCAGGTTATGTGTTTGTGAGAAGCCATATTTTAGCTGATCACCATCTGAGCAATGCAGATTAAGTGGTCAGCCAGAAGGGAGATGGAGGAAACTTTTGAAGTTACTAAGGTGAGCTGAAGTGATGAGAATTACAAACTGGCAAGTATTACACTTAACCAGACTTTGCTGTTTGAGTCTGGTGCAAATCTGGACATATGTCCTCTCTTTGAGTTAGGAATGCAGCCGTGGAAAGATACAGAATAGATAGATACAGATACTCCTTCCCCATGCTTTTGTGGCTTTCTAGTCAATAAAATTATGAAGACCAGTTTACTCTCCTGGCCAGATTCATGGCTTATTTTTTTCCCTTAGAAAAAAAATCTCAGTAAGTGTGTGCATATTAAGGATGAAAACAGAATATAATGATGAAAATATAACTCCTTGCCTTGTAATTTCATTTTGTGTGGGCTGGTGCTGCTCATTTGCAGCCAAACCTTATCTGACACTCAGCATTATTTGTCAGCATGACTGATCTTGTCCCAGACACTTAGGGGAGGCCTTCCACAGGGACATGGGTGGAACCTGCAGCGGGGAGAAAAGTGTAACTGACGGGATTTGAGAGTTTACTAATAGCGTAGCACTTTTCTTCTCTGTTTGCCTGGTTCACTGAATAACCCTTTTTATTTGTCTTCATTGCCAGGGATGGCTGCCCCAGAGGTGGGAGGCTCAGGTTAATCATCTGAGCTGCCCCAAACCAGAGGCATTCTGGTTCTCATCCTCAAACCCTGGCTGGATTTCTCTCCAAAAGATGTGGATACCAAGCTTCGAGCAATCTAAGAAAGAAGCCTGGGCACTGAGGCACCTGGTGGAAAGGAACAAGAATTTTACAGCTGAAGAATTTTGGATGCTTGTATTCAAAGAATAAACACAACGGACCTGTAAAACGGAGTGAGCTCCTCAGAGGAGTTCTGTGGAATTTTCTTTTGTAGGTGACCTTATCATTTAGGATTAGTAGCCATGGGAAGTAGACTCATAAGACTGAATTTAGTATGTTCAGTGCTCAAGGGGCACTGAGAAATGCTAAACAGTGAAATCATTCTGCCAGGTAATATATGCACATATGTATGCATATATTTATATTTGGAGTGATTTATATTAATTGTCATTTGTTCAAATGTTTGAACATTAAGACCCTGGTTGTCAGGGTTCTCAAAGCCCAGATTTAAGCACACAGCTAATTACCCTGAAGCAGATAGCTCTCCCTCCATCTTTAGATATGTACCTGCTTGGTCACAAGACCCCTTTTTCCCCTGTCCAGGACCCTCCTTTTCTATATTGATAGCCACAAGGTGCAGAGCAGCTGACACCGTTGCAGAGGTACAGCTTCTGTGCTGCTTTGGAGGTCGACTAAAAACTTGGGACTGTGTCCCTGGCTAGCTGTTTATTATCAATTTTCCTGGCATCAGCAGATTTAAGCAGGGACTTGGCGGGCTTTGTGCCCTGACACTGAGTGCCAATGCAAAGTACATTAGTGGTTGGCATGAAGAAGAACCATCTGTTAGTGTCCAGGGACAGACTGAATGAAAAAAGTGCTGGCTCAGATTTACCCACCATCTTTTGCTAAAAATAAGCAGAGCACATGAGTACCTCTACTCCCCAGAAATAAGGTTGGCTTAGATCTGACTTACCTTCTTGCCTTTCTGATGATGTATTTGTATTCTGATGATAGTATTTGTATCATGTATAAACATGAAATTATATAATTAAAAGGACAGGGATAATACAGGGTCCATTGATGCTGAAGTCTTCAGTAGGCCCAAGGAGAGGTAGGCAGCCTTCCTGTTTTAACACACAAAACCTCAAATTACTTAATCTGACAAAGAATAAAACTTGGTGATCTTAGTCATCATTTCCCAAAGGACACACCTTTGCCTGGTAATTAGACCATTGCAGTTTTCTTCCCAAGTTCTTTCAGCCTCAGTCTGTGGAGGAGTCAGTTTTCACAGGATCTGTAAAATGGCAGTAACTATGTGGAGCCATTCAGATGAGGGGCGGTCATTCATACACAAGCCCACGTATGATGACACAGGCAAATGGAATTACTAATCCAGGGTTCTTTACGTTGCTGGAAAGGTAGATTTTCATCTGCGTGATAATTTCCATGGAATTGTTACTTGCACCAGGTTATTTTCAAATTTCTGTCAAACACCTGGCTGTTTTATGAAGGGATAGCCACACAGTGGCAATGGAGAAGGTTGTGAATAGCATTTACACAAAGAAATTTAGCTGCAAAATTTACTTACCTTGGAAAAGTTTCCTCATCAGAAATTTCCTCAACAAACAGCTAGTGAATTTTTTATTACTTTTAAATCTGTCAAAGGAAAGATCAATTTTGTGACCATAAACAATAGAGTATTGGTCATTAGTATCAGTCGTTGTTTCTATAAGAATATATTTAGTTTTGATTAAGCAAAATATTCCCACTAAAATTTCTCACCACTGGTGTTTTGCTAGTGTGACATACAGTGTCTGTTGGACATACCTTATACACTTTCCCCAGTGGTCTGCAGTGCAAATGATGACTAGGCTCCATGAATGAAGCTCTTCAGGGAAGTGACATTAACACTGGACTTACAGGCTTCCCTAGATCAGGACTGAAAGCTGGATGTAAGCCCCAAAACATTTACAAAGGGAATGAATGCCCATCTGTTGCCATGAATCTCTGTTTCACCTCCCAGGATGATAAAGAAGCATGAAGGACTAACTGCTTCTTGTTGTTATTGTTGTTATTTTTTTGTTTTGTGATGTTCTGCTGTCCCCTTGGCCAAAAATCTCAAGCCATGTTGTTTAAAGACCTCAGGAACTGCACAACTGAATGTTTTTTTCTTTGTTTCCATGGTGGAATTTGTCAGATCCTGACCATCCTGAGCAGTCTGGTAGATAGATGTTATCCAAAGATATAGGACATATTTATCTCAGTTTTTAGCGTTTTATTATCCTTCATTTTAATTTGGTGGAGTGTGAGGGAAAGAAGTACAGAAGTAACTGCTTTGTGACCCATATTCTGCTATTTCAAGTGGTCAGCAGCCTGTGTTTTAGAAGAGGTAACGTGTTCATCCACTGCTATACACAGTAGAAAGATGAGTCTCCAGAGCAGTTGCCTTAAGGTGTACTGTGCTTTAATGGTCAGTCCTCTCACAGCGCATTCTTTTTACAGGGTAAACCCTTGGGTCCCATAAGCTGATTCAGAGCAACCTCCATTTGGCCTCTTAATTTTTTAATCACCTTCTAGAATCTTTTTTCCCATGCTGGGTGGAGGGTTTGTGAACATCACTGTGGGAGATTTATCGCAAGAATTTGTGCAGGCTGATCAGGCGTAAGAAAGACTGACCATCATGAATTCTAGGTTGATCTCTTCTCTCCCCCTACTGCTCTGAGAAGGAATAAGCAGAAATTTTTTTTAGCACATTTGCTAGCCTTCCTGCCATGTACAAGTTTGTAATTCTAGCCAACAGAGGGATCCAGTTTGACAGACACAGATGGTACAGTCCTTTCTTTTTTGGTTTCTTTTTGCCTTAGAAAGACAATAGCAGAACAGTTGAGAAAGACTCTGTATTTCCAAAAAGAAGAGCTGATTCTGGATGAAAGAGTGCATGCTTCCCAACCTCTTATACAGTGGTAACAAGCTATCCTGGTTTCCTCTGGTATGGCATATGAGAAACAAAGACACTTCCTACTGGGTTGGCATTTATTCCACTGAACCCATAGCTATCAGCTACCCCTGGAGTCATAAATATTTGTGGCCTCTGAGCCCACAGTGACCTTTGCATTTGAAGTACAAAACTTTCAAGACCAGAGTGCCCCTCCAGAAGATGCCTGCGTTCAACTTGGAGGTGTCTCAGAAGTCTGCAGCATCTCCCTGGTGGGACTGGCAAAGTCTGGGGAAAGAGGTGATCCTGGACATCATCTTTGGACATGGTCCTTCTCCTTTTCCCTGAGAAAAATTAGGACAGGGGCACAGAGAAATGAGAGTCAAGATTGCTTTTAACCTTCCTTCTACTCTCTCTTGTCCTCTCTATGTCCAGCCTCTGCCTTCTACCAGCTCCCTCTGATATACCTGTACCTCCTGTCTTCCATGTCATCTGGTTGTGTACGGAAGCAAAACACAAGTTTTTTCACTGCAAACATTTTCTCACATTTCTCCACTTCATTTTCACTGTGTTGGAGGCCTGAACGTCCAGCTTGTCTTTCTTGGGTTATGGCTGCCTGTGCTCGAGGCAAGCTCTAGGTTGGTGCAGTGGTATCTAGAATCAGGCTCCAGGGAAACAGCTAAGGTGAGCGTAAGAAGGAACTGGGAGAAGCCTCACCTGGGTCCTCCCCTGTCATAACTTTTGAGGTCCAAAGTTCCTGTCTGGGCTGGGCTGTGCCATGCCTGTGCCTGTTCCCAGTTCTTCTGTCTCAATCTTCATCTGTTTCATTCCTGTGGACCTGCTGGGTGATTGCTGGGCTGTCACTGACCCTGCCCTCCCACCACACCACTGTTCTGTGTGTCCTGCCTCTGGTGCAGCACCTCCTGCACCCCAGTGGAGATACAGCCCATTTGGCTTCACTCCTGGTGGATCTTTTGTGCCCCAGCAAAAGGCCCTTCCAGAAGCTACTGCTAGTGGGGAATGTCCTTTGGAACACCTGGCCCTGCCATCATGAAGCTTCCTCCAATTTCCTAAGAGTTGCTTCACCTCTTGGTGAGGTTGTCTGCAGCAGATGCCCCCATGCCACTCCTTGTGTTTGGCCACCCCCTGGCCATTATCCAGGGGCCCTTAACGATGCCCTGTCTTATGGCAGAGTGCTGTGCAGCTGGGCTGTCCATTGCCTACAGTGCTCTGCCTCCTCCGTGCCTTCCTGCAGCACTGCAGTGATGGGCCTCTCTTGCCGCATTGCTTTGATCCCAAGTGTGCACGGAATTGAGGTTTAAAATTTCTTTCCTCCTCTGAACTCTGGTCATTTGACCTACTTTTCCCATGTTGGTTCATTTTTGCGTATTTGTTTGCTTTTCAAAAATCTCCTTAACACTGACACTAGCCAATACTTTGGAAGGGCCTGGTGGGGTGGGGGTGTTAACACAGCAGATCATATGAGATTGGTGTGCTTGGAATACATTAAAGGCACAATGGAGTATTTGGCTTAGAAAATGAACAGTAAGCTGAAGATTGAGGAAGTGATTAAAAAACAAAAGTAGGACTTTAACTGTGTTCATTTCTGTGCAAGACAAACCTTGATCCTGTGCTGTGGGCGCACAACTGTGCATTGTGGACTTCAGAGGTCAAATCCCAGCTTTCCTCCCTCATGCAGCATTACAGAGAAACAAAGCCGAATGCTTGCTTGTGGCAGGCATTAAAGAAAAGCAAAGATCTCGATGCTGGTAGTGCACATTTGCAGAGCACGTGATGCTCTGTTTTGTCAGCAGCCTGACATGAAATACAATGAGGGTGGCTGTGTGCTTCTGTAGAAAAGTGTGTCGCTGCTGCGTATGCATGAGGTGACGGTGGGGAGGTCTCATATGACTGACACTGTAGTGCCATGCTGCCCACCTCTGTGGGGACTGTTCACAAACCAGACCAGGGTTAAAGCCAGGCTCTGTAATTAATGCAAAGAGAGAGCTCTTGAACTACTCTTCTCAGGTGTACTTTCTGCAGAGCACAAGGGATGGAAGGCTAGATAGTGTGGGGTTGTGTGGACATTTGCTGCTGGTGTCCTGCTAGCTGACATTCCCCCTAAGTGTTTTTAAACCACTGTTATTGAAGCCTCATGTGCAGACCTTGTTTTTAGTTTGTCTACTAAACTTAGGGTTAATTAATCAATTATTAAAAACCTACAGTCATTTGCTGATCTCTTTACTCTCTGGCCTTGGAAGAAGATAGGGTGTAGAGACATTATTTTGCATCTGATCAATCAAATGTCTTGAAATCAATATTGTTTAATATATGTGCATATATTCTGCAGGAAAAAACTGACCTGAAGATTGCTTAAGGTTGCAAAGCAAAGCAGAAAGAAAAACATTTGTGTAACTCATCTTTTTAAACCCAGGATTTTTCCCCTGAAACATTAAGTTGGGGCACCATCAAGTCCATGAAACCTAGTTCATTTTGCTTTCCCAATTCCATACCAAAACTAAACACACACACACCAGATTAATTACCTTCTCCTTCAACTTCATTTGCTGTCCATCCTGAACCTGGAATGAGGTGAGAGTCTTGGAAAAGCACAGTCAAAAGAGCCTTAGACAGAAGTTTTATCCTTCAGCCCAGGTGCAGGGCAAGAGTGTGGAAAGAGGCTGCATGTTCCTTTCTGATGGTTTTCGACAGAGAACAAGCTTTCTGGGCTCTGAGTCTCCTGGATATGCAGAAATGTGATTACATGGCTCTGTGGCCTGGGAGGAGTGAATGGGGCAGTAGGCTCAGAGGACTGAAACATGTTGCATACAGCATGTTCGGGGAAGCCTAAGGAAAGCCATTTGTGTTTGATGGATGTTGTTGCAAGCTCCAGGACAGCTTGGGAGCCTTGTCAGTCTCCTTTTCAGTGCTGTATGTTGTCAGCAGAGAAGCCATCTCCTGGCTCACTAGCATGTGTCTGCTGGGTGGTGAGGTGTCTTCAGGCCTCCAGTGGATACTGGCTGTGTGAGTCCTTGGAGCAGGGCTGGATCTGAAGCAGCTTGAGATATAGCAGCTGGAGAGACATTACATCAGTTATTACTGGTCCAGAGTCATGAGGCTTGGAAGGTAATTTTATGTTTTTTCCCTTTTGTTGGCAACCTTTTTAAATATTTTGCTGTGCACATTTTGGCATTCTGAGTGTATCTTTAGCCTGAGTAGGCCTCAGAAGACTTTTTTTAAAATAAGGATGAGAATGAAATGTTCTTGTGCTGGACTTGTAAGAGACATTGGTGTGTTGAGAAGGACACTGTACAAACTGTATGCAAAAACTGTGATGAAACCAAGAGTCCTGGCAGTCATAGGCTCGCTATAGATTTGTTATCCCCAGAATCATGTGTGCCTTTAGTAACTACACCACAAAACTCTCACTTTGCATAAATTAAACTTTCAGTGGAATGTAAATTATTAATGCACTAAAATGTGCTGCTAACAGTTGTTTGCATTTGAAGCTATTACCTCCTGTTCCTGACACATACATTTGGTTGTTTACCATTTTCCCAGAGTCAGCAATGATACATCCTTTCTCTCCATGCCATGTGTTTTGTACAAAGACCACAGAAACTCAAGATGATTAATTGTGGGAGTGAGAGCAGTACACACAAAAACCCAGTAATAATGGAATTAGATTTAGACTCTGCGGCCCTTCATTGCGCAAAATACTTAATCTTAGAATTAAAGAAAAATTTTTCTCCTGTCTGAGAGGTCAGAATTGGACTGTCTGGTCTGATGACTAAAATCAAAGCCCACAGTCAAAAAGTGACCAGGAATCCAGGCAGTAGGCAGTGGCCACAGGGACATCTTGACTGTCACTCTTGGTTGTGAGTGACTCAGAGAGTAGTGTGGCAGAGGGACGGCACTTTTACAGAATCACAGAACCAGTAAGTTGAAAAAGATCTCTGAGTTCGTAAAGTCCGACCTATGATTGAACACCACCCCGTCAACCAGACCATGACACCAAGTGCCACGTCCAGTCTTTCCTTAAACACCTCCAGGGACAGCGACCCCACCACCTCCCTGGGCAGTCCATTCTAATGTCTATTCACCCTTCCTGTGAAGAAATTCCTCCTAATCTCCAACCTGAACCTCTTCTGGTGCATCTTGAGGCTGTGTCTTCAAACCTTAGTTTGGTTGAACAGCCTTGCTCCAGTTTCAAAGGAATCTCTGCCACAGGGAATCTGGTCCCAGACCCTTGAGGCATTGAGGCATGGTACACCTGTGTGCAAGACAGTTTTGCTGGGACCATTATCACTGAGGGGGGGTTCCTCTCCATTCTCAGTAGTGCTTCTTGGTCGCTGGGCTCCACTCCTTCAAAGTAGGAAGGAAAGGCTTGAAATAGCACCTGACGCAGCCAGGACAGGGCCGAAGAAAAGGGAGTCTCTGCCTCTTTGCTGTGGAACATTTTAATTGATAGCCCCACTCCTGGCCCCTCAGCCTCCTGCAGAAGACCAATGTGTCTAACAGGGTACTACTTGTGGTGAATAGGAAATGCCATTATATAGATGACCTAAATGTAATTTTAGGGTGTGAAAGAAGCAAATAGATGCAAGCATTGAGAACAAAACCTTATCTTTTTGAGGCTTGCCCAGCTTAGAGATGATGGAAGATGATGTCTACACAATTTGCTATTATTATTGGATTTTTAAGATTCCTTTTTTAAGAGAATGATTGGACTTTTCCTGCTGCTGTAGGAAGAACTCTCAGAACTCTCAGGTGTGGTGGAAATTGCTGCTACCCCACCCCCACACTGAGTGGGAGACTGTATATGCACTATTCCCCCCCTCTGGACATAGTGTTACTTTATTCACACAAATACAAAACTCAGTTTTGCTGTTGTGACCTAGATTGTGTCATCTGCTCTAGGACTGCTAATAAAAACTGATTAAAGCTTCATCTAAAAGAAAATTTGTCCAATGACCTGGTGACAGAGAACCAGCCATGAAGGAAACATGAGTCACTGGATCCTCTTTATACTGCTAGGGCATTGCAAAGGGACTTATGCTAAGCGTAATGTAATGTAATCCTACTCAGGAGTTGCTGTACGTCATCAGAATAGTACAAATGTAAATCCACGGTAAGGGCTTAATGCTTGAAACACCAGCCCACAGTGTGAGAGCTGGTGACAGCTCCAGGACACAGAAGACTGTAGATAATGCAAATGGTGGGTGGCATCGTGGGAGGATGGTGGTGACTACAGAGCCACCCAGTCTTGTCAGGCGTGGTTACTGGGGTGTATCTACGACCACATGCTGCAGCTGTTTCAGCATCCCCTTTCCCACCTGTCCAAAAGGCATGCCTCCAACCTGACATCAGGGCTCTGAAGCAAAAAATTAGTTTCCTGGGCCAGAAACCAGCTCAAGAGGTGCTGGTGAGCACTACAGGAGCAGGAGCAGCAGCAGCAGTGATTTGGATGCTACAGAAAGCTGCAAAGCTATAGAAGTGTTTCTACTTGTGGAGAATCAGATACATCCCCTCTAAAGCCAGACTAAGGTGTGTGTGTGACTCCTTCAGCTTTCCAGGCTCTATTTTGCCTTTGAAGTACACTATAGCATCAATGGAGAGCAGCCAGAGGCTGTACTGTGCCTGCTCTGTACCTTTTCACAAGCTGCTGTTTGAAAGTACTCATACCTATACTTTGGGCAAAAGCCATCAGAAAGATGTTTCTCATTTCTATGGAAGCGGTCAGCTTCCTGATGGCTTTTTATCTGCCCATGACCAAACGGACTGCTAAAATGCCAGAGGACATTATCCTTGTCAGCATTTTTTCCCGGGCTCTTTGCAGACTCAGACAGTTGTCTTACTGGAGTATCCTTTACTAGGGATGTCCTTTGAAAAGAGGCCAACTAATTCAACACCTGAAATTATCTGAATACTCTGCCACTTTAAAAATCCAGTTTTGAGAAACTGAGCTCTTCTGTAAGGGGACCAAACATTAAATTTCACCTGCAGATGTGTCCCCTGATATGTTCTGCTGTCCTCAGAGTAGGCTCTGAGATCTGCCCTGACACGGGCTGGATAGCAACCGTGGTGCGTGAAGGGCATCCAGGGTGGATGGATGGAGATTGCCTAATCCGGGGAGATGGGGGATCTGTCCTTTGGTTTTCCACAGCTACCAGAGGCAACTGTGGGTACTCAAAATGCTGTACTGTGCATCAACATCCCAGTGTCCCAGACAGCAGCAGGACTGACTGTAAAGTTGTCCCAGACACGCAGTAGCAAATGGGGCAAGATAACCTTGAGAGATGACGGGACTGACTCAGCCCTGCGGATGCATTTCACGGTCAATACATCCTGTGTCGATTAGCCTGAATTCACATCTATGATGCCTCAGCCAACCGCATCCTCAGAATCAATATCAATATTTAACAACACCCATCCCCCGCTGCCCCCCGCCCCGCCTTCCCCCGGCTGCCCGAGCAGCAAAAAACCTCCCGGCAAATCCCCGCGGGCGAGGAGCGCACCCCACCCGTGCCGCGGGTGTAGGTGTCCTGCGGGGCCACCAGGTGCCACTGCAGGGCAGGCACTGTCCCTCTGCAGGGCACCACTGTCCCAGCGCAAGGCAGGCACCGCTGTCCTGCTACTGCTGCGTGCCCCGCCCTTCTGCCTGTTGGTGCTCTTGGCCACTTCGGTAGCTCGCACTCTTCTCGAAAAGAGAGAACCTCCCTGGAAGAAATGTAAGAGCTCTGCACCTTATCCACCTTTAAAGAGAGAGGAACCAGCCCTCACCTGGGCGACATCTCAGCTGAGAACTTGGGCAGGAAAATTAAAATACATGGTCCTTCATGAGAGAAACATCTTCTGACATAGTCAGTTGTGGTTCCTGCCCGAGGAATCCTTTTTGATTGCTTGCATAAAACACAAGTGTTCTCTAGTATGCTTCAAAGGAGGTGCTCAAAGCACTGTTTAGTTTCCCGTGACATGTAGTCATGGGAATGATGTGCCCAAATACTTGTGAGGACAAGAAGTGAGATAACTGTTCAGACTTCTAGAACAAGCGAGCCCAGGCAAATGTGAGAATGAGCTTTTAGTATGCCGCGTTTATGGGCTGCTGTCTCGTCACAATCCTTTTTGTACAACAAAGGCAAAAACTGTCATTGTATTAGACTACAGAAAGCATGAATTGTTAGCTCATGAACCATTTCATGGTTTATTTACAAATTCACATCAAACTGTGTATTATTTAAATATTATTATAAAAGACAGATGTGAGGAATGTGACCCTTCCACAACACCACTCCTGTAACTGACCATAGTCATGAGAAGACTTCTCATGGTCATAAGAAAACATGGCATGAGCCTTTCATTGATGTGGATGCCTCTGGCACAACACAGTGAGACCTAACACCAAACTTTAGGCTGGGTTTATAAGACAGTTTTCCGTTCAGGACAGATTTGTGGAGAGATGCTGATGCTTTTTTTGCTCTGTACAATGAAGTGTGATCTGCTTTTGTGATCACCTGATGCTGCTGTATTTCTTGGATCCAGGACAGTACTCTGGGACTGTATAAATAGCCCATACGACCCTTAGGCTGTGCCAGGAAGCTTTTTGAGGCGCATGGAGGGTATGTGGTATAGGCAGTCTACTGTCCTGTCTGTGATGTACACCTACTCTGTGTTGCCTGACACAACAGACGACTGAGTTCAACAGCACGTGTGGCATGCAAAATCCTATGATGATGGCCCTCCCCTTACCATCCTAAAAAGCATTATGCTCCAAGAGCTAGCAACTAATAGAAATATTCCCTTTCAGTCCACTGCAGGTTCTTTGGGATGCAAGCATAGTAAGCTAGCTGCAAAATGACAATATCAGTGACAGCAACGAAGCACAAAAGGAGGAAAATGAAAACATTAAATCCATACAACACTATAACACATCCTATTGTGAGAGGCCATATTTCCAAATATCTGGGCTCCCTCCTGAGCAGTAGTTATATGCAGTTTATTGACCATTTTAATAATATCCCATCAGTAGTTTTACTTAGTAATACTAATTAATATCAATCTGTATAAAATAATACTGTTTATTTACACAAATTAAGAAAATGGGTAAGTGCTGTTTTGCAAGCATTTAATGTTGCTTGGCTTTTCTTCTCTTCTCACAAGTAGAACTCACAGGTCATTATTAATGTTCTCATATTCAGATTAGTATTCCACCCAGGATCGAACTGAAAAGTGACTGACCCTTATTCAGCATTTCCAAAGTTTAATTTGCAGTTAAAGTACTACCTACCGCAGCAGATAGGATTATGCCATTAAATCAGAAAGGTCTGGCCCATCTTCCCTGACATCTGCAGGGAGTTCTGTTTCTGCATGGTGTCCTGGTTGGTGACAAAACCTTTGGTTTCTCCTTCCCACAATCAATTCAGTCATTGAGTCTGGGAGTTGCTTGTCTGCCATTGTCACCTGCACAGTTCTCACTGGCAGTCACCTTTCTGCACCACCACTGTGTGTCAGCCTCCATGCATGTGTTGAAGAAGCCTGCTATGTACCAGGGATTCTTCATATGGTTTTTCTTGCTTGTTACCTAAAAGCAGTAATACACCAGTATAATGGACCCTCAGCGAATAAAAGAAAATGCTGAAAACTGCATGATAAAACACAACTAACAAATGGACCATTAGAGATTTCTAAAGGGAAAAGTGTTTTAGTAAAAAAATTTGCTATTTCTCTCCTTATTTGGTTTGTGAAAGGCATACATAAAATCATTCAAAAGAATTACCTAAGATGACTGAAGCACACTTCACAGTGTTTATGAACATCTTCTCAGGAGAGCATTGTATTCAAATAAACGGGTTGGGGAGGGGAAGGGCTTCCTGCAGTGGCCTCTCAAGGGCCAGGGCAATATCGTACTAAGATAAAAATTCCTATAGGTTTGACAACAGGCCTAGAGACATAGGCAGTGTGTAGGCATGGGAGTGCCTCTGCAGGCATTCCTACTTCCATGGAGATGCAGGTTTTGTTGCTGCCATGCAGCTGGGCCTGGGTCCCCAGATGAGCAGATTGTGTTGTGCTGTAAGCTGACTCTATGCCCAGGTCTCATGGTGCTCAAAATCAGGCAGAGAGGGTCAAGATATGCTTGACTGCTGAAGTGGCTGTTGGAGAAAGCAAGTCTGCTTTCTCCCCAGCTCACAAGGAACTGACAGCATTTGCTCAGACAAAGGGTGTGCAAAGTGGTGATGACATGAACTGAGAGGCATTTGTCCTCTCCTGCTACACCAGGGACCTGCTGGGTAACTCTGGAAGGAATGAGGCTGCACAGGGAATCTTCTGCCACAAGTCTATCTGGACAAATATACTGGGTCTTGCTTGGTCTGACCACCATGAAACAGAAACCTGAAAAGCAAGGCTGAGTGGGGGGACACTTCACATGGACACAGATCCTAAATGAAAACCAGACGAAATATAACCTTCATCTGTATTTGCTTGATAAACATCTTTACCACATGGTCTGGGCTATCTCTGTTCTGCTTGCCATGATTTTAACTGCAGGTAGCACTCCTTATGACAAAGAGGCTATGAATCTGTGATAATAACAGAACAAGTAGAAGAAAGTGGAATTAAATGGAAAAAAGGGGGATGGGAAATCAGGATTAAACTTTCCACCCTGCCCCCCTTCTTCAAGGGGACCTGTGTTGACTAATAGCTGAGCCTTTCTGATGGAGAATTTAGATGTGTCAGTTTAACAAGGAGAGTCCTGCTAAGAGGGGGAATTAATTTATCATGAAGATTTAAAGCATCATGTTTAATCATGATTTAAATCAAAAAGCAGAGAGCTTGAGTTTAAATCATTGCTTACATTTCGCTATGTGTGGGCTTTATTTTTTTTTTTTTCACAAAGAAAGTCTGATTCTCATTTGCGGATAAAATCCATCATGTCTTTTGTCTGAGCTAGGGATACACTCAGGACCTACAACTATTCTTCACTCATTTGCAAGGTTTAACATGTTTATTCAGATTAAAATTTTTACTTTCTTTATGATTCTGAACATCTGATGTTCAGATTTATGATTCTGGAGGCTGATGAAGACCCATTTGCTTTTCCTAGTTAGTGGTTCGTGTAAGCTTGATTAAACTTCTGGAAGAGAACTGGGATTTAGTTAGCCTCCAAACAGCATTTTAGCTGGGATTTTGTATGTGTGAAGAATGGTACCTAATTTCTTTTTTTTACTTTCATATTTTCATAGAGTGAATAAAGCAACAGAGAAGGTTTATGAAAACATGTCCAACATTTAAAACTAAGTGATTTATTAAACAAAAGTAATATGATCCTTAGCCAGTTATTTGAATTTAGCTCCTCGTCAGAATGACCTTCAAGATTTTAACAGTAATAAATCTCATTTTATGTCTTGTTTACATTCATAGATTAGAAGAGGAAAATTAAACTTTTCTGCCCTTCCTTTTACCTTCCACTTCTCAGCTCTGAACAGACAAATAAGTGATCCTAAGTGAGGAGAATGTTCTCTCTACGCTTTTGGAAGTGACTGCTCTCCCAAACTGACTTCATCTTTTCAAAACACCCTTTTCCCCAGGGCACAGTTAAGGATTTCCACTGGCTCAGGGTTCCCTTTTTTCTTCAAACATCAGCTCTAGTTTTTTAGACTAGACTCACATAATTTGATATAAAGGGAAATGACTTATATTTTCATGTACTTAAAAGAAAGAAAAGGTAAGTCAATTTATTTCCTACCTTCTGGTAAAGAGAAGGAAGGACTGGGGTTCCCTGCAACTGAGCTGTCCCAGAGGGGCAGATACGTCTTTCCTTCGAGCCCTTGTGAGACCTGAGCGATAACCAGCTGCTGCTCTCAGGGCAGAAGGGAAGCAGCCTGAGGCGGTGACGGTGGCCTGTAACGTGGAGGCAGCCTGGCCATGAGGAGCCCTCTGTGCTGTCACCCCCGACAGTGCTGGACATGCTTCGGGTGAAGCAATCCCCATAAAAGGCAAAGCTAAAGGATACGCTCCAAGTAATCAAAATGCTCTGACTGTGTGTGTGCTGGACTTGAGAACTGCTGCAGGGCAGGTGATTTCCATGGCAGCCACAGCAGTGTGGCAAGGACAGTGGCTGTGGCTCTCTGAAGCCCAGGCATTCGTTGTACTGCCCGCAAGTACTATGCCTCCCTGTGCTTTTCCGGCAGAGATCACACCTTCCTGGCCCAAACCTTAATGAAAATATGAAATCTTAATATGAAATGAAAAGTGGTACTGACTGCCTACCATGACCTATTTCTGGGCTGATGGATGAGGAGTTCATAATCCAGCTCGGTAGTGCCTCAAGATGTGAGCCAATGTCCCAGCTCCTGGAGTCACAAGGTAAAAGTAGAACACCAGGTTTACTTTTTTTTATTTTTCTTTTTAAGTGAAGGTTTCAAGAACATCCAGTTGGAGAGGAAACCTGACCTCTCCTGTAGTATGGTCTTTCCTTCTCCCAGGCAGAGAGAAGACATGCACTGCATTTTGAGAAAAGCAATGAGTTATTTTCAGCAGCTGAGGCTGAAAAAGCAATTTCTCCACTTCCTTTAACAGAAACATGTAGCTTAACTTCAGCTGAGAGTCATGTGTAGAACATGGACGCTTTTCACCAGTACTTCACTGCAGCAGCAATAACTGCTTTTAAATTTTAATGGTCATATTAAAAGAATATCAGACTGAAACAGAAAATGTTTATCTGGTGTCCAATGACCTAACTTTTCCCTTTTAAAGATGTGGATTATGAAACATGAATTTATCGAAAGGAAGAAAGAGAAAGATAGTACAGAGAATCATAGAATCATAGAATGACTTGGGTTGGAATTAACCTTACAGAGTATCTAGTTCCAACACCCCTGCTATGGGCATGGACACCTTTCACTAGACCAGGTTGCTCAGAGCCCCATCCAGCCTGGACTTGAGACACTTCCAGGGATGAGCATCTACAGCTTCTCTGGGCAACCTGTTCCAGTGTATCACTCCTCTTAAAGAATTTCTTCCCAATCTCTAATCTAAATGTACTCTCTTTCAGTTTAAAGCCATTCCCCATTATCCTGTCTCTACATGCCTTTGTATATAGTCTCTCTTCATCTTTCTTGTAGGCTCCCTTCAGGTACTGGAAGGCCACAATTAGTTCACCCCTAAGCCTTCTCTTTTCCAGGCCGAATCCAAATTCTCTCAGCCTTTCCTCATAGCAGAGGTGCTCCATCCACCTAATTATCTTTGTAGCCTCCTCTGGACTCACTCCAACAGTTCCATGTCCTTCCCCATGCACAGGACCTCAGCGCTGGATGCGGTGTTCCAGGTGGGGTCTCACCAGAGTGGAGCAGAGGGGCAGAATCTCTTCCTTCTCCTGCTGCCCACGCTGCTTTGGATGCAGCCCAGGAAATGTTTGGCTCTCTGGGCTGTGAGTGCCCATGGCTCGGTCATGTCCAGCCTCTCACCCACCAGCACCCCTAAGCCCTTCTCCCTAGGGCTGCTCTCCATCTGTTCATCCCCCAGCCTATGTTGGTACCAGGGGTTGCCACAGGCCTAGGTGCAATAACTTGCACTTGTTAAAATTATGAGATTCACATGGGCCCCCTTTTCTATCTTGTCCAGGTCTCTCTGCATGGCATCCCATCTTTCAGGTATGGCAACCACAGCACTCAGCTTGGTGTGATCTGCAAGTTTGCTTAGGGTGCACTTGATCCCTTCATCTGTGTCATTAATGAAGATATTAAATATTACTTGTCCTCATATGGACCCCTGGGGGGCCACTTGTCATCGATGTCCATCAAGACACTGAGCCATTGACCACTTCCCTCTGGATGTGACCATCCAATCAATTTCTCATCCACTGAAGAGTCCACACATCAAATCCATCTCTCTGCTATTTAGATTTTTGGGGGACTGTTTCAAAGCCTTTACAGAACTTCAGATAAATCTCATCTTAACCCTTCCTTTGTCCACTAATGTG
The DNA here is from genome assembly GCA_013398955.1 of Callaeas wilsoni. Classification (NCBI taxonomy): domain Eukaryota; kingdom Metazoa; phylum Chordata; class Aves; order Passeriformes; family Callaeidae; genus Callaeas; species Callaeas wilsoni. The sequence continues at coordinate 52,018 of VWPU01018054.1, forward strand.
GTCACTCCATCATTCAAGGCCACTGGGTTGGTCAGGCAGGACTTGCCCTTGGTGAAGCTCTGCTGGCTGTCTTGAATTACCTCCCTGTTCTCCGTGTGCCGTATCACAGCTTCTAGGAGGATCTGTTCCATGGTATTCCCAGGCACATGGTGAGGCTAGGAGGTCCCTGGTGGCCAGGGTTGTCCTTTCTACCCTTTTAAAAGATGGGTGCGATGTTTCCCCTTTTACAGTCACTGAGGACTTTCCCTGACTTCCAGGACTTTGCAAATACCATGGAGAGTGGCTTGGCAACTACATCAGCCAATTCCCTCAGGACTCTGAGATATATCTCATTGGTTCTCACAGACTTATGTACATCTAGGTTCCTCAGGTGGTCATAAGCCTGATCTTTAGTTACACTGGGAAGCACTTGACTTCTCCAGTTTCCCTCTCACAGTTCATCCACTCAAGAAGTGTGGGAAGAGAGGTTGCCATTGAAGACTGAGGCAAAATTAGTGAGTACTTCAGCCTTTTCTTCATCCCTTATTACCAGTTTTCCAGCAGTGTTCATCAGGGAGGGTATACCTTCTTTGACCTTCCTTTTCTGGTATACATGTAGAAGCCCTTCCTGTTATTTTTCGCATCCCTTGCCAGGTTCAGTTCCAGCTTTGCCTTGGCCTTCTGCACCTCATCCCTATACAACCAAATGTCATCTCTCCACTCTTCCAAGGTTACCTGTCCTTGTGTCTATTGTCTATAGATTGCCTTCTTTTCCTTTAGTTTAATCAGCTATTCCCTCCCATCCCAAGTGTTCCTTGCTGGATTTCTTGCCCCTTCTTCTCCTCTATGGACGGTGTCTTTAAAGATCTGCCAGCTCTGTTCAGCTCTTCTGTTCCTGGGACGGCAGTCTCCTAGGCAGTCTCATTGACTATATCCTTGAAGAGTTGATCTTTGCTTTCCTAAAGTTCAAGGGCGTAACTTTGCTCCTCACTTTACCCATATTCCTTGGTACTGCAAAATTCCACTTTGATCAGGCAGCCTGTAGTAGACACCAGCCATGAGGTTCCTTTTGTTGCCTCGGCCTCTGATCCTGACTGATCAGCTTTCAACCTGCTCATGGCTGTTCTTCAGAGACAGCTTTTCACACTCAATCCAGCTCTTGGTGTAGAGAGCAATCCCTCCACATCTCCTTCCTTTCCTGTCTCTTCTGAGCAACCTGTAGCCATTAATAGTTGCAATCCAGTCATGGGATTCATACCACCAAGTTTCAGTGATAGCAACAAGGTCATAACTTTCCAGCACCAACTTTCCAGCTGGTGGCTTCCAGCTCCTCCTCTTTGTTGCCCATGCTGTGTGCATTGGTGTAGAGGTACTTTGGCAGGGCTGTCAGCTGTGTCACCTTCCTAGAGGAACATCTCTCAATCCCTTTGAAATACTCCTTTGGTGTTTCTGTGTTGGCTTCTGTTACCTCAGGGATCCCTAGCTTGTCTTGGTAAGACTGCAGGTGTGTTCTTGTGTGGCTCACACAGTTTGGAGTCACCAGTCACTAGCACCCTGTCCCTCTAACCTTTGCATCTCATCCCACAGCTTGCCAAATCAGACCCACTAGTTCCTGAGCAAAGACTCCTCACTGAGAAAGTGTGGGGGGGATGAGTCCCATGTGATGCCAGCATGCCTAGTGCTGCATAGGCCTTTGATTGTCAAAACCATCAAAATTTTAGCGGTGACTCCAGCCATGGAGCCCTGTATTAATAGACTCAACCAATGCTGCTGCCTTCAACTGTAAGTATAGAGGAGAATATAACTCATGTCCCAGATTTCCCTACTAAATGTCCCAAGATCTTGAAGATCTTTTTGATTGCCCTCAAACTCTATGTTGCCCCTTCATCGGCCCCAATGAGAAAGATCAGTATTGAGTAGTTGTCATGGGACAAGTGAGAGCTTCAAACAAGCCTTGCGTTAGCCTCAGATTTTGGCAGCAGTTTAAATGTAAGAAATTACTCTGGCCCACAAGTTTTAAGACTGGCAGATCAGGTCTATTTAAAAAATGCATTATTTATTAAACAGACAAGAGACAACAGATGAAATAACTTAATCAGACTTATTTACTACATAGTACAAAACTAAAAAGAACTACTAGTAGATTACAGCATAACATAAAACACTGCACTATATCAAGGTACCTATATTAAAGCCAGCAAAAGAAATAGTATTTATTAGGAGTCAAATGTAACTTACCACTGTAATGACAAAAATGTACACAGATTCCTTTCACTTAACCCCTGGGGAGTAACTGTGAAGTAAGCATCCCTACTCACGGGAGAAACTCCACACAATTCCAGGGAAATATGTAGAAGATTTCTGCTTTGTGAAAGTTTGGTGTCGCTTTTATAATCGTAAAGGGAAGTGTATATTAGTTGGAAATGCAGCTTATTGTTCCAGATCTCACTTTAGCAGTGAGATATTTATTGGCAGCTAGGAGATGCCAGACCAGTGTTAACCCCACGGCACTAAAATAACTCTCTACAAGACAGCTTGTCCTATTTGAGTGATCTGACAGATAAGCTCTTGTGGGAGGTGAGATGCCATGCTCCAGTAGTAGTCTGGGGGCCTCACCAGACTAGGAAGTTTCCTGCTGATGTCCTTAACCCAGGCCCCAGAGAGTTGTCAGACGCCCTAGGGGTTGGGCCCAGTCAGCATATTGGGTCCTCTGTTGCCCTTGGGAGGGAATCACCTACAATTATACCCTAGGTTTTCTTCCTCTTGGAAGTTGTTGGAATATGGGGAAGTACACATTTCTAATTGTGGTGACACCTCTGGTGTAACCAGACTTTCATCCTCTTCATGCTTTGGCTGACTTTCCATGTCCAAAGACTCAGAATTTTTGTGCAGAGGTACCTCACTGGGAGAGTGAGGTGGGTGAAGAATGATTTTTCTTGCACCCCAAGCGTGGACAACACTATTTGCTTCTTTCTTTGCAACTGCTACCTTCTTGCTGGGGGATGGACATAGGATTCCCTTGATCTTGCATTATTTCTGGTGGCTGCTCCTGTCTCATGGAGGCCAGAGCTTGGTTCCACCAGTCTGTTGCCCTTTCTGGTGCTCTAATACTCCTTAACCTTTCTAGGTTCATCCTGAAACTCTGCTACCAGGCTGAGCAGGTTATCCACCTGATCACATCTGACACAACTGCTGTCTCTGCTACAACACAGTGAAAAGCTTAGGCATTCCCTATAGCCTGGAGCCTGGACAGTTGTTTGTTTTTTAGGGAGCTCTGTCTGGGTTGCTACATCCTTTTTCATGAGTATAGATGAGTGGACACCATTACTGAGCTCCTCCCAAGAAAGCAATGGACACCAGCTGGAGCTCTTGAGATCTTAGAGTAACTGAGTAAACTGCTGCAAACCGGGTACCGTAGAGACCAGTCATTCCTTTTCCAGCGTGTATGAACACATGTTTTTAGCAAAACCAATAAACTACCAGATTACTTCTTTCTCAATAGCAACATCTTAGGACTTACAAGTAAATGCTTCCGTTTGCTGTAGCTGTTTTGCCCTTGTCTAGTTGTTCCTGTTAGGAGCTCCAGCTCTCCTCTGTCTCTCTTATGACTTCTAGCTTGTAGCTCTGTAACTCCACAGTCAGCGTTGGGTCACCTCATGCCTTTTGCAAGACTGTGTAGAACCACAGGCAGCCCTCTTCCATGTAAGAGAGTCAGCAGCTCCTTAGCACGTGGCTTAAATTCAGTAAAAGAAAAGGACTAAGTAAGCTTTCCATCAACAAACCAGAAAAAAACCAAAACAGCAGAAATAAAGAAAAAGCAGCTTTAGATTATATTAAGCAGAAAGGTCTCTACTCCTTCCCTGTGCCAGTACCTGACAAAGTGCAAGCATAAAGCAGATCGGTTTCATCGGCAGATCAGAAATATCAATGCAGTTGCCTTGCTTTCCTGGGAGCAGTCTTTTTTGCTGTTTATCCACAATTGTCCCTTCTTCTGCCAGCTTTCCTGTGTCCCTACAGCACTAATCCGCTGAATGACTTTACCTCTGTAACCCCTGGGTTACACTGTGCAGCATGTGCAGCTCAGCCAACTTTCTGGAGATGCAGTTTCCTCCTGTAGCTTATTGTGAGAGTATAAGGAAGAGCTCACAGAAATAAACACAAGTGACAGGCTTGGTATTGAGGTGTGTTTTTTTTTAAAACTACCTCCACTCAATCCCTGTATTTTTCAAGGTCCCTCAAATGTCCTGCTAGCACCTTGTGTTCTTTAAAAAAGACAAATTGAGCTAGGCCCTACTCCACTGCCTGACCCCATTCAGATCACAGTGTTCTCCTAAGGTTTGTTAGAAATCCAGTTAAAATGATCCATGATGTTAAGAGCTATGGCGCTAAAGAGGCCAGTAGTTGTTTTTCTGGGAGCCTTCACATAGTGCAAAAAGGCTCAAAGTGCCTTTCAAGCTGCCGTCACAAAGATGTCAGACGCCACGTCTTACAACATACTTGAAGAAATCCAAGACATCTACTTGGACGTGCAAAGCACCGAATGGAAAAAGTATCTTTGAGGCCAGACCTCCATTGCCAGGGTCAGATCAAGAATAATCAGGAAGTTCCTGGGTACCTGGGCCATCACTAACACCCATTGACCATAAGGCAGACCCCTTTGCAGCACTGCAGTGGGCCTCACCTGTGAGGCATAGCTTCTCTAAGCTGCTTCTGCCTTGGGAGGTGAACTTTATTACTTCAGTGCTGAAACTGTAGGCTGGAGGCTGTGACCTCTCTGGTAGCACTGTCTGAAATCCTGTGTTGTGTGAGGCTGAGGAGCCAGGAGAGAAATTCAAAGCCTCAGATTCTGGTAGGTGATGGTATAAGAAGTAAAGGGTAAGAATCCAGGACACCTTTCTGGAGAAGAGGAACCCATGCAGAACGGATTGTCTGTCTCTAATCATAATGGAACTTTTCTGCTGGCACAGGAAATGAGAAAAGTTGTAGAGGAGTATGTCATCTCTGAGCTAGAAGCAAGCACTTTGTTCAGACTGGCATGGCCTACAAGGCAGATTTGACTAACACTTCACGTTTAAGTGTCAGTAGAGAAAAAGAGAGCACCACTACACTGAAAAATAGATCACCTTCAGTTCCAGCTGCTTGATGTGTGCCAGGAGGCAGAGCAAGGGCAAATTTTACAAGTGCCCATCTGCATCAATGCCAGGAGCCTGAAAGCCTGAAAAATGTTGGGTTCCATGGTTAATAAGATATTAACAAGCTCCTATGACCAAATGGCATTCTCCAGAGAATGGGAGTGGGAGCTCAAGTGTGAACCCACTGATCTGCTGCCTGAGGTGCATAAACTGTCATTGCAAACACTAAGCGTGTCACGTGGCTGCTGGAACTACCAAACAACGGGTGACTTACACTCCTGAGAAGATGATAAAAATCTACAGTCAAGAATAAGATCACAAAGCACAAGGCTAAACACAATGTATTGAGAAGAAAAGGTATGGTTTTGCAAAGCTGTGTGCTGCCTCATTTGCCTGATGGGTCTTCATGGAAGGTCCTCCAGAAACAAGTGCTGGCACCAGTTTATTCAGCATGTCCATCACAATCCTGGAAAATGATGTAAATGGGAAAATTGAATGCATTTTGAGCAGAGAATGCAGGTCTTGTCTCTTGTCTCCAAGAAAGCATGCTGAATACAGAGAATGGAAAGAAAAGAGCAATTAAAATGTCTGTGGTGATGAAAAAGTTAATTTCAACGGACACTAAAAAGGTAGAAGCTATTAGTCTGGGACTGAACTGAAGGATATGAGACAGGCACATGCAAAATCACTAAAGAGGAGCATAAGCTTAAAGAGGAACCACAGCTCATCAAATGCAACACTGGATTCAAGGGGGATGGTTTAAAACAGGAAAGAAAGAAACTGCTTCTATACAGAGGGGAAGGGAATTTTTGGAACTTGCTTGCTTAGGAGGTTGTGACAGCAGACTGTGTCACAAGGAACTGGAGAAACTCATGTAAGGGAACAGAGTTGTGCCTTGGGCTGATGCAGCATTTCCTTCTGCCACAGCTGGAGACATGGTGGAGACATTAGCCAAAAGGACTACTGTGCTGTGGATGCTGAAATGCTGTTAGCAGGGAAATTTTCTCTTCTTGCATTCATTCTGTGAGAACTTTTCCTTTGCTGTGTAAGCTATGTAAACAATAGATAGGGTTTTTGTAAATAGCATTCATATCTGGTATCTTCTGACCTTGTGTACATTATATAAGGACAAAACATTTCTAAGTGGGTGTCTGAGACTTCGACCAATCACCCTAGGAGAAGTGTGAACACTGTTCAATTGCTTTATGGAACTAGAATATATAAATGGTATTGTAAATTTAATAAATAATTCATTCCTCGCTCTGGACTTCTGCCTCACTGCATCTCTGAACCCCTGCTTGGAAGCCCATACAGTGCAGTAGCAGTAGTGTATATTTTTGCTCTCTTAGCCATGTCTGCTCACTCCTGATCCCACGTATTTTCTGCAACAGCTCACTCCTCCTTTAGGAGACTCCTTCTAGGAGCTGTGTGATGGACAGTGTCAGGTGGGATGGAGAGAGACACCTGTATTGGACAAGATCCTATCTGGCCCTTAGCTGGATGAGGTGTCTCCCATGTGGCTCTGTAGCTTTTCCAGCCCTCCCTGCACCGCAGACATGGATAGATGTGGTGTGGGCATCCCAAAGCACGTGCACTATGCAGCGCTGGAACAAGGCCTGCGGGGCAGGGTGCATGAGCACGTGCTGGCTTGCCCCACTCAGCCCCTGGGACAAGGCAGGCCTGCTTCACTCTGTGACCTTTCCTGACTAAATTGCTTTCATTATGGGGCTAAGAGCTGACCCAGAAAGAGGGTCAAGTTATTAAAAATAAAAACGTAAGGGAGGATGAAACAAAACAGAGGAGGAAAGAAAGCACTGGTCTCAAATGTTTGAGATATCAGCCTCATAAATTCAGCATCAGCTTCCTTTGGTTCTCAAACCAAGTCAGCTCTAATGCTATTTGCAGATATAGATTGGTGTCTTTTTCATTACTGTTATCAAATGATGCATTTGTGGTGCAGATTCAGAGCCCTTTCTGCCCTGGTAAGTGGATTATGCATCCTGGTGCCAGCACTACTTGAGCTATACTTTTAATACTAAAAATAAAAAAGAAATAATAAAATACCTTCCAGGCTTTTAGATTTTCTTCCTTTTCTTTTTCAAAGATCTAATTAAGATATTTATATCTCAACAGGCAGAAAGGACCTGACCCCTGCTTTGTTAGCAAAATGTGACAAAAAGCACTTTGCTAAGCATTTGCAATCACTGCTATTGTCAGCTAAACTTCTGGGAAATGGTGGCAGGGTTTCTTCTTGCTGCTTAAAGCTGAGCCAAGCTTCACAAGACGAACGTCCCCTCAGCAGGCTGGCTGACTGCCTGATGTCACTGCAGCCTTTTTGCATACCCCCACCAGCACCCCAGTATGAGGGATGAATTACTGCCACTCCCTGAGACTGCTGGAGTGGAAGTAGAGAGGTCCTTTGTCCCTCTCCCAGTGCACATCCAACCACATCGCATCCATACTTCCAGCCACAGGTGGCACATTTTATGCCTGTGTTTATCAGGCCCACCTACCTGGCAGTTGTGCTGCTTGGAGATGCCCCAGGAAGCAGTGCATTGCTTTTGGAGCCCAACAGCACTGTCATCTGTTTTGCTTCATATGAGTAGTAAACCTTACCATGGCCCTTTAAAGGAACGTTTCTCTCCTTTTAGGGTTAATGTCAGCATTGCCCAGTAGAGAGGAGACATCAGCAGATGTCTGAGTGCTCTTGAGTCTGATGAGGAATGTATAATTTTTCTCTACCAGAAATATTCTGGAGCGACAGTAGGTATTTCTGAGCCCATTTTTCACATTTTCCTGGGTCTGTCACTTTATTTCACTTCTTACTATTTGCCTGCTTAAATCCTAAGGACATGGAAAGAAGCTGCATAATTCTGAACTTACATAGTAACATGGAAAGCCCCTTGGACATAATTTCATGTGTGATCACAAGCCCAAGCCAGTACAGGAATCTCTGAGTCCACTCTGTCAGTACCTGTTTAGCCAGCAGAGGTAAACGTCAGCTAGAAGGATTTTGGGAGTTAATTTACTTGCTACCCATCTGAAGCTCTGTAAGCCTGATGGTTTTATGCTCTCGTTTTTTATGCTTCTCCTCATCTACCTACAATTCTGCCAATGCACGTGTGAGATCCACCTCTAATCCTCATTTCTGCCATGTCCAATGGTCTCTCCACCCTCACTACCCTCCCCTCTTTCCACAAGGACAGCATGTGCTTAAGTGTAGAGTGGCTATATATTCACTGAAGTACATTCCGTTAGAATGTTACTAAACATCAGTGAAGCAAGGATGAAAAGATTCCCTGAGATCAAAAGTGGTGTATAAAAATAACACCAGAAGAGAAATGTGGGCTCTGCAATGTGCGTTTCCAGTAAGAGTGGTATTGACCTCAAGGAGTGAAATAAAAGTTGGAAACATAAGCCAGAATCAATTGTTTATTTTTTTAACATAAAAAAAGTAAAGAGAATAAAACACTTGATAGCTGCTGAATCAGGTCTATAGCGCCCAGCATGGCAGATTCATACTAAAGAGAGAGTAAGTGAGAAGCCAGCCAACCTTCTGTAAGTGCTGCATAAAGACCTGCAGAAGTCGTTAAGCTGGGATGAGCTTATCATGATAGTCATGAAACTTGCCTGATCAATGCAAAACTATCTTGACTTCAGATGGTCTTGGATCACTCTGTAACACTGCACTGTGGGAATTAATCCATTTCACTCACTAAACATTAAAGTTTAAATCTGAAAAACAAATAAGACATTTTGCTCTCTTGCTCTTATTAGTGTTGGTGAGAGCTCATCACGTCCTGCACTTCAGCAGGTTTGAAAAACTCATCCTCCTTGATCCTTACAGAGATTCTGAGGAGAAGGCAAAAAAGAAAGAGAAAAAGATGCAGGACCAGAACTTCAGTAGGCAGAAATCTGTGTCGCTTAACTGAAGTCAATGGAGCTGCACTGAACTACCCCAGTTAAGCTTTGGTCCATAATGGCTTCAGAGACCTCAAAAGCAATAAATGGCCTAATTGAATGCCATAACTTACAGCCACTGCAAAGAATCTTGGTGTCAGAAACCACAGAGCACAAAAAAGTTTCTCATATTAACAGGTTTGACTTTCTGCAGGGGTGTGTCACCTCAAATTTTCTACTGCTCTGCACTGGCTTTGTCTCACCTTGAATGTTGTGTGAAATTTTTGGCTCCTCAATATAAGAAAGATATTAAGCTCTTAGACAGTGTCCAAAGGAGGGCGACCAGGATGGTGAAGGGTCTTGAGGGGAAGCTGTATAAGGAATAGCTGAGGTCCCTTGGTCTGTTCAACCTGGAGAGGAGGAGACTGAGGGGAGACTTCATTGCAGTTACAACTTCCTCGTGAGAGGAAGAGGAGAGGCAGGTACTGATCTCTTCTCTGTGGTGACCAGTGACAGGACCTGATAGAATGGCCTGAACTTGTGTCTGGGATGGTTTAGGTTGAATATTAGAAAGAGGTACTTCCCTCAGAGGGTGGCTGGGCACTGGAACAGGCTCCCCCAGAAGGTGGTCTCAGCATGAGCCTGACAGAGTTGAAGAAGTGTTTGGACAATACACTCAGGCACATGGTGCAACTCTTGAAGATGGTGCTGTGCAGGGCCAGGAGCTGAACTTGATGATCCTTGTGGGTGCCTTCCAACTCAGCATATTCTGTGAGTCTGTGTGATTATTTAACACATTGATCAGGTGGCCAGGATAAATAGGGAAACATAAAATCAAATGCAACACATTAAAAGTCATGCAAAAATAACAGGCCTCACAAATATGCAGTCTGCAAAGACATTGGGATCTAGCGCAGGGGGAATATTAGGAGATATTGCCTTTGATTTTAAGAACTTGGAACTCTGTTTATTTGAGGGGAAGAATGACATCATTGTCTAGCTATGTCAGCTAGAAAGGTTTTATGTGAGGAGAGATCATTACAGAAAAATCATGTAGTCAGCCACCTAGTCCATATCAGTTAGAAAGACACAGTTGTCAGCTTTTCTTCACTTAGAGCAGCAGTTAAGCACACACAGGAAGAAGGAAAGTTCGATTTCCCATGCTCAAGTGTAGGTTGACTGGTAGGGCTCGGGGTCTGCCAGCCTGCTGACAATCCCAGAAGCAAATGCTCCATGAAGCAAGGAGATGAAGGTCATAGCTAGGGTCGACCCTTAGCTCATGTTTCTCCAGGCACAGTGTGAATATTAAGTTCTGCTTCAACAAGCACACAGTGGCTGAGATGAAGAATCAATTGGCTTGGGAAGAACCTGGACACATTTTCAACATTTTTCAGAGGTTTCTGCTTCCCTTTGGTGGTTTTATAGTAAATCAGATACCTTCTGCTTGAAGAGATTGAATTTTCATGAACTCTCATGTCAGACAATGGCCCAAGGTGGCCTGAAGCATTCGCACAGCAGGACATGATAGCCTGCCCCTGCAGGTTTCTTCTTAGCCTCAAACCACTGATCGTTCTTAACAGCGGTGACTGATGTGGCTTGTTAGCATCACCACCTTACCATGCCCTTTTCCCCTTCATTGACTGCACCTTCTCTCTAGGATAACTGTCTCTTGGCTTTGCTTTAAGTCTTGTTTGCCAGGACCCAAGGACAGCCTTAGCTCGCCATAGTGAAAGAAGATGGGCTTAATCAGTATGGGTGGCCATGGGTTGCTTAATGGATTACATGAAAAACTGAATAAAAAGAGAATGTGTGAGCGTGAAAATGCTTGAAAGTGGAGACTTACAACACTGGAGCCTTAAGCCAGGCAGTTAACTCGCAGTGTCTTTGTAAGAAGGCTGCATTCTCCTTTTTGCCCTTCCTCCCCTGAGTAATTAAAAATCCACTGGTAACTGCTGTGACGGTAGCTGATATGTCAGCGTTGTTAGTTCTTATTACAGGGTATTTGCTGGGCTGCCAAGCCAAATGAGCACTGCTCCACCAAAGTCATTCGAATGTCTCCAAATTACAACAGCTGAGAATCATTTTTACTAGTTGCAATAAATAACAATCCTGACAACCTGGCTTGAATCCAAAGTGCAGTGCAAAATTTTATGCAAGTTGTTGGAATGAAATTATTCTGGAGGCTCCAGACACTCCTCTGGGACACAAATATTAATGAGTAGCACTTAAGTTTATCAGAATTTAAAAGAAAAATGTCCTCCAGCAGCCTCCAGTAGTGCCTCTTTGTTTTATTAATCTTCAGAGATTGATGCAGATTTCAGCTAGGAAGACAAAATTTAGATGAGAAAAATACAATCAGAGATTTGCCAGAAAATAACCACCAGCTTTCAGTGCAAGAGGGCAAGAGGATACTGAAAAATGTGTATTTATCTATATAATTCTATATAATGCTAATATACATATTCATCTATCTACCTACAGATAAAGCTATTATGTATAATATATATTATACATATCTGCAATGTATCTTTCCATTGCAAGTATGTGGAGTGAATGTTCAAAACAAGTTCGAGGCAGCTCTTTTTGAAGCATATGTGGTAAGAATGGGAAATCTTCAAGCCAGGAGAATTCCCTGGGGCTGATGACTTCAGAAGTCTGAAAATTTGCCTTTTTGTACAGAGCAGAAGAAGGATGGCCATAGTAGTAGCTGCTACAAAGTGGTAGGAGAGAGGAAAATGGGGGCACTTTATCTCTCCTTTGGACATCTTACAGTCTAATTGCCTCTGATGCATAAGGATAGGTAGATAGTTAAGATTATTATTTATGAAATCCAGCACACTTGAATACAGAGTGCTGAAATCGGTTGGTAAGAGATGCCATGAAGTCTTCAAGCAAGGTGCAGTGCTCCTGAGGAGTCATAAATGTTGTTCTTATGCTACCCTTACAAGAACATTCTTGCTCACCTTGCAATCAGGTAAGCCCTTTCCTTCAGAAGGAAAGGGATGATTGGGGAAATAAGGACATTGCACAGTAAGAAGGAGGGAGACTAGGCGTGGTATACCATTTTCTGGTCAGTTTCTCAGTGGTTAGAACACTGTCTTCCTATATCACTCACTGTTTAAACCTACTGCACGAAGGTAGGCAGACAGAAGATGAAAGGTTTTGAGATGGCCCTGAAATATGCTAAGTCATGATGCAGGTCATTTGAGGAATAGCTGAAGGAGCTGGGGTTGTTTAGCTTGGAGAAAAGGGAGAGTTATCATTCTCTACCACTACCTGAAAAGAGATCGTAGCCAGGTAGGGGTCAGTCTCTTCTCTCAGTGGTGGGACAAGAGGAAATTTCCTCACGCGGCACCAGGAGAGGTTCAGGTTGGGCACCAGAAGCATCACTGAATTTCTTCACTGAAAAGGTGGCTAAGCACCCCTGGAATGTGCTGCCCAGCAAAGTAGAGGAATCACCATCCCTGGAAGTGTTCAAAAAACAACTGCATGCGGCACTTAGTACTATGTTTAGTTGGCATCATGGTGTTCAGTCAAAGGTTGGACTCGATCAAGGAGGTCCTTTCCAACCTTCATGATTCTATGTTGGGATAATATGCTCCTTGGACAAGGCAGGTCGCACATTCAGGTATCTCCAGGCAAACGGGATTTGAACACAGCTCCTTATGTAATGTGCTATTAACTAAGGAGTACCTGTTTTGGTATGGGCTTGAACACACCCAGAGTCAAGAATCACAGAATCACAGAATGAACTAGGTTGGAAAAGACCTTTGAGATCATCAAGTACAGTCTATGACCTAACACCTCCACATCAACTAAACCATGGCGCAGAGTGCCGTGTCCAGCCTTTTTTTAAACACCTCCAGGGACGGTGGCTCCGTCACCTCCTTGGGAAGATGATTCCAGTGCCCATTCACTCTTTCAGTGAGGAATCTTTTCCTAATGTCTAACCTAAAGTTCCTCTGGTGCAACTTAAGACTGTGTCCTCTCGTGCTGTCAGTCATTGCCTGGGAGAAGAGACCGACCCCCACCTGGCTACAACCACCTTTCAGGCAGTTGTAGAGAGTGATAAGGTCACCCCGAGTTTCCTTTTTTCCAGGCTAAACAACCCCAGCTGCTTTATAGGACCTGTGTCCCAGACCATTCACCAGCCTTGTTGCCCTCCTCTGGACGCATTCAAGAATCTCAATGTCCTTCCTAAACTGAGGGGCCCAGAACTGGGCACAGCACTCAAAGTGAGTCTTCATCAGTGCCGAGTACAGGGGAAGAATGACTGCCCTGCTCCTGCCAGCCTCACTATTCCAGATACAGGCCAGGATGCCACTGGCCTTTCTGGCCACCTGGGCACACTGCTGGCTCATGTTCAGTTGGTTGTCGACCAGCACACTCAAGTCCATTTCTGCCTGGGCACTGTCCAGCCGCTCTGTCCCCAGCCTGTAGCACTGCAGGGGGTCGTTGTGGCCAAAGTGCAGGACTGGGCACTTGGACTTGTTAAACTTCATATTGTTGGACTCAGCTCCTCTATCCAGACTGTCTAGGTCCCTCTGTAGAGCTCTCAGAAGATCTGCTGTAAGATGAGACAGCCTTGGATATGCACTGAGACACACAGACCTGTGTGAGTGTGCTCTTTAAGGCCACATGTTGCAAAGACCAAGCTCAGAAATCACATTCGGGACTTCAGCTGCTACTGTCCTGTGGTCTTGACTACCTGTTGCCAGAAGCTGGAGAAGTCCTAGAGGTGTATTGCTGAAAATACGCCCTGAAGATTCAGACTTAGCACCATCAGGTAGACTTTTCACCAAAGGTAAAAATGTGAGCATATATTGGGAAGATGAGCTTGGTAAGGGCTAGATTTTTGAAATGTGCTTGTGGCTTTCCATGAGATCTCAAGTTTGCTCTTGGGAACGTCGTCACTGATCAAGAAGAAGGAATTTATCTGCAGTAACAAAATGCTGGAATAAAGTCAAACTGAGGAAACTAGGCTTAATACAACTTGAATCTCAATGAACTTGATGCTATAGGATACCGGGCTTATATGGTCTGTCAGAAGGGTAATTCCTTATTTGGGATTGTTGTTCTTTGGTGATATACATCTAAAACAATTATTGTTCTTGGGCTGATTGCCCTGCTTGTAAACTTGGCAGAAACTCACTTCAGCTCAAATTTCTGATCTGTCAGTTCAAGCAAAGGAGACCTTTGCACTCTGCTATTTATTGCCTCCTGCTTCTCAGACATTCTCAGTGCTGGAAGTGGCAACGTCTTTTATGGTAGGAGGAAAACCGTATGTAGTTGCATAAGAACACCAAATTGTATGAAGGAAAGCAAAAAACAGCCAAGATTCTGGAGAAGCAGCAGAGGCAAGGAAGGAGTGGGGAAGTGGTCTTGAAAACACAGGTGAGGCTGGCAGGACAACTACATATGATAGGAAATGGTATAATGAATGACAGGCTTCTCCCAGCATGTTGCCTCAGATGTTACCAGCTCACTTCACACCATGCAGTATCACATGCAGGCAGAGGTAAATTTTCCAAAGACCTAAGAAGGTTGCAGCTAACCTGAGTCGGGATATTTCACCTCCTTCAAGGGTCTTTAGATATCCAGGCTGCCTCTTCTCAAATACCCAAGAGCAGCCCCCAGTTTTAGTCCTTTATACTCCTTAAAATCCATGTCTGTCAGGCTGATTCTTACCCAGACTCTTGGTGCTATCCTCTATTGATTTCCATCCATCCAGTTCTGTTGCACCCTCCACCTTGCAGTGAATTCTACAAGCCAGACACAGTCTCTGTGTACATGCTGATCAGGTTCAAAAGCCTTGTAAGGCCAAGCTGAAGGAGAACAGTAATTGTGCATAGCTGTGAAAATGAGGGGCAGGGACATGGCTACAGAACAGCCTGAAGTGGGAACTGGTTGTGCAAAACTCTATCTTGTCTGGGCAGAAAGTGCATTGTACAGTCTGGATGTCGTTACCGTTGTTGTATATTCATCAGAATATGTTTCCCCTTAATTAAACAAGCCTTGAAACTGCCTTACAAGGAAAACAGTGTCACCAGTTAATGCAAGACCTTGCCCTCCTTAGATCTGTGCTTACCAATACAGCTGCTGGTCTGGTTAGTCTCTTTGACAGCCAGCAGGAAAATGACCTTTTTTTATGCCTGTGGAGGGCACTGTCACATATTCCACCAGCCACTGTTCTCTTGCACACATCTATGCCAATCCTCCTCCCATTTCCTTTCTGGAAAGAAGAAAGAGTATTACCATTCTCTGCCTTTCATCTTGAGACAAAAAAAAGGCTGACATTTTGCTGGATGACTTTAAATGCAGAATTGCTGGATGATTAATGAGAATTTTATAAGAAGCTCTTAACAGAATGCCTACGCTGCCTTTTATCTTCTAGTTTTCCTAGTTCTACTGTGAAGCTGCCAAACTTCCACAAGGTGATAGAGGAAAAATGGTATTGGGAACAGATAGAAAAGGAGCTGTTTTAACTGCTAAGTCCTTGTATGGCTCAGACGTTCTATGTATCTTGTGTAGTTTGTGTGTCTCCACGTTTCTGGAACTGCTTTTTACAGTGGAGTGGTGGTGGGTTGATCGTGGCTGGATGCCAGGTACCCACCAAAGCTGTTCTGTCAGAAGCTCTATCCCCCTCCTGAACTGGATTGGGGAGAGAAAATATAATGAAAAGCTCAGGGGTCAAGATAAGGACAGAGAAAGATCATTCATCAATTACTGTCATGGGCAGAATAGACATGGGGAAATTAGGTTAAGTTACTACCAATCATATTAGAGTAGGGTAATGAGAAATAAAACCAAATCTTAAAACTCCTTCCCTCAACCCCTCCCTTTTTCCCAGGCTCAAATTTACTCACAAATTCTCTACATCCTCCACACCTCCCCAGTGGTGCAGGGGAACAGGGAATGGTGGCTGTGATCAGTTCATCACATGTTGTTTCTGCTGCTCCTTCCTTCTTGGGGGAAGAACTCCTCACACTCTTTGCCTGCTCCAGCATGTGGTGCCTCCCATGGCAGACAGTCCTCCATGAACTTCTTCAGTGTAGGCCCTTCCCTCAGGCTGTAGTTCTTCATGAATTGCTCCAACATGGGTCCCCCATGGGGTTGCAAATCCTGCCAGCAAACTTGCTCCACTGTAGGCTTCCTGGGGGGGGTCACAGCCTCCTTCTCCATTTGCTCCAGGATGGGGTCCTCCACAGGCTGCAGGTGATCTCTGCTCCACTGTGGACCCCCATGTGCTGCAGGGGTACAGCTGCCTAACCATGGTCTTTACTATGGGCTGCAGAGGAACATCTGCTCTGGTGCCTGGAACATTTTCTGCCCATTCTCCACTGGCCTTGATGTCTTCAGGGCTGTTTCTCTCACATACTCTCACTCCTCCCTTCATCTGCAATTGCTGTTGCCCAGTTGTTTCACTCCCCCATCTCCTTTCCTTCTTAGATGCATTATCCCTGAGGCACTACGACTGTTGCTGATGGGCTTGGGCTTGGCCTCGGCCAGTGGTGGCTCCATCCTGGAGCCAGTTGGCACTGGCTCTGTCGAGCACAGAGAAAGCATTTAGCATCTTCTCACAGAAGCCGGTTCTGTAGCTCCTCCACTAGCAAAACCTTGCCATGCAAACCCAATATAATGGTACAGCTTTATCTGGTGAGCATGTGCATTTATGGACACCAAGAAAGTCACAAAGATAAAATATAGCACAGTTGTAACACTTCTCTGTCTCAAGTCCATGCTTCCTAGGCATTTTGTGGGGTTGAAATGTACCTTACAAAAAATGTATTTTCTCTTGAGCATTCCTAAGAGAGAGACACCTTTATAATATCTCACAGCAATGGCAGGAAAACCTCTCTTTTCCTTTTGTGATGCTATATGGCTCATTTTCACTCTTTCTCAACTGCTACAGACTCTTGGGCTCCCATCTACTGTGTAGTTAAGGCCTGGCCTCACAGAGGCTCCCTAAATCAAGGTTCTGCTTCTGTGACATGAAAACATGTTTCTCCAGTTTTCAGATTACAGAAACATTGTGGCTTTCAGTGCAGTTTTTCTTAAGACTGATTTGCTGGTAAAATCAGCCATGCAACTATAGCAAACAAGGATGCATGAAGAGGTCACCAAGACCCTTCTTGTGCTGAGCACCCAGTTAGCAGTTCAGCAGTGCAAAAGGGCTGCCTGAGCAAAAAGGGTCTGCTGATGACACAAGCTGATGTATCGAGGGCAAAAATAACCCTACTGAGTTTTTCTGCATAGTCCTATGAAAGCTCAGACAGGTTTAATATCTATACAAATAAAAAGGGCTACTGACTCCATCCCCAAATGCACCATGGTGTTAGGGACAGTACTGAGAGGAAGGCTGGTGCAGTGGATAACAAGTGACAAGGGTAGGAGCCAAAGATCTAAGGTCAAATCCTTACGACCTTTGCAAATCAAGGAGACTTTGGTCTTGTTGGGGCATCACAGAGGACTTGTCAGCACAGGACACTGAAGAAAAGTGATCCAAATTAAACAAAAGGTGTACATTTCCACTGCGGTAATTGAACTGCTGAGAGCACAGTGTGGGCATTCTCTTTCAGAGCTGAAATGGTCACAATTCTGCTGAGTTTAATTGACTTAGGACAAGAATTGAGTTAAATGAATTAATGCCCAATTAAACGAAACTGAGGTCATAGGTCTTTAGAGGAATTTAACAAATCCCTTTTCAAAGTCATATTGAATTAATTTCCTCAAATGTTCTTGTGCCGACAAAGAACAAATGTTTGTCTGCAAAGAGACATTAATGTGGTTAATTTTAAGGGACTAACATAAAGAAAAAGCGTGATTTGTGATTCACTCCCTGTGCTTAAGCTGTTCTCATGCTAGTCTAAGTATACTAATTTAATCTAATCTGCTCTGGAGCAACCATTGTCATAGAGTGGACCATCAGGGGTAGCTGTTCCAGAAGAAATCCTGGTACAGGAAAATGTTGAGTGCTGCAGAAATATCCATTCCAAACTACCAGTCCAAATTTAATTCCTTAATGTGTTGAATGGCAGTCCTTTGTTACCTCTGCAATTCAATAGCACAGAAAACTGGTATCTCCTTCTTCTGGACATGTCATTACCTAGTCACTTGCTCTCTCTCTTTTTTTTTTTTCTTTTTAAAAAGTGCTCAGACTTGAAACAGATAAGAAAAAAACACCTAAGGCAGTGATTTAAGTTCCAAAGTAGTATTAGGAATGTATTGCAGTCTATGATATATGTAATTGAAAATCTATAAATACATCAGGCTGATGCTGGCTAAATCAAAGCCAAGTTTACTTCTATTACTGGTAATCTTTCGAGTGGTCTTGCTCTCTCTCCACTCCCACACCCTCATCCCTTGCGACAGAAAATTGCACATTCCTTTTAATGAAATTACAGCAAATACCACCATGTGTGTAATTTTAGCAACACTAATTCTTTAAATTAAATCCAGAGTAGTAAATTAAACAAACAAAATAAAAAATTGCACAGCCTAATATGACCATGAAGGTGAAGAGAGGGAGATGGACACATTCTGCTTGCGTAGGAGCAGAGAGATTTTTTCAGACCAATTTCTTCAGAAAATGAAGGTTATGCAGTAACAATGTGTGTGTCCCAGCAGTTCTGAAAGTTTTGAATATGTTGGCCAGTTACAACCCAGTTTGAAGAGGAAGGGAGATCTCAGTGATAATGACATTACCCCGACCTAGGAGGTAGAGAAGTCTTGACTCACTCTCCTGCTGAGGAGAGGACTTATGTGACATATAACTGAAGCCACACAGGAGACACACTAGAATATATGCTTTGTCCTTTCCACTGCTCAGGGAACGGCTTGGTTTTCCAGAAGCAGATGACCAGATGTTCCCAGATGTGTCCAGATTGTGAGAGAACATGAAAGTACTGTCTACCAATGAAGGTGTCCAGTCAGTCTCCACTTCTCCACCTGGGAGGACATTAGCTCTTCTCCTGGCACAGCTCATTCTACTTCTTCCACCCTGGCACAAAAGAGGTTGGCCAAGGACGAGGAACCAAGGCACTTATCATCTGCAGAAAATTTGCATTTTACTATCCCCAGGGGAGAAAATGATTCTTTGCCCTCGGAACTTCAAAATGCTGTGCTGTGGTAGCAACAAACTGGGGTGGGACAGAGGGGTGAGAGCTCTGCTCAGTGTGTTGAGGGGAAGGGATGCTGTGCAGAGCCACCGGGTGTGTGGAAAGCACATCAATATTTAGCAACTGATATCCCATCCCATGGCAAGGAGGTCGGCAACTTGCGCACTACCAGCTAGGTCACTCACTTGGCTGCCATCACCAGTCTGTCCCTCCAGCATGCCTTGTATGCCCAGAGCCAGCTGCTGAACACACCGTGCTCTGCAAGCTCTGTGCAAAGCACCGCTTGCCTCCAGAAACTGAAGAGTATGAGTAACATTGATTTGCATAAAGTGGTGTTTCATTCTAGAGCTTTTCTGCCTCTTTTTGGCTTTTGTGTAGCTTATGAATTATTTAGTAAACAACTGGCTGTCTTAAGAAAATTGCTTTGACTGCATGTGTCCACTAAGATGCTCTGGTGACATTCAAGAACAAAAGAAATTTAGAGAGGGAGAAATACCAGAATAGGCTCTTAGTAAGTCTAGAAATATTCACAGTGCAGGCCTTGCATTGAGGTCAGAACATTGCACAATGAATAAATTGTGGCTGACATTTGATCAGTGACTCATTTTCCATGTATTTGGAGAGAAAGTATTGATCCCAGTGTGCTGGAAAAACCCAAACACTTTGATAGAAAATGCCTATTTTAATGTAGCCTTTTGGAGGGTGGGATGGGGGAGGAAATAAAGAAAAAACCACTTGGTATCTTTTTGTTATGGCTGCTGCTATATTCTTGACATTCATTCTGGACTGTCATCCCAAGTTTGCGAACATATTCCTCTCATTCTCTCATTCTTTTTTTTGGTTGACAGTGGCATTATTGCTTGATATTTACTTGTATATAAATAGATTTGGAGCAGATGACTGAGACTACCCTTGAAGTTAAATATTATTTAAGTGCACAAGAGTAATAATGGGGTGTGAAACCACAGAGACTATAATAAAACATCTTATTATAAAATAGATATTACATTATTGAAATTAAAAGACAGCTTTGGACCCTGTCAATGCCCTTATTTAGGCTGCCCTCAGCCAGCTGGTTGATGATCTGGATGCACTGTAATGCTAATAAACCAAGCATAGGATTGATATTGTGAGTGATAAGCCATGTTTCTATTCATGGGTAAGGTCAGGTCTCTGCTGCCACCTGCCATGAGTGTCAAAAGCAATCAGGTCTCTGAGGGAGATGTGCAATGTAGTGATCCCTACTTTAGATTTTTTTAGGAGACTTCTTTTTTCTCCTCTGAGCTCCCTGTTAATGGTGTTGTGGAGGGACAAGTCCATCTCCTTACCATATGCACAACAAGGGAACTCTCATGAGATTCCCTCATTATCTGCCTCCCTTTTGAAAGCTGGAGCAGGAGAAGGGATTTGGGCTAGATGTCGCTAGCATGGATGTCCAGGTACATACAGTGTGATCCTTGGAGAAAGGTCTGGCTGATCAGGTAGTTAGTCTCCACTGGCATATAGTTCTGGTCTGTGGGCTTCTTCCACTGTCCAAACTCTCACCTTCATTTTTCAGTAGACAGTCCTTGTGTTCTGTGTCAGGGTGAGTGAAGTATCTCAGCAACTTTTTCTGTTTTGTCTACAACAGATGTATGCTTTTTTGTTCATGCCACAGAGAGGGCTGTTGAAGAGATAGCCCTTCATACCTGGCTTCTGATGCCATCCTGCTGTATTTCTGTGTTTATGGAGGAAAGTTTGAAGCCAGGAAGGTCGTCAGAAAACCTTGCTAGGTTTGGGAAGCAAAGTAGCAATGAAGATTAAGAATATGTAGACAAAGTTAATCCGGAGCCCATGGAGGTTAAGTATAAGACAAATGATAAGCTTTTTCTTCCTTCAGGCAGGGATTGCAAACCTTTGTGTACCATAGGAAATCTCTGTCATTCCTTGACTTTGACATGACTGCTGTCTGTACTATGCCACCTGTTAGCTGTCTTGAGGGGAGCAGCACTAGTATGGAGCCTTAGAGGATGGATATTCAGCATGCACCATCCAGAATGCCATCACACCTCTCTTATCCAAATACTGTTCCAAAATGTTCTGTTTTGTGCAGCTCTGAGAGCTGAAACAGTGTGCTGATTTCGTTGTTTCACAGGTGAACTTTAGAAATCACAAGGTGAATCAATCAAAACAGGCCCAAAACCAGCGAGGGCTCTTCTGGGGTATATATGGTGCTGCACTAGTTGTAGGTGGTTTCTTTGCCCAACAAGTTTTTTTTCTACTTGCCATTTTTGTACTTGCAATTATTTTAAAATCCCTTCTCAGCTGGCAGATCCCTTTCATCATTTGGCAAGGAAGGGAAATCTTGGCATTTTCAAAGGAGAGCTGAGGGATGCGAATAGGTTGGAATTACAGAACAGTGCTGTCTGCCAAAGAGCAGTACAGTGTTTAATCATCCAACAAGTACTGTGTGCTTTATTGGAGAAATTAATATAAGAAATTAAATGTCTCTCTCCTTTAAAAAAAAAAAAGGAGAAAAAGAATGTTTAATTTGAAAAGTGAGGCTTCAGTGCCCACATCTAATGCAGAAATAGCTTTGAGGTGAATAAAACACAGGTTGAGATCAAAGGTCTGTGATGAGGCAGCATTTTGCTCCTGTTCAGGGTATTAACTTGCATTTCCTTCAGCATCCACTGTAGTATGTCAGGCTGCCAGGGCCAGGCTGAGAACAGCCAAGCTCACCAGTCCCCAGCAGTGCCCAGCAGTCAGGCAGCTCCGCACACACAGACAGTTTTCACTGCTACAGTGAATGACTGCACTTTGCCCTCCAAATATACATGGCTGGCTTGTGGTTGTGAAGAATAGAGCAGTAAGGTGATGGGGAGGTTTGAGTGCTTGGCAACAGCTCTTCTTAGGGGGCTAGCAAAATTGTAGTCTTCTTACCTCAAACATTGCCTCCTTTATACCTTTCTCTTTTAGTAAAATACTTCATCTAGACTGTTTTGTTCTTGATCAGTTTCTGCTCCAAAATTGACTTAAGTAAGGAAGTAATGGCCCTCTGTAGTTGTCACTGCATGTCCAGGTGTCACCGCAAGCTCAGGTGTCACTGGGACACCATAGCAACTAGGGATGTTAGAGTAATAACTCAGAATGAGAGATACAGCCTGTTCGTTCTTCCCTCTCCCAATCTGAGCAGTGGAGAAGTGGATTAACAGCAACTGTGTCAACTATTTTGCCAGCTGCAGGGAGTTTTCTGCAGACTAGACTGCACTAAGGCAAGGGCAGAGCACAAAGATGCCTCAGTATGCAAAAGACAGGGGTTGTGTGGGTGCAGGATCCCAAGTTCCCATCTCCAGAATGTGTAGGAAGACATGCACGGATATCTTGCCGTGTAGGGAGGTCTGGCTCTTTGCCTAGCAATCGTGTCTTCTTTCAAGGAGATGGTCACACACCAGGGCAGAAATGTTGAAGTTTGAACTCTTATAGACCTATGGAAAGGAAGTGCTTTTGCATGTGGGCACTGAATTTTCACAGCTGACATCATTAGCATAAAGACTCTCTCTGACAGTGCATTAGCCAGTCTCTTTCCAGTGGAACAAAGGCTGGCATTTTAATGCACAGCCATTATTCTCTGGCTTGTCTTCAGTGTTTATCAGACTGGGAAATACCATGCAGCAAGTTTAGTGTGTTGTTGGGATATTAAAAATACTTTTTTAAAATCTTCATGTCTCTGAAGGTGAGAAATGGGGAGGAATCAAGGAATTAATCTAAAGTAAGTGCATCAGAAAACACTCAGCACAAGAACATGCAAAATGAATGACCTGGGCAAAGACATTCTCTCTCCAGTCCGTAACTGAAGAAGAAACCGTTCACTTGGCCAGGACTTCGCTGAAATAATTTAATGGAAAACACATCCTCTCCCTTCTCTTGCACACTGTCTTGATATTTTTTTCTCTCTTCTCTCAGTCAAAGATTGTGATGTTCAGAAAAACATATTCCATGCTAACTGACCAGTCTTCAGAAACCTATCTGAATCAGGCACAGCTTTCGCAAAAATGTGGTCTACACACTATTTTTCAGCCAAGAAGACAGATTTCTACTTTTCTCCCTATTTAATTTTGTCAAACCTGACTTGACTTTGCTAGGTTGACATTACAGCTGGAGAAAGACAGAGCAAACTTTCTGATTCAAAGGACAGATAAACATAAAAGTTTAACGTGAAATAGTGTGCGATTTGATGGGTGTGGTATTCACTTGGGAGTAAAGGTGCCTTGATTTTCTCTACACTTTGCCACTCACCTGCTGTATGATCTCAGGGAACCACTTTGCCTCTGTGTGCTTTTCTTTTGTCCAATCACTTCATCTGTCTCTTTAGGAAAGGTTCAGATCTGCTTGCAGGGTGTGTGCCACACTGGGACCCCAATTCCGGCGGGGATCTCATAGCAGTGCTGCAGTGCACTGCATAGACTGGTGCTGCAGGAAGAATCTCGCTGAGTATGGAGCTCTCTCTCTTCAAAATAGCAACCAAAATATAAATCAAGCAATCTGAGTGCTGTCTCCAAATAGCTTGCACAGTCAAGGAAAGAGAGGCACCTCCAGCACAGTCCACTCATCTTAGTCAGCTTTCTTTTGGATGAATTCCAGGCTGGAGGTGTCCTACTAGGTAGACAGGCATCAGATGTCTTGGCTGGATCAGACATAAGGCTACGGACGTTTTGTGGGACTCCAGCCCCACAAAACAACCTGGTTCTGGGGTCAGAGAAGGAGAGGGAACAAGCAGACACGGTGATGAAACTGACAAAAGAGAGAAAGATTAATTCAGTTATTAAATTCTTGTCAGTATTGTCTTATTTTCTGCTGCTGGTAGATATCTGTGGTGTAACAGAACCTTCTCCTTGCTGTTAATGAAGTATAAGCAAATTCTTAAAACCTTTCAAAGTCTCAGCCCTGCCTGAGTGGGGAAATAATGAGCAGTAGAATGGACTCTTCTGTGTCTGGACTGCTTTCCTGGGAAACCTAATGTGTTAAATGAACCTGTTGACTAAAGGTTAATTGCTACCTGCAGAGTACTAAGACATTTTATTGAGGAAATTGTAGGTGAGAAAAATTTAGAGTGAGCACAGAGCAGAACATTTTATCATTTTATGGTACTATTCTGTTCTGAATTTCTTTTTTGCTTTCAGTTTAAGAAAAAATATTTTAGACATGTGAAAGAATCAAGAGAATCCTGCAGCAGTTCACCTATCCGTAACACAGGATTTGCCTACACAAGTTTATCACAATGAAAAATCTTTGCAGTAATATCTTGATATAGCTGTACCACTGGAAACAGCCCACAAGCTACATGGTTTCACCATGAGCTAGTGCTTGCACATGTGATTTAATAGTGGTATCTTTGTGTCCCACATCACTCCTGTGTAATGGGCATTGCAGAGGTACTGCATTGAATGAAGTTTGCTCCTGAAATTTCGTTTAGCTTCCACCATGGGTATGTTGTGTTTACCAGGTCTCATCCTGATTTGCAACTGCAAGCGTTTTAAAAGAAATAATGCCAATTACAACTGATCATTCTGCATTTTCTGTTTAATCTGACTGTGGAGGGCAGTGAAAGATTGCTTGCCAATGTCACATCCTATTTCACTGAGGGAGCACCATGAGGCAAGTTGTTCTGTCAGTCTAGGTGACTTGATAAACTTTGGTACAAAAATGATTTGACAGCACTCCAAAGAGATGTTTCTGAGAAACTTTCCCGGTTTCTCACAATCAGAAGCAATGCTTTTTTTCTTTTTTATTTTTTTTAAAGACTGCCAACGCAGTGCTGTTCAGTAAGCACATAGCTATCAGAAGATTGTGAAATCTCCCTCTGAATCTGGCTCATACAAGATATAAATGATGGTGGAAAAGCCCAAATGTGGAGAACACTCAGAAAAGAGGTGCAGCTGGTGCATTACTGTCCCAGCCCTTGCTGTGAGTAACAGCAGTACATAGAATCATTCTGAGATCTGCTCTGAGAGCATAAAGAGGATCAGGGCTGTTGAAAGCATCTGCCTTGTGTGTGTTTCATATCCTCAGTGCCATCTGGTCAACCTCCAGTGTCCTCCCCAAAATGTGTCTCAGAGCTAGAAACACATACAAAAATCCTGCTAGCACAGATGATGAAATTTCTGACATTTCCTTGTCTTGCCATCCACCAGAGTATGTATTCTTTCCCCTCAGGGGAGTGATGTCCAACACTGGGTCAGGGTTTCTGTGTTCCATCCTCCTTTGGGATGCTCCTACACAGTTCTCAGTCTTGGTTGAGATTCTCAGGCTCCACAGAGGGACCCAGCTGTGGGCTGATGTGGGCACAGCTGTATGAGAAGCAGATGGGCACAGACTGGAAGAAAACTTTCCCAAGCAGCATCCAAGCACAGGCACACCAAGCCAACAGGTTATTACCCTTGCATCAGCAAAAGAAACAGCACGTGCTGGACTTGATTCACCTAGACTTATCTGTGGTCCAGTTCTGTACAACGAGGCAGCAGAAGCACAGGCACATCCCTGCCCGGTATTTTCCTCTCTGTGTTAGGCATATCACAAAGCAAACACAGAAAAAATTCACTTTGCTCCATATAGGAAAAATACCCATATGAATTACCAACTATCCAATATGCACTTTGTTGGTTTAATTTCAGATTCTCTGCAGCTTTTCTTTTTTTCCCCCAGTGTTGCTGTTGGGTGCATACAGAGCAGCATTTAACTGCTGCTGTATTGTCCCCACAATTACACTAGAAACAAAACCTGTCTTCCATCCTATTATATGCATGGCCTTGACTTTAAAAAGCCACAGTTCAGATTAGTAAGAGCCTCCTAAAATTCTAGCTAAGAACCACTTGGACTTGCCAAGGTGTTCTTTTGAAGCTGAAATAAGCACAAGCTCATGTCCAAGTAGTTTGATTAATCTAGCCTTATGAAATACGTCAATTATCTTGAACAAGATAAAGTCCTGTGGCTAAATCCTAGATTATATGCGGCCTTAGCCTCACATTGCTCAGAAGGGGCTTGATCCCAGCTGGTGGACATAGACAGAACAATCATAGTATCCAGCTTTATGATAGCTGGGGAGTACATACATCCCCTTTGTTCTCGACATGCTGCCAATCAGGAGGCCTGATCCACAGATTAAGTGCAGCTATACTGACAGCATGATACTGGAAGACAGAGCTAATAACACCTAAAAATTTATTAAGGGAAGGCTTGCAGTATGTTCAAAAAAGTATCCTCTTATGCTACATGAATAAGACATTTTGGCCACTTTTCTGCACACAGAGTCCTACCCTGACTCTGCAACTGGTCCAAAGCAAGGCCAGGCATAACTGGAACGTTACATTCTTGCAGGATGAGAATCTGTCAATTCTGCTTGAAACGGAAGAAAAGAAGTTTAAAGGTAGTGGAAACTTGCGATAACTAGGTCCGAGAATGTTCTTAATCTCTGCTAGTCACTTTCATGTTGCTGGTTTTTGTGAGTGTGCATAAGGAAGTTGTGCAAGTCCTCCTGCCAGTAGTGCAGAGATGTTCAAAACACTGGTCCCATCAGTGAAACACTTGATCCCAGTACAAACTGATGCTCCAAGAACATGATTTAAAATAAAAGAAGACATATGTAACTGCTATCAAATCCAGTAATATATTGTTTGTGATCCTCTAGAGTGTTCTGTCTCCTTACAGCACATCTCTAATCTTACTACTTTTCACAATTTTTTCTCTCCTCTCTGCCTGTTGGAGATCAGCATGTGATAACATTATCCTGCTGAAAATCTGAATTTTGGCTTTGAAGACTGCTGATTACAAGACAGAGAAAATATCTTTTCCCATCTTTTTTTTAAATCACAGATTTCTGATTTAAAGTGTGATCACTGCAGATCCAAAAGCAGGAGGTAGTGCTGAGAAAAACCTGGAGATTTTGTATGTCCCGATTCCTGTCTTTCACAGGTGAAGAGACTTCTCTATCCTGACTTTATGCCTTGGATCTTATTGCAGAGGGAAAACAAAAAAAAGGCTGCTGTCTCCCCTGGTCTAGTTTTGATAGGTAGATTTTTTTTCTTCCTCACAGGAGCTAAAAAGAACCGAAGAAGGGAAGGGCCTTTTGACTGACATAACTGCTGCCTGCAAGGAGAGAAGAACCTGACTGGGAGACAGGTAAAAAGGTTTATGCCACCTCTCAAAATAATAAAATAGTTGCTTAACTAGAAAGAGGTTGGCCTGGACCTGGTATTCTTGCACGTGCTTGAGCAGTGGGAAAACCAGCTATTGAGATGGCAGCAGTGCATCTGAACTGTCTGAGTGTGTTGGCACTTATTTCCTTGTCTGCTCTGTATTTGTCCAGCCTAGACAGGTCCCTATTTACTGTATTATTTTCTCACTTCATGCATGAGTCAGAGACATTCAAGATTTGGTGGTTTGTACCCAGCTAGTTCTATCAAAGATGTTCATGGTTATTACATCCCGGATCCAGTCCCGCAACACAGTCCTTTCAATACCGTGTCAACAAGGAGATATCCTATCTAATTCCACCTGGTATTTAAGTATCTGGCTATGCACTGGAATGGCAATATGGCTTGAAAAGAATATATACCCATGTATGTATAGCATATCACATATACATGCAGGATGAGCACAGTCTCAGACAAACTCCAGGCAGAAGATCGCTCTAAGAAAAGAGTTCTGCACATTAATCTTCTTTCCCACCCCTCCCCATCATTTCCAGTGTACTAAAACTGTTGGAAAATTGTCCCTCTGGAACATTCGACAATCTCCAGCTTTTAGCAATAGCCATGCTCAGTAATCACGACGGGAATGTTAGAGAATGACAAAGGGCAATACAATGTACAAGTGAAAGACCAGCTCCTCACATGACCTCTTTTATAGCTAAGTGTTGCCTCTGTAAAGAGCTCAGACATTTTGAAGATCTATTTACCTCATTAGAAGATCATACAGGGACCAAATCTCTGTCCTTCTTTCTCACTCAATTTCCCCAAGCAAGTTCTGTCCTTTAACTAGGTCCCAAAATAAGGTGCAAGATAATGGAATTTATTAAGGGGAGAGAGTGATATCCCAGCCTACACGAGCCAATGTGCAGCAGACATTCCAAGAGGTAGAAGTACAAGTCCACTCTTGACAAGTTCTGAAAACCTGACAGTAGAGACTATGATCCCAGTACATAAAGCATGGCTTTGGAGTGCAAATCACACTATGAAAAAACCCAAGGTGCTGCCTGACAGATGACGTGCAGCACCACACAAGAGAGCTCGCCCAGCCCTGGCATTACGCAGTACATTTCCTGGAGGCAGAGAGGACAATCTAGCCATCATCACTTGGTTATGATTATGATACCTGTTCACCTTTTCTACATGAGGAACTTGCCATTAGGACAGTATAAAGTGTTTTGAAAAGGATAATTTTTCTCTGTTTTTTTACAGATGAAGAAAAAGAGACAAAGTGAGCCAAGTCATCCAAGGCCAATCAGAACTTTAGAGTCTGAATCAGACACTGGGCTTACTAGTGAGTCAACATCAAGTTAATCAGGTATTCATAAAGCTGTGTTATTTACTAATCTCAATGTGTCCACACTAGAGGGTGCTGCACTGCTTTTCTAAAGTAATTTCCTGTATTTCTTTTATTTAAGCTCATGCTGAACTCAAGTAAAACTTCTTTTTGCTTGACAGTGAAGATCTAAAGAACAGGAACTGTTCTTGGGTAACTCAATGAAGGCATGAAGCTTTGCTTTGGAGAATTAAGCTCCTAAGGAGGAAAAGAAACTCTTTTTTAGATCAATGAATTTGCAAAGGCATTTTCCCAGGAAATACTGGTCACATACAAAACTATACATATAAACAATATCCTTTTTTCATAAAAGCAATTAAAAAAAAAGAGACTAGAATAATACAGAATTTTAACAGATGCAGTGGAAGAGAACTTGTAAGTGTTTCTTAAAAACAGCTTCAATCAAAATGTTGACAGTCAAATTTTTGTGGTAGAATATGTAGATATAATAGATTGTTTTATGAAAATCTATTTTACCAGTAACAGTCTGACTTAAAATATCTTTTAAAAGTACACATACAGATTAAAAAAATCCAACCCAAAAACTCATTCTCCAGCAAATTTAAGAAAACTAACTTTAATTAAATTAACAAAAACCTCTCAATCTGAAAATTATGTGGGATGAATTTGTATAGCTCAGAGACTGTGAATGCAGACTAGATATGACATCAGGACCAACGGCATTTCTAATGGTCAAGGATGTGGGTGACATTCTGCTTCTTTTAGAAGGGAATAAATTCAGAGAAACATTTTTGAGGTCAATGGTGGCATTAATTTGAGATTTTAGCATCAGTGTCATGCTACCAAAGGTGTGTCCTTAGCAAGGAACACGCATACACATGCATGCACAGATATGCATGTGTGCACATACAGAGAATGCAGACATCAGCATGTCTCAGCTACATTCTTTGGAACAATTTTCTTTGGCTTGAGAGTGGGAAATAAATTTTGCTGCTGGGAACATAAGAGCCCAGAATAGCTATTATAGAAGGAGTTAAAGGTTAGTTTTCTCAATGGGCAACTCAACAGACTCTAAATCAAGCACCAGTGAGAGAAGCCATACCATGTGGAATTGAAATGGACATAAATTATTCTGCTTTTTTTCCGAAGTTTTCTTCTGTACTACAATTACCTTATGCTGGCTTTAGCCAAATTAGCCCATCTCTCATACTTTTAGATGTCACACTGCAGATACTTGTGAGAATTAATACACTATCTGCATACAGACCTGAGAAAGGTATGATTTTGAGCTGCTTTCATCAAACCATGACTTCTTCCTGATCATAGGTCCATAAGGTGAACAGGCATGCTCTCTGCAAATTTATGTTCCGGATTACAATTTGCATAGCATCCTTCACAAAGTTCGTGGGAATGCTGGATTACTCCAGTGACAAATTTATAAGATTAAGAGGAAGGTTGTCAATAATTCAATTAAGCTGCTACTAGTAATTTTCCAATATATTCCACGGTAGCCACTGTTGTAAGTCCTTTTGAAATGACTGCATAGCAGCAGAACTTGTTACACGTCAACCTGAAAGGCAACATGGCTGGGAAATTTTGGTATGTATTGATTAATGCTGAAAAAAAAATCTCCTAGCTTCCGTCAGAGAGGTAGCTGCTGGAACTGAAGGGAGGAGACTTCAAAATTAAAAAGCACTCTCCACAGCAGCTAGCCAATGCTGCACTTGTGTGCACATTTTGCAGCTTTCCACTGACTGTTCCCAGTTTCTGTGTTGAATTACCCCTTCTCTTCAAATTCAAACACACATGGCACCTCTGGTTTCCTTGTTCCCTGACTTTGTGAGGAGTCCCACTCTCCCTGACATAAGTGCTCCATGGCACACTGTGCTACAGCAAAAGCTCTGCCCTCACGTATCTACTGCTTATGGTGCTTTACAGCTGCCATAAAAACAATTGTTTTCATGTTTGGATTAAAGCAGTAAGCAAACTTACTGACGTCAGAGGTGACAGTTTTATCAGAAACCCGGTTAAATTCCTCTGAAATTCAGAGGAGGCTTTTTCAACAGGGGAGATAATTCCAGGTGCATGAACAAGGTGTCACCTGCTTTTGTCCTCCAGCTTTGCCTTTTGTCTGATGTGGCTCTATGTGGCTGCTCAATGGACCATGACAGCTCCCTACCTTGCTAAATTCCCTTTCAGCAGTAGTCACTTCAGAAAACATATTCTCAATGATTTTTCCACTGGTACTCTGCACATGCGATGGCTCAGGGTGCTGGGCTGATAAGAGCCCCAGCAGAACTGAGCTTCCTAGCCTGAGGAAGGTGAGGAGGATGCTCTCCCTCTAAGGAAGATCTGCACAAGGCAGATCACAGCAACCTATTTCTGAGCCTTGGTTTTGGAGACAGAACATTTGAGGTCAGGGCTCTGAGTTGCACCTACCATTTCAACATCTTTGCACACTGGAGATACTTCATCCTATGAAAACAAATGGAAAGGAAACGGGAGGAAAAGGAGTACAGATAAAGCCAGACAGGGGGGAAACATGATGTATCCTTCCCTTCCAGTGGTATAAAACGCGTTGGAGTCCCATTATCACTGCACTCTCTGCACCTTCCTCTCCAGCTCATGGTATGCAGATTTCACGGATGTCAGATGGTATTGCGGAACCATTGTTTGAAATCCAGGCACACAACCTGTTAGTTACTATTTGCATTCAGTGGATTGCCATCGACCAAAGAAGGTAATACTGGAATTTCATTGCATTTGCTGATAGCAGAGCAGCTCTGCACACCATGAGAGCTTAACCTTGTGAGAGGTGAGATGCCCATGTACTGGAAGAATTGCTTCACATCAGGAGAGTGAGTGACAATACTTTTGTTGCTGTTTTCCTCAAGACTGGCACTTGCACAGTGAAGCCCTAGGACTAGGCTAGCCTGAGATCCAGCCTATTAGCAGTGCAATCAACTGGTATCTGTCACTTGAAGCAGTGGGAAGGTGTCTGTGTGTTTCTACTCTCCTGAGGTGTGGTGCAGAAGTAAGAGTCACAGTCTTGTCTGCTTTCAATAAGGGTATAAACCCTTATTGAAAAAGTATTTTTGGACATGGGAAAGCCAGGCAGAGAGTGTAAAAGAACAAGAAAACAAGAGAACACCTTCTATTTCACTCTGAAGAACCTTTTAAACCAGCTACAATTACTTTGAAGGTCTGCAGGAACTTTTGTCTGCAGATGAGGAGGAAATTCATCCTGAAGTTGAGAAAACATTCCTGTTCCTCTGTGGCTCTTTACTTACCAACTTTTCATGCTACTCTAATCTTTCTCTGTGTTGTTCTGCAGGACACAGAAATAGATGACTTTTTCTCTTTTTTGACTCTAAGTAACTTCTGTAATCAGAGAAGGTGCTTTAACTGGTCCTCAGGTTATCCCACATTTAATCTCCTTATGAGATGTGCTCTTCTTGTATTTCTTACCATAATATTTGTAGGGAGTGAAGAGTCTTAACTAGAAGACAAGAGCCCACTCACATCTTTTACCACAGAGGAGAAATAGGATCACTGGTGATCCAAGTGGAGAATGATGTGGGTAGAGATGTCACTTGTGATTTCTCAGGCTCACTTTCAAGCCAGATCTCCTAAACCTGTATATTTAAGCATGCATAAAATGCACACTTTTTCTCCCACATTGTTTGATTTATGATTCAGTGTGGTGCCTTTGTTCTCCAAGGCTTGTCTGCAAAGCCAAACCATTGAACAGAGCAGCTAGCTGGTGACCTTAGACCTTTAACCCAATCACCAGCAATGTCTGCTGATTCTTATATTTCAAATCCTTATAGATCACTTGGGTGGGCTGTTTTATTTGCACGTGGCACTATTGGTATCTTCTTGTGTTAAAAACCTAGGAAACTGCATATGTATATATATATATATAATATAAATTGCCCCACGTGTTGCCAAGAGAACATAAGAGGTAAAAGTTGAGTACTTGGGAGTTAGGTAATGCCAAAAACACTTGAACTCCCTCGTGTGTGCACATTATGAAACAGTCTCTACTTACAGGATCACATTACTCCTGTTTCCACAGGTCAGACAATACTAGGTGCTGTAAGCAGGATGAAAGCTCGATTGTATGTCTCTCCTGCTCCTGTGACAGAAAATAGAGGGTAAAATGCAAAACAACAAACTGTGAGGAATAGGGTAGTTTGGAAAAGGCATAAGCAAAAAAATCATCTCGTTGAGATGTAACACTTTCAAGGCGTGTGGCAATATTTGGCACAAATGTCCTGATAAAAGATTTCACCTGCCTTCATACTATTCCTGTATGGTCTGGTCAGCCCTTGGGACTTCATGCTGAAAACTGTAATTATGACTGGCAGTAAGATTTACCAGCATTTGAAAAAGAAAATATAAGGGAAAGAGTCATAGAGACAAAATGTGTTTTGCTTTCTGCTCCACACTGGTGTTCCAGAAGTGTGGGAAAGCAAAGGGATTTAATAAGGTTAAATTGCAGTCTTATGTGACAGGTCAGCAGTTCTACTAGGTTTGTCCTTCACATTGGTGTGGAGTATCAAGCTCCATGCATCCAGGCACTTTGCAAATTTTTTATTGTTTATTCCAGGGAGCATGGTAAACCTACTGTCTAGTGGTCTGCTACACAGTAACACTTTTTTCTGTAGTAAAGAAAATTTAAAAAATTGAGAAAAAGGAATTAAAAAATGAAGGAAATTAAAGGGAAAAAATAGAGTGTAAACACAACCTGAAAGCATATTCTCTTTGCCAAAACTTCATTCATAACAGTAAGAACATGTTTATTGATGTTGAATTAACTTCAAACAAACACCCAGGACTAAGGAAAAATGGGTGTCGACTAGAAAAATGGCATAGGAACAGAATAGATGAAAAATGTCCTCAAGGTCAGTTTTAGCACATCTGTTGTTCATAACATGTGTCTATATATAAATATAAAATTACTTGGATGAGGGTGTTGAAAACCTAAGCAATATCCAGCTCTAGTTTCCGTTTGCTCACTCTGGAGTAATTCCACAGACCTTAGTGGAGAAGATCCAGATTTGCCCTAGTTAAAAGATGGAGAGCACAGTCTGACTCAGAGAGCTCAAAACTCTGAGAGCTCAGAGTTTACAGATGATGCAGAGGATGAACAAATAGCAAGAAACAGCGTAACCAGATTCCAAGGGATTTGGATTATATTGAGAATTGGAGCCGGCAGATGGGAAATGCAGTTCATTGTCAAAATGATAAAATAATGAGGCTGAATTCAAGGAGACAATCTAGGGAATAACTGCTACATTCAGCAAACATCATAACTAGAAAAGAGATTAAGGCAAAATGACTGAATCCCTCAGCCTGTTACACAGCTACAGTAAATAGAAAGGCCTGTGAGGTATGTGCTTAAGTGCTGTAGTAGAAGTAGAGAATATTAAAGAAGATGCACAATAGTCACAGTATGTATGGCACTTCCTAAGCAATTGTCTCTGCTTCTAATCATCAGTGTACAGAAAAGCTATCCTGTCATTTTCCTCACCTCTGAGAAGGCCTAGCACTGATCTGGGCAATGCAAGTTGGGACAAAGGACACCTTGGTGTTATTTTCTCTCTCCTTTCTTCCAGTATAACTGTGAGATCCCAGTTAGCAGATGGTGATGAACATCTCAGTGACATACAAGCATTGCATACCCTCACAGGAGAGACTTTAAACCCTGAGTTCCCCCAGAGAAAAATGTTTTAGGCTGGTAGGTATGCCAGTATTTCAGGAAATCGATCTCATTTGTCTAGGACCTGTATGTTGGTCCAGCCTTGTGATGAATTTGCAGTAATCAGCGTGAACAGAAAAGATTCAAGAGGAGACATTCTATCTCTATCTCCACATTCACCATTTGTGCTGGCACCATTCTCAGTCTGAGAGGGACCAAGAGAAACCTTGTCTGAAAACCCATAGGTGTCAAGCAGAGTGTACTCCTCTGATACTCAAGAAGGATGTACTGGTAACAATGGATACAGAGCAGGTGGAGGTACTCCTGGAGTTCTTTTCCTGAGTCTTCAGTGGCAGTCAGGTTTCCCACTTTCTTTCAAGACCCTCACCCTATGGGTAGGTGTGTGGGGGTGAAGTCCATTTCACTGTAAGCAAAATGCTTACAGTGTGGGACTTCACTTGATGAAGCTAAATATCCACCCGTCTATGGGACCTGATGAGATACATCACAGGGTTCTGGGGGAACTGGCTCACGGTGTTGCCAAGCCACTCTCTATCATATTTGAAAACTCATGGCCGTCAAGTAGAAGTCCCTGAAGACTGTAAAGGGAATTGTTGCTCCTAGTTTTTAAAAGAGGAAAAAGGAAGGAAAAGGGAAAAGGGGAACTACAGACTGGCAAGCCTCACCTCTGTGCCTGGGAAGATCACGGAGCAGATCCTCCTAGAACGTGTGCTATGGCACATAAGGGACAATGGGGTGATTCAAGGCAGCCAGGACAGCTCTACTAAAGGCAAAACGTGCCTGATAGATCTGGTGACCTCTGGAGTGATGTCAATGGTCAACAGGGAAGGACAGATAGATGTCATCTACCTATACTTCTGTAAGAATTTTGATATGGTCCCACATCGCATCCTAATGTCGAAACTGGAGAGACATGGATTTTACAGGTGGACTATTCAGTGGATAAGGAATTGGCTGGATGGATGCAACCAGAGAGTTGTGGTCTATGCCCAGGTGGAAGCTGGTGACAATGATGCCATCCGGGCTCTCTCTTGGAACCAATGCACTTCAATATCCACATCAATGACACAGACAGTGGGATTGAGTGCACCTAGCCCCAGCAGGTTTGGAGATGACACAAAGCTGAGCAGTGCAGTTGGCACAACAGAAGGATAGGGTGCCATCCAGAGGGACCTGGATGAACTTGAGAATTGAGCCTATGAACTTCATGAAGTTCAACAAGTCCAAACGCCAGGTGCTGCACCTGCATCAGCAATCCCAGACAGGAGTGAAAACTGGGAGAAGTCATTGAGAGCAACGCTACTGAGATGTGCTTGGGGGATTTTGTGGATGAAAGGTTGGACGTGAGCCATGCACTTATGGCATGCATGAAAGGCTGGACATGAGCCATGCATAGAAAGCCAGCTGCATCCTCGCTTCATCAAAAGAAAAGTGGCCAGCAGGTAGTGGGATGGGATTTTCTGCCTCTACTTTGCTCTTGTTAGACTCCACCTGGAGTTCTCTGTCCAGGTCTGGGCTCCATAGCACAGGAAACATATGGACCTGTTGGAGCAAGTCTAGAGGAGGCCACAAAGATGACTGTAGAGCTGGAGTACTTCTCCTATGGAGACAGGCTGAGAGAACCCGGATAGTTCAGCCTGGAGAAGGCTTCAAAGAGATCTCATTGCCACCTTCCAGGACCTTAAGGGGGCTTATAGAAAGGAGGAATAAAGACTGTAACAGCATGTAGAGACAGGACAAGGGGCAATGGTTTTTAACTGAAAGAGAGTAGTTTAGATTAGATGTTAGGAAGAAATTCTTTACTCAGAGAGTGCTCAGGCACAGGAACAGGTTTTCCATAGTGGTTGTGGATGCACCATCCCTAGAAATGTTCAAGACTAGGTTGGATGGGGCCTTGAGAAACTGGGTCTAGTGGAAGGTGTCCCTGCCTGTGACAAGGGGTTGGAGCTATATGATCTTTAAGGTACTTTGCAATCCTTCTATGATTCTATGGTTCTGTTATGAGGAGGAATATTTTTGAGGATTCAGCTTACTTACAAAGGGCACTTATTGCACCTTCCCTCTTCATAAAACATACTCTCACATTAATTAACTAACTTGACAGAATCCTATAAAATTTAGAGATGAAAATAACATAGTAATTGATGATTATTTTTTTTCTTCCACAAGGGAGTGAGAGGACATTATTTATCATACTATAAATTTATGGTGTCAGTTCAACAGTTTACCTTTCTTAATTTCATGATTCTGCCCTTTATAGTTACTAGTCCTGCCAGGATCACTCTGGGGCCAAAAAGCTGATGTGTTGAACACCTTTTGTCACGATACTGTTTATTTTGGTTAAATAAGCAAGAGACTGACGCTAAAGGTTTGATTTAATTTTCTGCTTTGTTCTTCCAAAATCAACCTCCCTGGTAAAACAGCTTTTGGACGTTTTAGTAGACTCCAGTTTTCTAATCTGACTGTGATTTTTTCCTGTCTCCTTTGATGTTTCCTCTGTGGGGGAAATTTTGAGTTATACAGGACACCACTTGTTGTAGCTTTTCCAGGTAGTAGTTGTCTCATTCTCATTTTGGCAAGCAAGTGAGCAGGTCTGAACGCTGCTCTACTGCACAACTCTCTGGCAGGGAGTGGCTTTGATGCCAACAAAAAGATTAGTTGGGGAAAATGCATGAGATAGCAGTGAATAGAGCACACTTGCTGTGGATCAGCTGGTGTGTCCCAGCCACATGTCTAAGCCCTTGCATTTTATAGAGAGGTGTCTCTGCTCTCACGGCACTGACACCCTCATTCTCTGGCAGAAAAATAGTTCCTGTCAACCCTTCACGAAAAAAAAAAAATCACAGCAGACATCCAACATTCAGAAACTGAAAAAGGATCTGCAAGTTACTTCTGAAGAACCAGCCACCCCTCCCCCCTTCTCCCCCCCGGTAGTTTTTAACCATAAAAAAGAAGCAGGAGTGTTGCAGAAGACCAGAGACTGTGGATTTATTGATTCAAGGATGCCCCTGCTGCAGTTAATTCTGTGTGAAAATGTCTGGATCCTATGTTGTGGTCCAGTCTAAAAACCAAACAGGAGAAATTTCTATAAGAAAAGTCCATCATCAAGCAGTCCAAAAGTCAGCATTTCATAGATTTGAAGGTCAGTAGGGACCATTATCTCATTTAGGACGACATCCGGTAAAGCACACAGGCTGTAGGGCTTCATCCAATTACCTCTGCATCAGCCTATAGCTTTTATATGCCTGTGGCACATCTCATTCTGAAGAAATGGTTTTCCTTGGTCAGCCACATTCACCACTGAAAGCATGTGGTTTCCTGGCCGTTTGTATGCAAAACTGCTGGAAATGCAGCAGTTTGCAGCTGGTCACACCACCTCTGAGATGGCAGCACAATTTGCAAATTACACAGCTCTGGGGTCTGCAGCGTAGTGAGTGCTGGATGAGCAGGGAAGAGTGACAAGAGGGACGTGACTGTGCTTTTCATGGTGACACTTGGATAAGGCTCACTTGGGCACATAGCTGTATCTCTAGGAGGAAAACAACATCTGAGTAATGAATTATAACTGGTAGTTTGGTCTTTATAGTATTTTCAGGTCTTTGACAAGACTTGTTTCTTTCTCTGTCAGACAAAAAATGCCTATGAGACAGCAAACAGATTTCTAAACAAAGGACACACTAGTTTTTCAATTATTTCTCCCATCTAACAATTTTCTTCCAATATTTTCACATTTAAGGGAAGATATGATTGTGTTTTCTGATTTAAACAGCTGAAGGTGATCTCAAACTCAACTAAAAAACAGACTTTAAAAAATCTTTTGAAACAAAGATGGTTAGAATTTGCTGTCTTTTTGTCCTTTTCTGTTTCCAGTGTAGTTAAGAATAAAATTTTATTTCACAAGAAAACTAATGATAAATTGTTAATCTTGGTTAATTCTTTCTAAACAAAGAGGTGCTTTTATTTACTGTATATATTGTTTGTTTAGAAAAAGACAAATGACTAGAAGAGTTTAAGAATACTTCCATTTATGTAAAAAAAGTCTGTTTTGCTTCTGTTGAAATACAAGTCTGTGTACAAAAAGGTGGTGATTTCTCAGGTAATGTTAACAGTAAGAATAAACCAAGCAGTTTGCAGAAAAGTCCTGTCTGAGCTGCAGAAGTAGGACTGAGTGTATCATAGAGGCATTCACACCCAGTGCTAGATCAACTGCGACTGGTCCAGGGATCACCCTAAGGAAGAATCATTTGAAGTGCATGCACAGATTGCAGGTTTGAGTGCATGTCTCCATCCCTACCTACAAACTCCCTGTGACATATCTGAGCACAGCTACTCATCCCTGGTAAGGCCAGCCTAAGCCCTACTTAGCCTTCAACATTAAGCTCTGCTGCCAGGGACTCTCTGGCACAAGAGTTTGGCCCCTCCTGGTCTGGCCAGACTTCTAAAGTGTTCTGTGGCTAAGACATCACCAGCTGCTGCATACTAGTGCATCTCAGGAAATGTGCCAGACTCTGTACTAGCTCTAGTGGAAGGATTTGGAAAAAAGTGCAAAAAAGGAGGTAAATGGATGAGTACACAGCAGAGAGTTTCAAGGAAGTCTGTCACCCAGGGACAAATTCAGGATGTTTCAGTGGACTTGACCAGGAGTGGAGAAATGAGTGGTGAAGGAAAGAGGTGCCGAACAACGTGAAACACTTGAGACAGAGCTCTTCCCAAACTGGGAATTCCAACACTAGCTCTGCCCCATGCACCTAAGGAGCAACAGCACTGAGGCAGCAGTCTCAGCATTCAGCAGAGCTGTGCCCTCTGAAGGGCCATGAGGATGTAATGAAAACCTTGCAAGTGCCATTCCACGAGCAACAAAACGGGCTTCTACTTGCTGAAATATCTGCATTGCCCAGCAACCATGGCTTAATACCTTTGTCCAGCAACAAGTGCTGGAGCAGCCCTTTTCCAAGGCATTCATGTTTTCCCTCAATCACTCTCCAGAGTCTAGAGCTCTTCTGTGGTTTTGTGCTTGTGTGAGCAGTGAGTTGGATGAGCACACCCCATTCATGCCTCCTAGAGTTCAGCACTATGTGTAGCTCCCTCTCATTCAACATATACATCCTCTCTGCTCTTTCCTCTTGGAAAGCAAGTCTGGTCTCGTTAAGCTCTGCTGTCCCAAGGCAGCCTCATTGTTTACATCAGAGCAGCAAATCTACCGAGGAGGCCAATTAATTGAGATGCGTCTGTGGCCAGTTTGAAGCATTGAGCTAGATTCTTAATAAAGAATAATAAGGGATGGTGCTGGCCACAGAGACTATTTGGTTTCCAGGAAACAGCCTGCAACTGGGAAACCAATATGTTCAGTTCTGGGTGCCAAATTGCCAGCACAATCCTCCTGTTTCGTCCTGCAGGCAGCTAGCGATCGGCCTCTAGTGAGCTCAGCCGACCTGAAAAGCAATGGGAGGAGCTGCTGTGAGCTTCCCTACCTTGTCACATTTCCAGTAATATGTCAGAGCAGTTGACCCCTGGATGACTCAGCCACATCTCATAAGGGAAATGCCTGGCAAGAAGATCATGCTGGAGGAAAGGTTTTAACAGCTGGGAGAAGAAGCCCTGTCATTGTGGCAGAAGAGGAAAGTAAGACAGTATGAAAGTAAGACAGCCTACTTGGAAACCAGCATGTAAAGGTCAGGAGACAACGGATGCCCCTATTGTTGGTGGACTGAGGTTTTTATAAATCAAAGCCATCACAAGAGCCAGAGGGATCAAGCTCTGGATGTGCTACTCTGTAAATATCAAGTGCTGTATACTTACATACATGTTTGCTTGCAAAGATTTCAGACTGTGATTTCAGAAACCATTGGCCAGGTTTACCAGGTAGATCCATCTGCTTTGTTGCTGCTTCAGGGCCTGAAAGAAGACAACAAGTGACTTGTCTGATGAGAGAGGGTGTGTGCTGCTTTACTCATCCAGAGCAGCAATAAAGGGGATGAAACGTGTCAGGGACTCCAACCCCTTAATATCTTCTCCTGGGTGGGAAACATGCTCTATCAGAGATAAACAGGCAGCACTGTGAGGAGAATTACTGCAGTACAGCTGGCAGTAACTGGGCCATGGACCACTCTCTGTAGCTATGGAGCCCATGCTCCCATGGCTTCATGTTCCACAGGTAAAGCAAAACCCTCCTGCTGAAGTCTTCTGCACCACTCATTTGACACCGTATCCCCAACATCTTACTGTTTCTTGCCCAGATATCCTCTGTCATCAGCTAGCTCTGTGGCCCTTTGGTTTGGATCATTTGGTTTGGATCATTTGGCTTGCAAAACCACTCTGAGACCTGAGCAGAGACGAGAAAAATGGTTATCCCACTTGTGAGCAGTGAGACACACTCAGTGAACACATGAGCTTTTCATTACATGTGCATATCTGTTTCCAAATATTTCAGTCCTCTAGGCCATCTCAGGTGCCCTTAGGGCACATCTTGAATTGCTGAAGTTCTCACACAGCAAACAAAGATCCTAGCCAAAGGTGTCACTAGGTCCAGACTCTCCAAGAAAGAAATCAAAAGCACCAAATTCTTTAAAAGGGTAAGTATCATGTCAGTGTCAGTACTAGTATTTTCTAAAAATAAGTCATGTGGTGTCTTGGGGTGATTACATCTGTGAATATATACTGTTTACACATGCTCTCTTAAACTCCTCAGGTGGGAGAAAATTCTCCTGTCCTGAAATGTAGCTCAGTTAACTAGGCGTACTGATAGCAGGATCCTACAAAAGTAACAAGCATAACAAAACCTCTCTCTGAATGTTTGGATTTCAATGGCCCTGGAAAATGTCTTATGATGTGTTTGGAGATGGCTGGAGGTTTTTAATGTCTCTCAGCAAAAAACCAAGAGCCCTTAACCATGGTGGAGATGTGCTCCATTCCAACGTCTTCCAACCTCCCACATGGCACAAGACCTGTCCATTTCTCAGAGCAGTGTCATGATTTGTTGGCCATCAGACAGCTCATACCTGACTTTTTGGAGTGATTGGAACTAGACCACAGAAAAACTATTAGGAATAGAGAAAAGAAAAAAACCTATTTCCTTAATACTGGCCATTAACTTCTTCAGGAATTAATGCTGAGGAGCTCCAAAAGACTTGCATCTGTGTTTAATATTTTAATCAGAAGTAATTGCACTGGGATGAATGGGATTGTTGACAGGATTCTGCTTACAAATGCATATATAGTTTTGAAGGAACAGTATCATGAATTGTATAATCACCAGAGGTACAATACACATATGCAGTAAATTTGTGCATTTGTCTTCCTTATCCCAGATAGACAAACCTAAGTGTCATTGTTCGTTCAGGCAACAAAGTCCTTTATTTCTCTGTGCAGAAGTTCAGACAATATAAAAGACTGTCTTTATCCCCTTGATCTTCTCTAGGATTTCCCCTGTGACTCACTTGATGCTTCTGAAAAGTTTGTAGTTTAATCCCAAGTGTTATTTCTGTCACTCTTCTTCGATTAAACATTTCCATTTACCTTTCCCTTCAGTCATGAGTTATAGAGTGGGTAGCCCATAAAGACTGTTTATGTCTTCACAGTGTTTGAAGGCTTTAATTTCTATTTGAAGTTGCTATTTTCTTCCACAGTTGAAAGAGAGAAATCATTGTTGCTTTGCAATCATTTAAGCCTCCAATGCCACACCAGAAAGATACACTGCTCAGCACAAGTGGTGATAAATTGGTACCCAATAGCCTCACATTACCCAAAGGTTCATACACGTGTCTCCTGTTCGTTGGCTTTTTGGTAATCATGGCCTGAATTGGAATGAACCTTAAATATCACCTGGTGCCAACACGCCTGCCATGGACAGGGACACCTTTCATTAGATCGAGTTGCTCAATGCCTTACCCACTGACCTTGAACGCTGCTGGGTGGGGGCGGGGGGTAGGGATCCACAACCGCCCTGGGCAGCCTGGTCCAGTGTCTCATCACCTTCACAGTAAAGAATTTCTTCCTAACAGCAAAGCTAAATTTCCCATCTTTCAGTTTGTACCCATTATGCCTTGTCCTATCAGTACAATTTCTGACAAAGTGTCCTTCTCTGACACCCCTGTAGGACCCTTCAGATACTCAGAGGCTGCTATGAGGTCTCCACACAGCCTTGTCTTCTCCAGGATGAACAGATCCAACTTTCTCAGTCCGTCTTCACAGGGGAGGTGCTCTGGTCCTCTTACTGATGTTGTGGCCCTTTTTCTGGACTTGCTCCAACAGTTCCATGTGTTTATGCTGGGACTCCAGAGCTGGATGCAGTGTTCTGGGTGGGGTCTCACCAGAGCAGAGGAGAGGGGCAGAATCCCCTCCCTGGCCCTGCTGGCCTCACTGCTTTGGATGCAGCCCAGGATCCCATTGCCATTCTGGGCTGTGAGTGCTCATGGCTGGGTCATGTTGAGTTTTCATCAACCATCACCCCCAAGTCCTTGTCCTTAGGACTGCTGTCAGTCAGTTCTCCACTCAACCTGTGCTATGTCTGGGATTGCCACAACCCAGGTATAGGACCTTTCACTTGGCCTTGTTGAACTTCATGGGCTTTGCACAGCCCCACCTCTCCAGCCTGTCCAGGTCCCTCAGGATGGCATCCCTTCCCTTCAGCATGTTGACCACCCCACACAGCTTGGTGTTGATGCCAAACTTGCTGAGGGTGCCCTTGATCCCACTGTCCATGTCACTGACAAAGGTGTTAAACAGTATTGGTCCCGGTACTGACCCCAGAGGGATGCCACTGGTCATTCGTCTCCAGATGGACAATGAGCTGTTAACCACAACTCTGTGTGTGTGGCCATAAAAGCAGTTTTCTTCATCCATGGAGTGGTCCCCATTGTACTCAGGCCTCTGTAGTCCTTCTTAATGCTTCCTAGACTGCTGCTGTCTATATATATCACTGGCACCCACAAGGCACACTAATAATGGGTAATAATCCGTGGGTTTAACTAGGCTGGGGACTGTCTCAGTAATATTCCCTGATCTGGGCTCTCAGAAGACAACACATCTCCCTCAAAAGCAGGTAAGGTGTAATATCAAAGATTACATATATTTCCTTGGTTTTTTTCCCAACAACAGATTGGGTAACAGAAAGCTGCATTAATACTGCAGTGCTTCCTAATGCTCTGGCTTTGCAGAGCAGAATTGCCTGCGTTATCACACTAATGTAATATAATGCAGGGACATTAGAAATGCTCCAGAGATACATGCTGATGGTCAGTCTAGTCCAGGGACTGCCTAGAGCAGTGGCTGGCAACCAAATGCTCTGGAGTAAGCAATGAAACATGTATAATATTCCTTTGGTTACAAGACTCTTCAGCACAAGGGAACTCCTGTCCCAAGCCGTGCTGCAGATCTGTATATTCCCCAAACAACGAGGCTAAGTACCCCACAGAAATGTTATCCTAAGCAATGTAATTACAAATGCAGATTTAAGGCATCTAATCCCTTTTTGGAAGTCTTACTGACAAATCTGCTTCTCTGCATGGCAGCCCAAATTTAATTAGTCTTTGTGCAAGGGGAATTCCCCATCAGCCTATGGCTGTCTGCCTTTTGATTCCACCACCTGCCCTCTTCTCCCAGGGTGCACAGGTAAATACCCATGGGTGCACAACTTGCTTTTTCCCTTGCAGGATAAGTCTCCAGGGTTTCATCCTGGAGATGCACACTCAGCACCCATTCCCTGTGGGATTTGCATACTGGCACCCTCTACAGAGCCACATCCAAACTCTTTGATGTTCCTTTCAATATTTTCAGCAGAAAAGTGACTGTTCAGGAGTTTCATACCTTCTCCTCCCCGCAGGGCCAAATTTTCCTGGGTATCTATTTGTCATGAGAGCCTCTCCCTGAATTTCCCCCAAGAAAAGCATATCTGGAACAGATCCTTAGCAGGACCTGAGAAGACACCTGTCTCAGGGAGAGATTTCTTGCTGGAAGGAAGGGAGGTCACCCAGTGGGGCAGGTGGGGAGTGTGGCTGAAGCAGGCTGCTGATGTGGGAAGGCTGTGTTTGAAGAGCAGGCTGCCCAGAATCTGGAGCTTTTTTAAGGCAGGTAGCTTGAAAGCATAAGATGTTTTTTGATAAGTCTTGCTTTTATAATTTCTCTGCAAAGCTGCCTCCCACACACCTCCCTTTAAAATTAATTTTTAAAATGTAATAAAAATTTTATCAAAATGCGACATCTCAGTAAAGGGTCAAATTTTTCACTTCTATGTTGCCATTTTGCATATCATAATGCCATTCCACTGTACCAAACTCATCATACCAAAAGCTCCAGCTTGGCAGAAATAAAATACTTCTATTATTTTCATAAAAAACTGTCATGTTCCTGTGGAATGTTTCAATCTAATCAAAAGGGCCTTTGGTGTATGGACAGGTGTCCAGTCAGAACATTTCAACCAGCTCCAAGAAGATACTTAGCAAGTAGTTTCC
Organism: Callaeas wilsoni; assembly: GCA_013398955.1. NCBI lineage: Eukaryota > Metazoa > Chordata > Aves > Passeriformes > Callaeidae > Callaeas > Callaeas wilsoni. The sequence goes on from VWPU01018054.1 coordinate 96,842, forward strand.
AATATACCCAAAAGACTTAGACACTCGAGGCCCAATGCTTCCAATATACCCAAAAGACTTAGACACTCGAGGCCCAATGCAAGGTCTAGGAGTTTCTTGCTCCAAAAATGCTTCTTCCACTTAACACCAAAATATTACAACAGATAAACAAAAAGTAATCAAGAAATAGAGGGAAAGAGTCTGAAATATCATCAAGGATCAGAGCTTCTCCACCCGAAGCAGAGCTGGCTGCTGCAACAGATTTGGCCACATGCCTGCAAGGGCATGAAGGAAGAAAACAGGACTCAGGAGAGAACAGCACCAAGAAGAGATCATGGGAATTGGTAGTTATACTGCTTGGGAAAGTCTCACTGAGGGACTCAGTGAGAGCTCAGTGAGTCCTACACTGAGCTCTTCTAGTGGCCAGGAAACTTTCATAAAAGGTGTTGGAATGAGAAAGCCACGCAACTGTCAAGACTCTGCAAAAGCCCTGAAACACAGAGCTCTCCCCTTCTAAACTGACATCCTCATGCAATGGACCCGAAGCCAGTAAGCTGAATGAGCAAGGAAGGAACCCACCATTTGCACCTGAGACTGTGTGTCTGGGGCAGTTTCTTGCATTTCTCATAATTCTCTGTTCCTACACTCTTGCTATCTTCTTTTTCTATCCCTCATCTCGAAGATTGTTCTGCGCAGAACTGAAAACTAAATGAATTCAAAAACACACTGCTAATTACATATAAGAACTTTGACTGCTCTAAGCAATACATGGGATTTAAATACATACTGTCATCCCCCTGTGGATTAGTAGCACTTTTAAATCTGCCTTGAAATCAATATTTTGCATCAGTGACTAGAGAAAATTAGTCTGGGACTGAAATTGAAACCTGCATCTATCTTCATCACATCCGCACAGCTCCATCCCTCTAGGAGACTGTGCCATCTGGTACACTGAGATCAGGATACTTGTCAGGCAACCAAATTGAGTTGAGAAGCTTTGGGTGCTGAGAATTCTTCCGTTCAGACTTTTACTGATATTAGGAATAGACCTTACACTTCAATAATTACAGGAAAACCTTTCATGCATGCCCTTTCACACATCAGAACTTCTCAGAGAATAAGAAATGCCTTTGCACCCTGTTTCTGAGTTTGGCTCCCAAAAATGAAATTTTCCTATGGAAAGTAGTTCACATGTGGTAGCTGCTAGCATCAAGTGAAAGTAGTACCTGAAATAAATTTCCTCAGTGTGACCTCTCTGTAAGTCCACAGAGCACAGGCCCCAGAAGCATTTTAATTCTCAGTCAGGGAGATGCTGTGCCTGTTACGTGCCCTGTTATGCCTCCATATCCATTTGATCGGCTGCAAGCCATGTGTAGCTGGTAAGTTAGCATACTTCACTCTGCAAGTAGATATATAGCTTTCAATGAAACAATGATTCACCACTCCAGCAATTACTCTACCTGTCAATCATTTCCATCCTCTTTTGTCTTTGCAGCTCTTGGATTTAGAAGGATTTTCCCCTCTAATACCTTACCTTCCTATTGCTTTGTTATTTGCAAACTTCTCTTTTCAAGGTTTTTAAATTTACATATTCCTGAGCATTTCCCCATACAAAAGCTGATTCCAGGCCAGCAAATTTTGAACTTCCAATTGTACTTAGTTCTCTTGGATGGTCCCTTGTCAGTGCATCAGTAACCACAGGATGAAAACAACTGCTTTTAAAGTGATCAATATCCCATCCTTTCCTCTCTAAATAAACCACAGTGCTTGAAGCTGTTACTTCAAGGCAGCATTTTCAGACCTTGTACCACTTACATATCAGTATTCGGAGCCCTCTCCTGTCCCATTTTATCTCTTTACCTCCTCCAGCATCCTCTCCGTACCAGTGACACCAAGCTGAACACAGCGGGGTAGGGATGGTGTCACCCCAGCTGAAGCCAGCAGTCTGTAGCTCCCTGTCTCTGCTCCTTGTTCACAGCCCCTGTACAGAAGGACTGTGTTAACCCTTATAGATGGAGCTTCTCACTTAAAATGCACATCAAGTAAGCTTGCCAGAGGCACTGCTTTCCCAAACTGTCCTTTCCCTCACCACAGGCTGCTTCTTACTGATTTTTACTACTAGCCAAACACAAAGGCCTACATAACGGGCAGTACACAGTTTAGTAATCTGGATTTCCCTGAGGAACCCTTCCTTAGCCATTCACTATTCTATCTATTCCTGTTTCTTCTGCAAATTTTATCAGCAATGATTTTCCTGTTTCCTTCCAGATTATTGATTAAAATATTGAACAGCCCTTGGACTGAAATCCGTCCTTCAGGGATAAAGCTAATATCATCTGCATTCACACACTGGTCCACTTGAACAATTACCTTTTGAGATCTATTTTTTGGTCCATTTTTAATCCATTTAACAGGGCTTATTGATTCCTAGACCATGCTTATTTTAAGGAAGAGGTACTTTAGAACACAATGGAAACCTTACTCCTTTGGCAAAGTGCATTCATTCTGGTCCTGGCAGCCTGGGGAATTGATGTTGACCATGGTGCTGACAACATAGCATTTATTTGTGGGTTTTCCCCCTACTATTTCCTACCACAGCTGTTTGCTGTCCAAGAAAAGAGAAGTATGAAAAACACTGCTGTTATTTCAGAGGTGCTGTGCTTTACATCTTCAAATCCCCGTTCTACAGAGGGACTTGCCTTCTTACTGGTAGTGGTTGTTGGTTACCACTAGGGTGCAGCGTTTTATGCCTGGTGTCCGGAGTTACTGCCAGAGAGTTCCACGGCTATACCCAAATCTCTTTGTTTTTGAAAGGATGCTAGGAGGAAAAGGTGTTATTTATTCTCCAGTTTAGTGCTTTCGAGATCATCCAGTCTTCCTTCACTGACAGAATCTTTATGAGCGCTATGTATGAGACAGCAGGCCAGTGGACCTCTTACCAACAAATTATTTGTCTTTAGCTACATTTAACTCCGGGTATGATGTTCATGCAGGCAGAATTTGCTTTGTTGTGCTGTGGATAAGTCCTTTTTGGAGAGAAAGCAATGGAAACTAAACCTTTCAAGCATGCTAATGAGCCAGGAAAGGCTTTCATTCTGAAAAAATATGATTGGAAGAATATCTTCTTTTAAGATTTGAGGCACACAGAGTTTGTATATGTAGGTTTTTGTAGTATTTGTAACCAAAATAAGCCCCAACACCCAGCCAGCTGTGTAACAGAGAGCCTGTCCTGACTTTCACAGAGAAATCAACCACACATGGAAGCCAAGTAACCTGTCTAAACCAAGGAATAAATTAATGCAATAGTAGCAAGGAAATTTCCTTCTCCTCTCCAGGAAAGCCTGCAAGGCACAGGAAACATGAGAGATGTACCTGTTCATAGCTCATGTCATTACTTGCCAGGCAGGTGGCTCACTCCCCAGTTCCCACACACAGACCACTTATCCCAGAGACTGGTCCGGAAAAACTCAATGAGAAAGAGGGGTTTATCATGACATGCCTTGGACAAGTCAGGGCAGTCCAATGCAGCTTTAGCAGTGCACTGCAGCTGAGAAAAGGATGAATCAAACCACTAGCTAACTGGAAAAGGAGAGAAATGAGCCTCACAGTAGGCACACATATTCCATTGCACAAAGGATAATAGGTATCCCAACTGAGAGCAAGTTGCAGGCTGTTACAGTGCCTGCATATAAATAGCATGTGTATAAGCATCTGCTCAGGATATTGGAGAAGACTACATGGAAACCTGCTTGGCAGATGATGCAAAGGTAGTAAATCACTCTCTGTGTCTAGAGAGGCTTTTTAGGGACTGCTGGAAAGGAGGTGATAGTGATAGACAATCAGTTATGGTTGAAAAAGGAGTAGGTAAGAAAGAAGATTCTTTATGCAAAGTTTATGGCTTTAGACAGTATCATCTTTGGAAGTCCTTCCAGGAGCATATTCAGGGCCAGTCAGAGATGCAGAAAAGCAAAGCCTTTATATAAAGCTGAGTTGACGACATAGGGAAGGTGTGAGAGGGAAATGTTCAGTTTCATCACAAACATTCAAAGGACTGACTTTTAGAGTGGAATGTCTTCAGCTAATCCAGCTTGCAAGTGGGCTAAGTTGTCAAACAGCAAGTCAGAAAATAAAAAAGTAGAAAAAGCAATGAAGGACAACAAAGATACTCTTTGGAATGTTGCATCCGTAAAAGAGAAGTGAGAGAAACGGCACCCTCAGAAAAATGATAGAGTAGAAGCTCATGGAAAAGAAAAGGAAAGGAGAAGTTTGAAAAGATATCAATTCTCATTTAAGTAGAACATGGGCAACAGGAAATTAAATCATAGTATATAGGTACATACATACATATGCACATATAAATATACATACATATTGTTGTCAAATATTGGTTGTCTTAGAAATGTGTGGGAATTGAAAATATAGCTTTAAATGAAACTACTAATAAACAGACTGTAGCAGAAACTTGGTAGAAGAGTGATAATTAATAGAGTGCTGAAATATCACTGCAGGTGACTACTTGGCTCCAAGCAATATGCAAGACTGCGTTCAAAAGAGAAAGGCTGGTAGGATTAAACAGCATGGTAAAAGATGCTGTCAGGAGGAGGAAATAGGTTCCAATCGGGACCAAATGAGGACAACAGAAATCCTTCTGGTTAGTCAGTCATGAGCAGGCAGGACAAAAACCTTGGAGAAGCAATATACCAAGGGCATATCTTTTTACTCCACTCATCAGGAGAAGGATCCTCTTCACAGGCTGTGTAAAAGTTGTAGATAGTTGCAGAGGTCAAGGTGAGAAGATAAGGCCACAGCAGAAAACTAAATACATTCTTTATGTCTGTATTAATTCAAAATGAGCTCTCTTAGGTTCACAGTTCATTTTCTCTTGGGGTGTACTGGAGGATCTGTGTCTGAATAAACCTATAGAACAACCTCTTAAAATAAAGAATAAAAAAGTCACCATGAATGATGCCATTTATCCAAAACTTCAAAAGGAGCCCAAGTATGAAATTCCCACATCAGTTACTGTGGTGTGAGGGCTACCATTTAGAACAACCCCAATGGAGGAATGGTGGATGGAAAATAAGGTGTATTTTAAAAGACCTGTGGAGAGGGATGTAGAAATTCTGATGTCCATGCTGAGCAATACAAGATAGAACTTATGAATACAACAAATAAGAGAAGAGTGCTCGGTTTTTGAGGAAGGAAGTCATGTTTCACTAATCTGTGAGGGTCATTTTGGGGAGCCACTGAATTTGTGAGGAAGATATAGGTTTTCTTAGGACCTAAGGACTCTTCTTGACTGTTTTTGTTGCATCCATAAAGTCTACGATTCCTTACAGGAATTTGGAGAATCTAAGCTCTGATAGGCTACAAGCAAAAATGTATTGCCTAGGTAAAGAACAGGATAAAAGAAAGGAAATAGTAAGTGACTAAAAACTCAGAATTTACAATATACAGGTTGCAAATGAAGCAGATCTATACAAAAATGCATGCTGCTCAGCTTGCTTATAGATGATTAGTAGAAGGGCTAGTTGCCTAATGAGGCAAACAGACAAAGTTGGGGTAGTAAAACAAGTGGTGCTGAGAAGGGTTGTCAAAAAATCTCAAGAAGAAAAATAACATAAGAAAAAGTTGTAGATTAAACTCTGGTATTTAATACAAAGCAGTCGCCATGTGGCAACAGCGGTGTCAATGCTGCATACAAAGTGGTGAATTGTGAATTCTACAGTTTCCCTAAAAAACAGATTGTTGTATTATTGTGGGTTGGTCTGCAGAAACATTTGTTCAGTAAACAGTAAAAATATAAAAAGGAGCTAATGTTAAAAGTTAATACATGGGAAGACAACAGAACAGGCTATATTACAATGTTAATCCATACATGCCTAAGATATCCATGTCTTGAATACCAGCTCCAATTCATTCATCACAGAAGAATTTTGTGCAGCCAAAGGAGCACCACGGGAATGACTGGGGTGTGGAGAGGCTGCAGCATGTAGAGTGGTTAAATATAAGCAGGGCACTTCTTCCTGAGAAGAGCTGGCTGAGGGTGAAAATGCTAGAGCTCATGCTCACCGTGATGTGTGATGTCCAAACCCCAGGAAAGCAGGGTTTTTAGCGCTGCAGCAGTGGGAATGGATCCCATGAGAGGGAAATATATTTGGGATTTCTGAGCTGCCAGAACTCGCTTTGAATCTGAACTTTGTTGTTGCAGAAGTTTAAGTTACTTGGCTGTATATGGAGAACAGAGATGAGGACAGTGAAAGATGAGTGAAAGAAGTTTCTAAGAAGTCTGTCTCCAGCTGCTGAGGACAAACTATTCCCCGAAAGCTAACATGCACTGTTGTAGGGACACACTAATTTCTCAGGAAACACACTTCTGAGACTGACACATTCTTCAGTAGAGTTTTCTTATAAATTTTTCCTTGCTTCTAAACAAGCACCAAGACTGATATATAAAGACCTTGAACAAATTGTGCTGAACCACCAGATCTCACACTCATTATCATCTGAGTGGCAGCATTTGGAAATGGCCTCTCAATGTGCCAGATGCTGCACAGACATAGAAAAGAAGGGCAGTCTTGCTCTACAGCAATTCCTCCTTGTTGTGGGTATTGAGGAGGCCAAGATGCTAAGCATGAGTGACATTAAGGATGGGTACTGTGGACAGTGAAGGAAGCCATTTACGATAATAAAATCACAGGCCCTCATTTCCTGAAGTTTAGGAAATTTTTAATAATAAAAGATGTGCATGCAGCCCACAAATAATTTTTTCTATATCGCTCTCTCCATATGTCCTGCCCTGGCCTCTTTCATCCCCTTAAGCCCCCAGTTGTCTTCTTTTTGAATGGTCCAATACAACTGAATGAACTTTTCTCTTTGCAGCAGAGTGGTCCTCATCTACATCACCCTAACTCCTCCACACAACCTATCTTCCACATCATCCGTCTCAGTTTTGACTACACTGCAAGGTCCCTTGGATTGCCAGGTGTCCTAGCTGAAAGGCACTTTATTCAGGGGTGCTTGAAATTCATGACTTCATCTTATTACTTCTGGACCTTCTGTTTTAGCACTCCACTGTTTCATGTTTTGTTAACCAGATATCTTTACCTCTGCACTCTTTTCCCATCATTAAAGCACCATGCCTATTATATGAATCAATTCAGCTTTTGAAAGTAGAAGCAGCATTTCGATACGTGTGTGTGAAAAATCCATAATGTGAAATAGAAAGGCCTTTCTTATGGCGTGAACAAAATGAAGAAGTGCAAAGGTCAGAACAGAAAGAAGTTGCAGAAGAGTAAGGAATTCTTTAAAAAATTAAAATTCTAGGATAAACCTCCATGATATGAAACCCACTAACATGTTCAAAACAGCTCTGTGCTAGCACAGGTTAGAGCTAGTGATGTTTGTGGGGGTGGTTTCACTGCTGGACATGGAAAAGGCTGTTGAGAGGGTGTTCCTGATCCTCATATAAACCCGCAAGGTTGTCAGCGTTAGGCTAGAGCTGGCCTGTATTTATAACTGATGTTAATTTTCATCAGCTGGACCCATGGAATTATAGCATAATTTCAGTGTACTATCATTTGTACACATACACACATACTTACATATATTCAGTAAAATATAATTGTAGAATCATAGCATCACTATTGTCCTTAATAAACAGAGGGGTCCTGGACATCAAGAAGGAAATCTTAAAGGCACAGAAGCAAGCTGTCCCTATGTGCTGAAAGATGAGCCATCGGGGAGGGAGACTGGCCTGGCTGAACAGAGAGCTTTTGCAGGAACTCACAGAAAAAGAGGGTTTACGACCTTTGGAAGAAGGGGCAGGCAACACAGGAAGAATACAAAGATGTTGTTAGGTCATGTAAAGAGAAAATTAGAAAGGCAAAAGCTCAGCTAGAACTCAATCTGGCCACTGCTGTGAAAGATAATAAAAAGTGTTTTTATAATACATCAACAACAAAAGCAGGGCCAAGGACATTTCCATCCTTTTTGGATGCAAAGAAGGGAATATTGTAGCCAAGGATAAGGAAGAGATTGAGGTACTTAATGCCTTTGCCTTGGTCTTTAACAGTAAGACCAGATATCCCCAGGGCAACCAGTGCCCTGAGCCGTAGAGTAGTAGCTGAGAGTAGACAGGGATAGGGAGCAGGATAGACTCCCTGCAATCCAGGAGGAAGTTGTTGGTGACCTGCTGGTAAGGTTGGACATCAGGAGAAATCTCTTCATGGAAAGGGTTGTTAAGCATTGGAATGGACTACCCAGGGAGGTGGTGGAGTCACCATGCCTGGAGGTGATGCAGTTCAATTGACTGCACGTGGCAGACAGTGCCATGGTCTGGTTGACAAGGTGGTGATTGGTCAAAGGTTGGACTCAGTGAGTTTAGAAGTCTTTTTCAACCTAAATGACACTGTGATTACAGCATCTTAAGGTTGGAAAAGATGTTTAAGATCATCAGCTGCAACCATTAACTCAACAGTGCCAAGTCTACCATGAAGCCATGTCCCTAAGTGCCTACATGTCTTTTAATGACCTCCAGAGATGGTGACTCCTCCACCAGTTCCAATGCTTGAGAATCTTTTTGGTGAAGAAATTTCTCCTACTATCCAATCTAAACCTCCTCTAGTGCAGGTTGAGGCCTTTTCCTCTTGTCCTATTGCTTTTCAATTAGAAGAAAAGATTGACCCTGATGTTGCTGTAACCTCCCTTCTGGTACCTGTAGAGTGTGATAAGGTTTCCCCTGAGCCTCCTTTTCTCCAGGCTAAACAACCCCAGCTCCTTCAGCTGTGCCTCAGTCTCACAAGACTTGTGCTCTAGACCCTTCACATTTTTGCCCTTCTCTGGACTTGACCATCATCTCTTCAGTAGCACCTTGTTCTGTGTTTAAATAGCCATGTCTTATATTTCATTTGATCTGCAAAATGGAAAGAGGCAGTGCATAAACTGTAGCAGAGGAGGTTTAACAATCAAAACAATCTCAGCAAACTGGAGAAGCTGTTCATTGAGTACTAGGAAGCAATACTTGAGTTGCACAGAGGAGACGGGCAGGTCCCACCTCAAAGCCAGATCTCCAGAAGGGATCTGCACCTAAATACATGTTGTCTTGCAAAGACTGATACCCTAAAAGACATTAATTCAGTTTATAAAGGAGTGTCCAAGACGGGAAGCCTTAAAAAGCTGCTTAGATTGGCACCTGACAGGGTACACAGGGCTACAGCCGCACTTGCTCTGGGGTATCTGGTGACCTAGCTGTGTGGACCTGCTGCATGACCAGTCTCTGAGGGGCCAGACTTACTGATAGCACAAATTCTTAGAGCATGATCATAACTGCTAAGACTCAGGATGAAAATGGCCGGAAAAATCCTCATTTGGAGTCTTGGCCTTGTGTTTTCTGAGTATTTACATAAAGAAAGTGGAAAAGTGACAAAGGACTAAGTTGGAATCAATAGTGTTTCCCCTATGCCTTCTCTCTATCCATAAACATTCTGAAATAAAGAAGGTATCAGAGGAAACCCGGAGAGATAAGAGCTATTTTCCCTTTACTCTAGTTGTTTTCATCAGACTATGTAAAACTAGTCATGCAGCATGTGTGTTTTTCTTTTAGTTTTGGTGCTCTTCTGGGCTGTGACCCGTTCAAATGCAGGACATCACCTTCTCTCCCTTGGAAGCCAGAATTGTAGCTCTTCTCTTGGGACCACAACTCCCAACATCTTCAGTCTCCTCACAGACCTATTTTTATGGACAGCACTCCATCCAGCCTGTGACCTCCCTGGCCATAGTGCGGGGAAGAGTCCAGCAGAAAAAGGTCTCCAAAGAAGAAGAGGTAAAGCAGAAGTATGTTAAGTTTTGGAGAGGAGAAAAAAACGGAAGGCATGGGACAGAGGCAGTTTTCTTGCTGTGCCTTTCTCAGCCTGTAGACTTGTGGTATAGGCCTCGTCCCTTGTAAAGAAGACACACAAAGTCAGAGTTCAATCTCCTGTGAAACTTCTGTTCTCATAAATGACTTCCAGATATTTTGTTTAGTAGGTACCACTAAATTCAGGAAGTATGAATGTCTGTCTTCCCAGAGAGAATAATGGGATGGGAAAGTTGTAGGAAAAAGGTAGGAAATTACTGAGAAAAACAGAGCAAGACAAATTCATGAAGCAAGAAAAGGAAGTCTGACATATATAACAGTTTGTGTGTATCACCAGAATGAAGAGGCTTAATTCCTCCACAAGTACAATTCCTCCACAAGGAAGTACAAGTATAGCATAAAATTCCATGGATTGAAAAGACTGTAGTTTCTTTATGGGAAATCTCATCATTTAGGGTATGACCACACACTGTAAATTAGTTGAAAGAGAGACAGTTCACCACACCAGCCTCAGAATGGATTCTGGAAAGGAAAAATAAGAATGAGAAACTCACTGTGTGTGAATTAAGTGGAGTAAACTATCACCTAGGAACAGATATACTAGATAAATACGAAAGTTACCACCTCCTCTGATAGCCTGGATTTTACATACATGTCTAGTTTCAGGAAGGATATGCATGGTAGACAATCATCTGCATAAAAATGCAACAACAGCAAAAAAACCCCCAGCTGCTGGCCATTGTCTACCAGCTAATTTCTTAAGAATAACAAACGTAACTGAGAGGTCCAGCCAGGAGATGGAAGAAAATCCAATATTCAGTCATTACAGTGGTTGTTTTGGAGGGCATCCACTGTGCAAGCCAAAGTTCTCTGTCCTAACTGTAGGAGACAAATAGTGCTACAGTGGCCCTTTCTTGAGCCTCATCTCAAGTTATCTATGCCACTGAACACATTCTAGGAAAGGAGTAGGGCAGCCTTTGACTCTTTATATCAGATAGAAGAGACTTTACCTAAATTTTCCCAGACCCTTCCTTCCAATAGGTCCTTAAGATGTTGGCACAACCAATCTTATAGCAGAGAACTAGCCCAGATATGCCTTGCCCACTTTTGGCCCATGAAACACTCTTGCAGTAACTGATAGGATGGTCAGATGCCAGGCCAGGAGTTGGAATTAGTGATCCTTGTGGGTCCCTTCCAACTCAACATATTCTGTGATTCTGGGATATTTGCTGGTGTTATGCACAGGCTAAGGTCATGCAATCTTTTGTGGACCTGAGACAGGCTGTCTGATAAAACAAACGGCCAGCAAGCACTTTTGAATCAAACCTGGATAGTGATTTAGCATTTCGGGACTTTAGCATCTTCAGCAAACCCTTTGATATGCTTAGAAGCAAACCTGAAAACAAATTTGGGCTACCTGTCTCCAAATAGCACAGAGCCTGCTGACAGTTTCACGCTGATTCACGTCACTACACTGCTAAGTAAGCCATATCAAGCCAATATGAATTCACGTAAGGCCAAAACTGTGGGCCAGTGGAGATTCTTCCAGCTCTGTGGCACGTTTGACTGCTGAATCTATTTGACAAGCGAATCTTTAAAGGCCCAGTTGTGCTGAGCCATAAAGGCAATTCAGACAGCAAACCTGAAAGCAGTATTTTGGAGAGTGCCCACACAGGGTCCTGCACAGCAGGGTAACTCCCAGCCTATGAGCAGCAGGAGGGGGAAGGGGTTTTCTGCAGCTCGGCTTCTGCTGCTTACAGCCCATCTCCCCTGCACTTCAAAGGGAACCAGGGCCGTTACTTCTGGTGTAGCATTAGCAAAGACCAGGATCAAGGAACATCTTAAAAATCCTTAAATTGCTGTAGCTGACTCACTGTAATTCACCTGTAAAAGCCCTAAAAATATTTTTAAAAGCTCCCCCAGAGAAAATGGCTTATCCTGGGTTAACTTTGATTGATTCGTTTAGAGGTGCAAACCACAGCATTTAGTTAAACCACTGAAAGAGTTTTTGCAGCCAAATTTGCACAAAGGGTCCATTTTAGTTGAATTAGCACAGCGGCTGCATATAGAAAAGGTCAAAGAACCAAACAAGAAAAATGTCAGAACTTATTCACAAAGTATTTCTTTCATTCTGTTAGACACACATGTAATTGCACTTGCCAGGTACTGTGTTTGTGGAGTCAAGAAAGAATTTAATTGCATCCACACAAGGACAGATGGATTTCATGAAAGCTGGAATCAACAATTAAAATAGCCTCCTTATATTTTTAATTCGAGCTCTCAGTATCGATGAAAGACCTTTCAAAATGAGTCTGCAAGCATTTTGATGGAAGTTGCACCATAGCATGATACATCTTTGTTTTCCTAACAACCTACAGTTCTGCTATTACAGATCACAGGCTGGCTTGAGGAAACTCCTGAGAAGTGGTGGAGCTTTAGATTACCACTGGCTATGGACAAAGTCCATGAGAGAGTGATGTGCTGATAGTCAAGGCACCAAATCATCATTCAGAACAGAATCAACGGGAATACAATGTCAGCTTTAATGAAGAGCAAGGCTCAAATCTCACCTGATTTGATCCTTTTATAGAGATCTAGATGACTTAACTGCTCTTCCATCACACTCTGTTAACGATCAGGATGAAAAAAAGGTTGTGTGCCTGCAAGATTTGTGTTCTTAGCATGTTATCACTCAAGTTCTCAAAGGATAATGAAGCACAGTCTGTGATATTGCTAGGACCTTGTAATTCCTTGCTGGGTTGAAATACATATTTTTGTCTTTTGTCCCAAATGCCTAATTTTAGGTGCCACCTCTGCTGCCCACCAAAAGAGTTGCAGATGTGCTCTTCATCTTGGGACCACAGAGGCAATGGGAACAGCTGGATTTCTGCATTTATTTGCTCAGAGCAGTAATGAATTAGAGGAAAAGGCAATTTGTCCACTTGCTTTTCTTATCCTGGAGAAGTGAATAAAGAGAATTGGCATATTTAATTCCTCTCAGAAAGTCCATCAAACTGGCAGAAACACTAATGAAGACAATTTTTCACAACTCCAGTGCACTCTCCAAAGAAGATTCTACAGGATTTCGCTCTACATAGCACTGCTACTCTTCCCCATATTGTCCCCATACACTGTTTTGCCACTTCAACTGGCCCTTAACTGCCAGCTGGGCAGGTGACATAAGCTAACGAGGCAGCCCACAGGCCACCTGGTGAACTCAAATCGCAGTCCCTATTAGAATGGATTACCTACCCAAGTGTTAGCCTCCACAAAACACGTGGGAATGTAATTCTCTGAGAGAGTGGTGAATATGTACAATGATTATTATAGAACAGTGACTGATGGCGAGCAAACTGCATATTTTGATATCCTGACTCCTGATGAATATCAGACCAGGGTGTCTTTTTGAGAAGGCAGCTCTCTCTTGAAAGACCCATTTTCTGATACTTAGGCATTTTGACAAGTGAAAATATTTAACAAAAGGGAGGAAATAAGCAAAAGTAAATTTCAGTGCCCTCAAAGGGCTCACATCCACATTACAACAAATGCTCTAAGTATGGATAGTGAATGCAGAAATTTCTGACTAAGGGTTTCTATTTTTATCCTCAGCCATACTACTTTATGGTTGGAACAAATCAATTTTCCAACTCACTCTACAAATAACCTCTGCTGCCTGCTGTCATCTTTGTTTGCCCTCCAAACTACAGAACTAACTAGAAGTCTGCAGAGTTCCCAGCAGCAAGAATGCATTACTTCTTAGTACTCGATTATTGTGAGGGTGAGCTGAATAGAAAGAGGTCTGCTCCAGGTGACATTTGTCACTGTCAGGCTATTGTGAGTGCCAAGAATTGAAGAGGACAGTCACCTAGATCCTGACAGGAACAGGCTCTTGGATGCTGTTGGATGCCAGTCATGATGTCATCCTTCATGGCTGATAACTTCCTTGCCACCTCTTCCCTTGTACTTCAGGAAAGCTGATACTGGATGGGCAGATTTGTATTCTAGAAATACATGGAAAATTACAGAACATGGAGTTCATTTCCAGAGGAAATGGTTTTTTCCCTCACCAGCTGGCTTCCGTAGATGACTCCAAGGCTTTAACAACCAGGGAACTCCTTAGCACACTGTCTTTTACTTTACTAATGTATCTACACCACACACCCTTGCAATACCCATGTGCTTAGAGTAGAGCTGGGAAGTCTGCCTGCCCAAGGCACTGAGTTATTGCTCTATTCTTTTCCCCGTGAGAAAGGCTGTGCCTATCCAGGTATACTGTTATTAAAAATGTTTCACCTGGGGACCAAAATCTACTCCTGAAAAGAACATGTACTCTGCCATTTCTTATAGCAAATGTCAAACCACTCAGTGTTTCTTTGTAATACCCTCTAGGGCTGAAGTGTTGTTTTCTTTTTTACCAGAGATGGCAGATGCATCACACACCTTAATTTCAGGACTGTCATTGAGGGAGACATGCACAGGAACTGAGAAGAATGCTCCTTTTTCATACTCCCAGTGCACACACTGTTCTGTGCAGTGTGCTTCTCTGCCTACAAAGGGAGCAGTGCTTTACCTGGCGCTGTGGAACAGCTCAGGCCTTTGCTTTGGCATAAAGAAATAAGTCATGCCATGGTGTAACAGAGGTGAATCTTCACAAGTTCAGACAGGAGGGCCATGAGAAGAGGATGGGGCATGAAGAAGGCAAAAGCAGGGATTGTATCCTTTAAGAGAGAGGCAGCTGGACAGTATACCTCTCTGATTACATGATCTCCACCTGAGGCTTTAGTTAGCTTTTCTGGAACCTTGACTGCCCAGGCAGTAACTAATAAGGGCAATAGCACATCACACAAATTTTTAGTGTGCCAGGGTTTTAAAAAACAGATTACAACCCTTCAAAGTTCCCTTCCATACCCATTGCAGACAGCTGAATCCACAAAGGAGGGGACAGTGGCCCGTGACATAGGATGCAAAGAACACATGACAGAAAAACTTAGCGAGACAGCTACCGGTGTGAAAGATAAATGTACTCTGGCAAGGTGAAAGCCTTTTCTGGTTTTCCCTGGGTTTTTACCAGCATTTTCAATCTCCAGGTTGGCAGACCACTGTGGCACACCACAGAAAGGTTCCCCATGACTGCCCTGGCAGACATCAGACACAAAAGGCCATTAGGACCAATCAAATGCTGGTTTTGTTTCTAAGACATCTGAAGTATGTGCAACACTCATTTCCACTGTCCTGGCCAGGGTCAGATATCTGTCACACTTGGTTGTCCAGAGGGCTCTTAGGGCACCAGCTATGAAGCATGGTTTCCTCTGGCTGCTGAAATGGCAGCACAATTCCTCTGCAGTTTCTACTGCCAGTCCCCTAGAGCATGTCCGGCAACAAATGAGCTCATATGACTTGAAAATCAGGATGAAATACCTCATCAATCTGAAATCCATTCTTCTGGGGTGCTTGTCTGGTTGTAAAAAAAACCCCAAAGCCCCCCCTTTGTTTTTTTAAATCATTGACCTCAGAAAAACCAGTGGATAAATTATATTTTTTCCTATGTCAACTGTTTGTTATCACAGGAAATGTCCTCAGAGTCAGGACTTGCTGTTTTTTGTGTTTTATCTGTGCAGCAAATTCCATTAAGTGAAATTTAATGCCAAAGCTCTAAGATCTGCATTCCTGGATAATGACTGTTTGGGGGGCATTGTCTTTGAATCAGGAGCAAACACAAGCTGATAAAACACTTGTTGGATTATTTAGTCATGCCATCTTTTGCTGGATAGCTAACACACACATACAAATCACTAGAGGCAAAAATATTTCCTAAGTGGAACATTGATGATTCCTGAAAGATAAAGCAATGGTCTCAGGCAAGAAAGCAACTCTACTGGTGATTAAGCTGTTCCTGACATACATAACAGCCTGAACAAGATCTCCTTCTGCCCCCTCAGAGTGAAAAATCTTGTTTGTCCATGGCAATGTTGTGCAGCAACGCACATGGGGAAAGAAAACATCACCCTATTACATCTTCTCAAAAATGTAACTGTGGCTGATTCTTCATTGCTATGCACCATGTAAATTCGTAGCAGCTAGAATGAAGCCTAAGAGTCTTCTCCCCATCTGTAGAAAGAGAAGGCAGAGCAAGTTGGGGCAGAAGATCTTCTTGCTCTGCTCAGGGACCGAAGGTCTGACATGATTATCAAGCCTCTTAAGAGACTTTGTTTTTCAGGAAGGCACTGCACTGCTTGCAGCCCTCAGACACCACATCTTGCTATGCTTCTGTAACTGGAAATTCACCTATGGCACATTAGGGTGAATTCTTTCTTTCCACTTCTCCGTATTCACCTATGGCACATTAGGGTGAATTCTTTCTCTCCACTTCTCCCTCTTGTATCCTGCTATTTTGAGGATACAAGAGAATACATAGACTTAAGTATCAAATCTACTACTAGCCTGGTAGCATGACTCTGTAAAGACCCTCTTACAGCATTGCTATTTGTAACAGAAACAAAGATTTTGTTGTTTTTAAGTCAAGGTTGATGAGCTTATAAAAATTCGCATCTTACCTGCTAGGTTGCAAAATATGGCTTATTCACGTGACTTGATTGCCCAAATAGCAAGAACTGTTGGAGCAAGAACTGCTGGATTTGTTCAGACCTATGTGCTTGGCCACTATTGTTTTTGCAGAAAGCTCACAAATGGACGCAAGGTCCAGAGCTGTCTAATAATTGTTGAAATGCTACAGCAGCACAACTGCCATGATGATCCCAGGCCTAATGGTGTTCAGGTTACATGACTGATATCTACATGGTCTAGATCCAATTCTGAGAACACAAGCAGGCCATTAAATTTTGCTAGCCACTAACGAGTTAACTAAAGCTCACACACAGGGACAACAGAAAGACTTCTTCCACAATGGGGAAATTTTATGCTTCTCAATCCAAGATTAGGCCAGGCGTAGCCTTCTTCATCAGTCTGCCTTGCTGAGGTACAAGGTCACAGTCAGAAACAGAAAACTGCCCTTAGGTTTCTTTTACAAATAAACTGTGTTTTCACAGACTATCTTCTCTGAGTTGCCAGTACTGAAATTGTTTTATATAAGGAGAGACAAGAAACCATGGATTGCAGCAAAATTTTAGTCTGCAATATCCATTAATTGATTATTCTTTCTTGAAGGCCCCAATTTTCTCTGAACAATGGCTCAAGTGCTGTCATTTGGCTGAGGACATCTCTGCTCTGGTGGAGTGGATGGGGACACTCCACATGGTGGAGTGACTACTCGGGTCTGCAGAAACAGCTAAGTAATACATCTCTGACTCTCTTCTGCTTTCAGATCAGATGCAGCAACTTTTCAAGGTGATGAATAGAGAGATTTTAGTACCAGAAGAAAGAGGGCAAGCTTACACCTGTCTAAGCCTGGCACAAGCAAGTTGCAGAGGACTAGAGCAGAGCCAGAAAAGGTAACCTCTCTCTGTATCCCCAGCATAAACACTTGTCCAGGTCCTAAACAGGGTGCTTCTGTCTTTGCACAAGAGAGCACAGTCCTGTACTGATCAGACACATGGCAGCAATATGGGATGAGGGAGAGAGCAGCTCAGATCGTTGCATTGATGGGTCTATACCAGGTATGGGGCAGCAACTTTGGCCTTTGGCCTTCCTTACTCAAAGGGGGAAAATAGCACTTCATGCACTAGCTTACTGATTACTCCAATGTAAGCCTTCTGCAATTATCCCTGCTGGAGCCTCTCAAGGCAGGGTACTGTAGGTGCCTTAGCTCTTGTAAGGCCGAAGGCTTTTGCAAATAGACTTGCTGCAAGCTGAAACTTGCAACTCTGCAGCCTGCCTTCTACTTGCAGCTCAGTACTTTTTCACTCAAGATGCTGTGGTTGTGTTTTGCAGATCGTCTGCTGGTGTGTTCTCTTTTACTGTTGTTTTGCTGCTGTTCTCATGGTCTTGCAGTCTTGACTCTGTGCTGTGCTGGGCTCCCACAGAAAGTGACTGCCACAAATCTGAGAGTTCTGCCTGCTTTCCCCGTCTTTCCCTGCCTGTGGTTGCTTTGGTTTATACTTGGGAGCCCATTTTATGTACACAAAAAGCTCAACAACCAGGTAGTGTGCAACAGTTGCACCTGAGCAAGAGGTGCTCTAGTGTGCACAGCATCCCATCAGCAGGGAGTACCAGGAGGGAGTCTGTGATTGTTGTGGTGAAGTATTACAGGGGATCATCTGCTGCCCTGGAGATAAAAACAGGAAGAGGACACTTGACTCTCCATTGCCTCTCTCCCGAATGGCTGCCAGAGAGGTTTTTCTTCCTTTTCCTTTCTTTTTGTCTCATTCAAATATTACTTCCCCCCAAAAGTAACATCTGCCATAACAGTCAATGCCTGTCAACAGCTACAGACCTTGCTAATAATGGTGTCTCTGTCCCAACATGCTTTGTGCAGCAGCTTCTATGCTGTGTAAATGACAAAGCCGAAGAAATGCCAGTCCTTAGGTAAGGCCTTATCCGGGAGCTACTGCACTCATTGTTAAATATGGGCATGAATTCATTTTCAGTTCTTGGATTCCTCTGTGCTGCCTGCAGAGTAGCAGGTGTAGTCTGTGGGGGAGTAGGGGATCCCTGAGGGCCCCTGGGGCTCCCACTATATGAACAATCATGCTGGAAACCTCAGTGCCTAGATCAGCGAGACTGAGATGCCTGATTGTCCTTAGGAAATTGTATGTGCCTGGCTGAAGGAGTACCAGGCAAGCAGTCTGATGGTCAGAAGTTCTAAGCAGCATTCTCATGCCCATGATAGAGTGGTAGCTGATGTGGGTTGATACAGTAGATGCAGTAACACAAATCAGTTGTGATTGGTTTTTAACCATGGTGCAGTAAACCTGCTACAAAATCAGTGATCAGCCAGACAAAGTTCATTAACTACAAGTGATCCACAAAACACTACTGCACCCTCTGCTGTGTAGGGGCGTCGCTTGCTCTCCTATAAGGAAGGCTTGTGTTTGGGAACGTGAGTGTCCAGCTGGAAAGAGTGAGAGCTGCTGGGCAGCAGCTACTTTGCCTGATTGAATGAATACCGCTGTTTTGATGAGCTGTGTTCCCAGTGTTATCGTGATTATGGTTTAATTGTTCATATTTTGTCATAGGCATTTTTCATGGGTTAGGCATTTGATTTCCACACTGTCGTTAAACCCATGCTCTGGCTCCAGAGCACTCTGTCCTTCTGCTGACCTGTTGGCTTGCTGAGCCTACAGGGTTAAGGTATTGGAAGAGACATGATTTTGAAAAAAATAGGCAGCCTGTTCCACAGTGGGTAGGAACCATCTGAGGCTTCATAGGTGTCAGACAAACACAGCAAACAGATGACGTCAGCTCCAGATAATGAGACAAAAAGGAGGCACATCTGTTAAGAAATGCTCAGGGCCAGCTTCTGACACCCTGTGAGTCTCCTGACTGCCTTACTTATGCACGTGTGGACTTGGAAAAGATACTGGCAGTATTTTCATCAGGAGGTACTCCTGTGAGGGGGGAGTGGAGTGATCTGGGCCCAAATGCTACTAAAGTGCTAATGCTCCGGAAGTCTCAGGAGCCAGCATTGTCTAAAGGATTAGTACCGTAATTAACAGGCTCTCTAAACACCTCTGAGTTTCCAGAAGTTCAGCTTTAATGACCTCACTCCACGGGTCGAGGTTTCCTGGCTAGACTACAGCCAGTAGAGGTTATTTGAACTTCATGCAGTTTAGCTAGGTAGTACAATGATTTCAAAACCAGGAGTTTCCCTCATCACAGCATTACAGCACAGGATATGCCTATATGTTCCAGTGTGTATCTGGACTTTGTTACTAAGGCCAGCCTAGGTTTCCAAGAATCCAGAAAAGCATTAGGCTAGCTTTGGGAGTTGTTATGCAGGCACTACCAAGGGAACATGAAGATGGGCTTTAGGAAGTCTCAGGATTCAATGCAGCATTCAACTGGAGCTTCTCTTGACTGCACAAATCTTGCCTCTTTCTTCTACACCACACCACACCTCTCCATGGCATCATGCCAGGCCCAGAGGCTTTTATTTCTCTCCCAGCAAATTGCTCAAGCAGCAGCATGGCAGTGAGGCCACCTCATGGTTGCTGCTAGGTGACCACAGCCCTCTTTGATCAGGTGGTGCATGCCAGCTGAAACATGGCTCAGGACCAGGGCATCCTGAAACCTGCCACTGAGCACCCCTTGCTAGCTCCCCAGGACAGGCAGGCAGCAGTGGGGTTGTTACTGCCCTGTGCTCCCTCTCTCAGACCCCCTTCGAGCAGACCTCCTCAGAAAGGAAACCACGTAATCATAGGTCAGACACCACCTGGTTTTGGGTCTTAAGAGAAGTTGACCTTGTTCTGACCAGGAGAGATAGCATTGCTAAGGCTCCTGCAGTGCTCAGGGGAGGCCTCTGCTTATTGCCTAAGCGAATTCTCCAGCCCTTCCCTCTCCTACTCTCTTAACCTTTGATTGGTGGCTCTTTGTCCCAGACTATAATGGTCAGCAGCATCCTACCCTGTTTCATTCTCTCTGTCATTTTTCTGTCCCCTTCCCAAACCTCCTGGATTGCAGCAAGAAATATGCACAGTGGGACTTAGAGCTGGGGCATCAGGCAAAGCCTGTCCCAGCTTTCTGGCTGTTGACAGAGGGTGCACGGGCAGAAGGGCTGTCCCATGCTCCCGGTTGGTTTCCATGCTGTCCTGTCCTGTTCCCGGTGCTATCTCTGCCTTCTATCCATCCACAGGCAATGGTAACCAGGAAAAGTGTGACAGGTCTAGGGTTAAAGCAGTCTTTCATTCCTCCTTAACCCAACTCCATAGTCTTTTCCTCTCTCTCTCTCTTCTCCTCTCCCCAGGCTCATCTCTTTGGGATGCCCTTCCTACATGGCTGCGGGGTAGGCTGGAGGAGCCCAGGGGGAGACTCAATGAGCCTGCCAGCTCCTCCAGGTGCTGTCCTTCTGTCACGCTGTTGGGGTCTGCCAGCAGGACAGCTGGTACCCTCAGCTGTACAAAGCAGCCTGAGATACTTAGCACAGAGTCTGTCATCTTGTGCCTGAGGGTGAATGCAAGAAGAGCAAAGGGGAGGGAATACCTCTCCCCACTGTGCACCTCTTAGAAAGAAAAACAGTTTGTTATGATGCCAGAGCACCAACCACGTTATTGCTTAATTTGCCTTTCAGGCTTTTTGCAAGGCTTACATCATAGCCTTTCAGTTCAGACCCATATGTTACCAGCTCCTAAAAGGACTAATCTGAAAAATATCTGACACCGTAACTCTCTGAGCTGCTGAAACACTTTAAATAGATACACCGTGCTTCTGTTAACACACATAGACACCCATAAAAATGCTAGTCACACAAGCAGATAGATATTTTTCTGCCCCTGAAACTAAAGATTATGCCCAGTTTTGGGAGAGATGTTATCCTGAAACAAGGAAATAAATATAGGTTTTTTGAAAAATAGGAATAGACGGAAATTACCTTTGAAAATCCAGTTCAAATTTTACTCCTTCATCTAGCTGATCATGTACTCCATCTGATACTCGGGGGTGTAGAAAATGGCCAATGTTTGATTGATGCCTTGCATGCAAGTGCAAGTCCAGCCCTTCAAGGTATTCACAGCTAATCCCAAAGGCTGGGTAAAACTGTCCGGAGTTTGTGGCCCTGCCAGACTCCACTCCCACTGAGCCTGACATCGTGGTGGATGAGATGTCTGCATTTTTGTTGTTTCTTTGCCTTCTGTTTTGTCATGAGCACAGGAGACTTTCTGGTCTTTATGTACGGGCTTGTGTCTTCTCTCTAGTCAGTACACTTGCTTTTTAAGTCCTTTACTGTACACTTCCCATCCCAAAGCCCCATTTGGGAGGTGCCACTAAGCTTATCTGCTGTATTTGTCTTCCAGGCACCAGCTCAGGATATTAGGGTGATTAATCCAAAGGGTGTACTTGAATTCAGTCCTCTGAGGTGAAACGGAACTCCTCTGCTGGGAATCCTGCATGAAATATGTCAGCCTGGGAACCAGATGACATAGCATTTTCACCTACAAACTGGTGGCCCAGTCCTGCAAGGGAAGAGCTGTGTAGCTGGCTATAGATAGTCTGCTTTGAATAGACTGCGTCTGTTCAAGGCTGGAAGGGAATATTCTCATCCACTTGAAGTGCCTCAACCCGAAGTCCCTCAGCAAGAGACCAAGTATGGGCAGATGCAAGGCAGCATAATACATGCTGGATAAAGCAGATCCATCCCTCCCAGGCACTGGAGGGATGTCTAAAAAGAAATTGCATATTTGAAGAAGATAACTGAATCCAATCCTTCTAGAAGGCTCCTAGAGGAGATGCCTTGGCCAAAGCTGAGTCAGTGTCCTTGAAACAATTTTTTATTGCCTGCCAAAGAACAGCCTGAGAAAGCTGACATGACTAAACAGACTAACACTTTCCCAGTCTCTCTGCCTCCTTTTAATACGTCCTTTTTACATGAGACTTTGCAGCAAACAGACCTTTGTCTGCTGGCCTCAGCATTACTGGGTTGAGTACTGAATTGTTTGCACACTCCAAATGTGTGCTGTCTGCATATATGCACTCAGGACAGTGCTGCTTGAGGAATACACCCAAGAAGACATTTACAATAGCTGGTAACTAGGTTGAACACTGGAGATGGAACATTTCTTTCTAAAGATCTCATTAATTTAAAAATTAATCATCTGACACTGTTCAAAGACTGGGAGTCTCCCTGCATAAGACAGAATCAAGAGGCTACAGGGACTTAGTTGCAACTGAGACTATACCCTGATTTTCCTTTTATTTTGTCCATAACTTCTGGAAACCCTTTCCTACTGCATTCATGTAGCCTTCAGCACATTTAATCTGAAATTGACTTTGCCTGCCCCCTTGCAGAGTTTTTAAATGCATCAATAGCACTGGATAGGATAGATCAGCATTAAAGTGAGACCAGCAATCTGATCCAATTTCTGGCTTACTCTCGTTGCCTACAGCAACACTGTCTACACATCCAGAAAATGACTTTCTAAGGGGCTGCACTTCAATGCACAGTTTGACTCCAAAAAAAAAAAAATTAATTAACCTTCCTGACTTCTACCTTGCTTAGGCTATTTCCCACTTCCAGAACTGTCTTTTATTTCTCTTCCAATTGCATGGAAATCGTAATGTAACTTAGCTCCCTCAACTAAAAAAGAAACCAGACAATACATTTCAACATGATTAAGGCCTTTATGTTTCCTTTTTCTAAATGCAGTTTCAAGTGACAAACTCTTAGAATTGCAGGTAAGTCTTTAAGAGATGTTTTTAATGAAAAAGTTGCAACATATAGGGAACAAGACACTTTCCACTCTGTTTTGTGCAGATTAAGGTAGGGAAGCAATAGGGTGTCAATGCTTTAGAGCAGCCTCGCCCAGCATGTGACCTTGTGTAGGTCGAATTGTTAACAGAGATAGAGTTTTCAGTAATTATAGCTACAACAACTAGTATCAGATATAAATGCTGCTGGGCTCCTTCTTGTGAGAAGGGGTACTGGTTCAGTAACTGTGGGGGAAACAGGCTGTTAATATGGCCAAGGGTCAAGGTGTGCCATCAAAGAACTGTCTACCTTGGTCTGTGTTCACCTTTCACAAGTGCCTGCCCTTGATTCAACTTCCACAGTGCCTGTCCCTGACAGTCCTGTTCAGGTGGACCACTCCTTTCCTTGCGGCTAACATAAGAGGACCTCTCCAGCTGTATACGCCAATTTGTTTTCCACCTGGGAATAACTGCAGGAGATGATGGTCTGTGAGAGCCTAGCTAAGCCTCTGAGCTGAGGCATGGCCCATGCTATAGGCCATGTCACAGAAGTGACAAAACTGGCAGTGCCAAAGTGCAACCTGGTAATTACTGTCAATCCTTGCAAGGAGGCCACAGCACACCTTGAAAAACCCAGTTTACCAGCTCCCAGGGTCCTGTGGGGCAGCAAGAAAATGTTACCTGATCTGCTGCTAATCCCTCTGCAGGGACAAAATCACAGTCCTCCGCAAATGAAAAGCTGCATTGGCTGAGATAAAGCACGGCAAGACAGAAACAACACTTTTCTCAGAAGGTGCCTTGACTGCAGCCACCCTGGAATTAAGCTGAGATCTCAAAGAATTAGATAGGCAAAAGATCAAAATGCAAAACTTTGTCCCCATCTGAGTGTAAGGAACAGTGTGTTGTTTTCTAGTATGCTTTTGTTGTCCGAGGTCAGAGTAGAATTAGACCCAGAGTAACCAGGACGAACATCAGACTGAGGATTAGGAGCTCAGCACTTAGGTAGCGTTTTGGAAGATGAGTGTGTTTCTACTCAGAAGTGGCAAGGATGCAGGAATGCTCTAGTGATGCTTCGGATGTGGCACAGGCCTGCTGACTGGCACAGTGCCTGGGAGTCATTAGTGGACAGTCATATAAAAATGCCCCAGCCAATGAATTAAGTCACTCTTTCTCCGTTCTTAGAGTAAATGAGGAAAGGCTTCAGTTTCTGGAAGCCTACTGCTATTAATTGCTGAAATCCACTGTCATTTTCTTTCTGCTGTGAAGGGTCTCAGCGCCAGGAAGGAAGCAGCCCTCTCCCTGCAGTGTGGCAGACTGCCTTACTGACTGCTTTGTTTCACATTTATTTTCCTCCAGTCCTGGTCGCACAGGAGTAACTTCTGTCATGCTGTTTCTGGTCACTGTGCATAATTGTTTGCAACGGACAAGAAAACTGCTGCTTCTTCAACAGCAACATTCTATCTAATGAAGCTGGATAATACAATAGCCCACATCTTTTGTTCCTCCTCGTAGTACTTGCTCTTGACGTCCAGCAAATGTGTTCCTGTTAACATAGGAGACTGCTGTGCACAGCCTCTCTAGAATTAGCTTTCTATGAAATAATCACAGTGCTTGTCCTGTCCCAGGCCACTGCACTCTGGCAGCAGCATGTAGATATTAGGGGAACAAGGTCCATGTGTGGGCTCAAAACCGAGCTGCAAGTCCCAGCTATTCAGCCCAAAGGCCCATTGCTGTCCCTAACAGGGCTGGGGCATTCCGAAGTGTTTGAGCTATGCTGAATTTTTACTTTCTCATCAGCAAGAAATTTATGTCACTCCTTTCCAGTTATGCCTTCTGAACTATTCCTGCCTTTCTTCCCCAAAGGTCCTAAATACTCATTGCTGGTCAGCTTCTTGCCCTACTCCACATGGAGACATCCAAGCAGAATTACTAGACAGTCAATAGAAAATGGGAGCAGCAGAAAGATGGCCTATTTCACATGCACTATAGAAAGTTATCTTCTGAGGACCAGATATCATGGAACAAGACCAAACTCTATTACTGAGCACTCCAAGCAGTGTTGTTGTCTTTCAACCACCAGCAGAGATATTTTTGTCTCCTTTCTAGTAATGGCACCAGGGTCAGATAGATTTCTGTTCTGGGGTAATTTCAAGTACCGGGACATTACATGAGGTTGGTATTTCCTACTTCAATCAGGCCATTTGCAGCTGAAACTTCCTGCAAATTAGCTGTAAGAGAACCCAAAAGTTTGGTAACACACTTCAGTTATGACAAGGTTATGTAGCAGTGTGACATTATCACTGTCACATTAATAGAATTAGCAATCCTGTTTTTAATCCCAGGCATTGAATTAGTGATTACTATTAGCGAAACAGTTATTCACGAGCTGTGAAACCTTTGCAGCTTTGTGAATGAAGGCAGGGAATATAACTTATCTTTTGAGAAGCTTCAGAGGGCTCATCTGCACAACAAAACTGTGGTGATACTGAGGCTAATCAGCACATGCAAATCAGGGCTACAGTCCTTGTAGAAGATTTTCTGCTCCAGGGCAAATCATTACTCTTCAAAGACCAAGAAAAGCAGCAAAATTTCTCCTGAGAAGGGCAAGGGTGAGGACTCCATGCATTTAACCCAGTTCTTTTCATTTCTATGCTAAAAGCGAACTTTTTTTTTTTTCTTTAGGGATGAACAAAAGCATTAATGGTTCATAGGTAGGATTCTTTTTCCCCAGCTACTTGAGAGATTTTGCACTTTGCCAAGCCCCTCCTCCGGAATCTGACCTCAGACATTTTGCTTGTTAAAAGCAATAGTGGAAAAGGCTGTTCCAGAGAGGCAGAATTCAACATATACAATATAGGTAATTTTGTACTTGAACTGAGTCAGATATCTTGGTGAGAGAGACGGCGTGACATTTACTAGCCTGAGTACAAGAGTGAGAGTTAGGACCACTATGTTTAGCCACAGAGCTATTTCAGCAATTCCTAGAAATGTCATCAGTTGAGCACAAGTCTAGCTAAGTAGCCATGTGGCCAGTGCATGCTTGGCTCTTTGCTGTCACTGCTATTTTGCTATCAGCAGCAAAGGGAATATCCTGTCCCCTTAGGGATACCAGCTTGCAAAGTCTAGGGGACTCTCACAGAGAGATCAGACCTCTGGAGTTACTAAGGAGTCCTCTGTGACAGTGTACATTTGGATGAGTGCAGTTATGTGCTTTAGGCAAAATAAACATCTTGCATGGGCAGTGGATAATATCCAGCAAGTTCTTGCTACATAGGTGCAATGCAATCCACCATCTATAGGTGGATGGGACAGCTGGTTACAGAACTGTAGTCACTGGACACTCATGTCAGTGCTCAGATGTACAAGGGTGAGGTTCCATGTTGGTAGTGGGTGAGACCATCTGCTGTTCAGTGCTTTTTGTAGCCCCAGGCTTTGAAAGATGCTAACCCAGGCTGCAGGTTTCCATTGAATTTCATCATCTCTGCTCCCACCCACCACCCCTCTAAGAAATCAGGGAAAACATTTGCTCTTTGGTGCAAGAGATTGTTCAGCTTCTAAGTCACTGGATGCCTCTGTTCTGAAATAATTCTCACTACCATAGCTGTCATAGCAGAGTATTGACACAGTGTCTGGTTTCAGGCCAATACACAGAAAGTCAAGCTGTGCATTTGCTTCCTCCCCTGGGCTGGAAGGAACACTACTGATATCCTGAATGTCTCAGCTTGCTTCAGGGAGAAAGCTCTGGCTAGGTGTCTTCAAGCCAAGGGGCTTCCCTGCCAGTGTGGGAGCACTTAACACCCCTGAAAGCAAGTTGCAGCCAAGAATGGCTGACCTTTGGAACCTCCACACATGCCAAGGGCTTGATGCACTGCAACGCACTCAGCTGCCTGTTTAGAGCAATACTCTGAAATACTTTTGGAAGCCCCAGGGCAGTCAGGTCTTTGGGAGACAGACTGCAAGGGGGCTCGAGCCTCTACTCCGAAATTCAGCATCATCAGTTTCCACAGGCAGTGTGGTCCATTTCCCATCACATCAGTTTGAGATGAAGAGTATCTTGCTCAGTGTATGTGACAAAGCTAAATACGGACTCTTTGGCAAAGTTGTTTATCTTTTACTTCTGAGGCAGAACCTCATAGCATTAGCTTTGTTCTTCCCCCCCCATAAGCTCTTTTAATTTTTTAAAATCTAAATGATGTGGTGCCTGCATGTAGGGATGTGCTGCATGCATATGGGAATGAGGTGGGAAACAGACAAATTCAGCTCTTTTAGATCCTCAACCAAAAATCTTTTCAAAGAGCAGCCTGGAAGTACGTGCTGACATTGATGATGTGATCCTGGTGAAATACCAAAGAAGGAGCAGAAACATGCTGTTCCTCTCCAGCTGAAGACCTACTGCAATCACCACGGGACCAAGCTGAGAGCTGTTCTGCTGCTGAGCCAGTACAGCTCTTGTCAGTCAAATGAAGTTGTAAGACAGAAAGTGAAGCTTGCTAAAAATACCATGGTTTCCACATCTGAAGCCCTAAAATGGAAATTTTAACTAATTATAAGAGGCACAGAAATAATTAGATAAGCTCTGCACTGTATTGGACAGCAAAATAAAGAGCTGTGTGTAGAATCACTGTGATAATAATCCTGTTACCTGGACTGTATGTTACCTGAACTTGAAATCTGTTGCCTCAGTAATCAGAGTTTGTAACAGGCCATGTAAGTTCTTTTTAAAGGAAGCTGGCACTTGGAAATGAAAGTAACAGGGTTAGTGCATAAGAGTTCCTTTCTGCTATTCCATTGATATGACCCAGAATGTGTGATTTAGTACCATGACAACTGAGAGGTTGATTATAAAACAGACACAAGATAGCTGTAGTCTGCCAGTTCTTATTTGGAGTTTTATTACTTTCAGGTTTATTTCATAATCATTAGCCATTAGATAAATATTGAATGTTTTAGTTGGATATGATAAGATGGTGTGTGCAGGTATCTATCTAAGTCGACAGAATTACAGGGCATTTTTAATTATTAAAATGGTTCATGTATCACTACAATGGCATTATTTTGTTTTCTGGAGCTTTGATTAGGGGATGAGTTTAAAACTGGATGCTGAATTTCAGGTTCCTGGATTTATACTGTGACATTCATGTAAGTGGCCTTTATTTCCTAATTTTTGGATTACTGCTTTCACAGCACTAGTAGTTCCCTTTGCTTTTGATAGGAATACTGCTGTAGGCACAGGTCTTCTCATATATATTGAGCACATTACCGTCCATTTCTGTGGAGGATCTGACTCACCTCACTCTCAGTTTTGGGGCCTTTAGGGTGAGAAAGGGGAGCACAAGATGGGAACATCCTGACGATCAGAACATGGGATAATATTTGCTCTTTGGAAATTGTCTCTCTTTGCCACGTATAGAAGGCCCAAGACACCATTTGAGCATCTTTAGTGACTCTTTTTTCTGTTTGGGATTGAATCTTTTTTCCTGGGGTTATTTCAATGAAATGAGAGGCACATGGCCACCCTTTACCCTAGCTGGAGTTCCCCTTAACCTTCCACCTTGCCAGTCTCTTCTCAGCTGTGGCCCTGTGAAAGCTCCTCTGCAATCTGTGATCCAGCCTGTCCAAAAGGGGAAGAAAGAGGCATTCCCTTTCCGTATCTTCACAGCCATACAGGACAAATACCACCCTCAATTTTTCCTCTAGAGGTGAAAAAGTGTTTTCTCTTGGATGCAGGCAGTTTTGCAGCTGCTGAATGGCCTTATTACAACATTTTTTCCTTTCCTGTCACTGAGCATGCACTGAACATCAGGAAATCATTACAGAAAATTGAGAGACTGTATATGTGTGTGTACACATAGAGAATGCAGAACCCAACTGATGCAGTAATGTGCAGGGTAAGTTAAAACACCTCCCACACAATATCTGGCTTCTGAAGCATGGGTCCAAATTGGCCATTACCAGAGTAATGACTTAATCAGTTGTTAACAATCGCTGTACTCCCTACCAACTGATGTGCATATAACCTTGCAAAGACTCCCATGACACCTCCTCTGCTGCTGTCATCAAATGAGCTTGCCTTATTTCAGGTGTTTTGTATGCACTGCTGCCAGGGTTCCTCTCTAGTTCCTAAGGCATTACATCCAGTGCAGGGAATTCCTGCTATCCCCAAGGGAGGAAAAACTAAGTGGAAACTTAGCAGCTGCCATTTACATTAGAAGTCTAGTTTCCAACTAAAGCTGGTGCTCTGTTATCTTCTAGAGTTAAAACCTTAGAGAATAAGGTCTAGCTTTCAAGGAAATTAATTCTGTTCATGCTGAAGGTTTTATCTCAGGTTTTGACAGTCCCTGCAATGCTTAGAAAGTGCAGCACTCTAAATACCCTCTGGAGAATTGCGCCCAACCCCAGTGACATGGCAACCTTTCTAGATGTGCATAGGCCTGATCTTGTTCCACCTCTTCCTGGCTGGAAGATGTGGAACTGTCCTTTGGTCCTTGTCTTCATGCGTGGAAATGGAGACATCAGGAGCATATCAGTGATCTATGGCATTTGTCCTGCCAGCCTTAGTCTGCAGACATGTGAAATAATTTTGCAGAACTTTTCTAATGGGAGCTACTCTGAAGTGACTCCAGCAAAAGGTCATAGCATCAGGTAGAAAAGGCACTCTGGGATCAGAAATCCCTAAGGCTCCATATTTTTGTTTTTTTGAAAGGTAAAATGAGATTTAGCCTTGAAAGTGCCATTGTCAAGGATCTGTTGTCACTAAAGAAGAGCTATCAGGCTCATAATCTATGCACAGTCCATGTTGCTTCACTTCTGCTGCACAGGTTAATCATCAGTGACTAACTGCAGCATCTCAAGGCATTTGACATAGTTTTCTTCCCATCAGTTGTAACTGAGACAGAGAGAATTAACTTGGGGAATGCATTCTCCAAATCATGTGCTCATAGCTGGGTGGAGTTGGCATGCTAAGAGCATACCCAGCTGTGGGCTGCAGAAATGAGAAGGGTTTGCTTGATTTTCCTGTAGTGTTCCCTGACACCATCTGCTTCCAGACCTTGTGGAGAAGTGCAGAGGCAGAAGCTTGGCAGAGAAAGCCAACAGGATAAAGACAGCATGGACTGACAAACAACTTTTGCAAGGACAGACATTTGGGACACACAAGGATGTGTTCCCTAAGGCCCTCTTGTCTGTATCAAATGTGGCACGAGGTCCTTAGTCCTGTTGACTCTGAGTGGTTCTTATGGCATTTAATTGCTTCAGAAATCCTCTACCTCCACTCCCATGCATGAAAGGGCAGTGGGGATGCCCGAGGAGAGGTCTGTCTTCTCAAAGCAGTCCATTTCAACAGCCTGCAATGGAAGGACCAGGACCATCCTTTCTTCCATAGCAGCGCTGTGCCATAGTGTGCTAGCTTGGGCTGGCTGTGAGGTTACAAGGCCCAACACAGCTAAGACATTCAGGTGAGGCAAACAGCCTAAGCATCCAGCCTTGCAGCCACAGGATCTCTCCACATGAAACAGAAAGACAGGGAAGTTGTCCGAGGGAAACAGATCAGACTGGCCCACCAGGCCTTTACCGTTCTGTTGAGAACCAGGAAAGAGGGAGGGTGACAGAAAGCCCTTGCCAGTATTCCCTCCCTCCCTGGTCTCTGTTCTTCTGTTCCTCCATTCCTCCATTCCTCCGTCCCTCCCTCCGTTCCTCCCTCCCTCTGTTCCTCCCTCCTTTGCTCCTTCCCTCCCTTCCTCCCTCCCTCCTTGTCTCTCTTCCTCTGTTCCTCCATCCCTTCGTTCTTCTATCCTTCCATTTCTCCATCCATTCTCTGTTTGGCATCTCATTCTGTACCAGTAGATAGGGCTGGGAGCACTAGCCCTGGGAACAAATGGATGTGAAACACATCCAAGATATCTTTACTGCATTCCTCTCTCCACTGCTCACACCTAGCTTTCCTCCTCTTGTTTAATGCTTGTTAAGAGCAAGTGACTTTACACACTTATATCATGTAGGCACAGTCAGATTGGATATCTGCCCTCCTTCTCTCCAAGTGTGGCAGATAGTTGGAGAAGGGTAAGAGCAGCACTAGTATACACAATATTTCCAATTTATGCAATCTCCACATGTTTTCAGTTCAGTTATTTCCCACATCTGATGTCTTTTTCATGGATTTAGTAATTCTTATTGGATTAATGCCTAAGATCTGGCCCCCACCATGAACCCAAGGAAACTTTTACAATCTACAATCTCTTGAAGCAAGTAATTCTCCAAGTTCCCTACACCTTACATGAAGAGCTACATCTATCTGGGAATATGATGCCCAGTAGTTTTGATTGATAACTCCATTTATTTTATTGAAAGAGGTACTGAACATCCAATCCTTTCCTACCTTCTACAAGATAAATACGTTTCAACAGACCTTTGATATCTTCTCTCAGCTGTCCTTTCTTTCAGAATAATGATATTCAGCCTTACTCAGTGCTCCCCAGACCTCAACAGCTCTAGATATTTATTCACCTGGGTTGCCCTTTAAACCCTTCCCCATTATATTATTTATATCCTGAGACAGGAAGACCAGGACCACTCATTGTATTTACAACCTGCACAAATCATGAATTTATATAGTGGCATGGTGATGCCATCTAAGAGTTCCTAGTATCTGCTTTGCTTTATTGACTGTTGCTGAACAGCGAGGTGACATTTTTGTAGATGACATTTTTGTAGTCCCAAGACTGTGTCATTTCTGCCCCCCTCCCCCACTCCCTAGTTCCTCCCCGTCCCCAAACCCCATCCATCTTAAGTAGTAATGGTCAGGGTAGAGCTAATAATTCTAACTTAAGAAACTAAAAATGTATGTAGGAGGAAGAGTGTCTGCCAGAGACCTCCACAGGGATAAGTCAGAAATTTCAAGGAACAGTGGTCCACAACAACAGAACAAGACCTTTACAACAATGTTTGGATACAGAAAGATGGTAGCTAGTGACCTGACACAGTCTGCGGAGCAGCTGGGTCAGGACCACACATAAACAATTTAATCCAGCACCTCTTTTACTGAAAATGAATACCAAAACCTTAATAAATCAATTACTTATTGCTGTATTTGGGGTAATAAATTCTTTAGTTTATCAGTAGCTTGTGGCTTCCATAGCATGTTCTTTGAACAGTTTGCCTTTCAGTTACATCCCCTTTCTCTCCTGAACAATAAATTAGCATTCTTTTTTTTTAAAAGGAAAAGAGGGGAAAAAGAGGATATATTACAATTTTTTCAAAGCAAAAGGAAAAATGCAACATCTTTTTGACATATATCTTAAAATAATATGAGGATAACTTTCTCTGCGTGTTAGATGCCTATGCATAAATAATAAAGGACGTTATGTTATTTACAGTGTTACACAATAAACTAAGAGTGTCTCATTTAACACAATATCCATAAAGACAGTAAATAATGAAAACATCCACATATGTACAAGATGTATTTACAATAGAATAGAGAATTACAAATGATGATAATTGGCCATGTTCTTTGTCTGCCCTTCTCTGCAGCATTTCATAGGTGCTTTTTTGTTTCTTACTAGAAGTAAGTCCCAGGTGATGGAGAGTAGCCACACTACAGGGCCAAGAAGTGCTCAACAGGCTGAGAGGTGTGTCCTTTGAGGAGACACCAGTTTGCTATCCTGGATGCTCAGGAAACTGCTTGCAATGTGTGTGAGAGAAGCAGGGAGATGCAGCATTGTTGTTTTGGAGTACTGGAAAGAAGGAGTTTTCCTGTTTCCCTGATAAAGGCAGTGACTGATCTCTTAAACCTGGGTGTGTTGGGGTGGCTCAAGTGAGGAAGGGAATGACTGGGCCAAAAGGAGGGAGTAGGCTTTTCTCTGTTACATGAGAACCTCTATGGAGCTGTAATGATTTACACTCCTTAAATAGGCAGGCTGTACCAGGTTGTGCACAACATAATCCAGCTATACATTTTTGAAAGAAGCCTTTTATCTTGGAATAATTCCTGCATATAGACACATACACAGGAAAAACTCATGGCTCAAACTAAATGACATAGAAATAAACCAGGACAATCTCAACAACTCTGCCACCACTGGACTATTTCTCCCCCTCTTCAAAGTATGTTTCTTCTTGCCTTTGACTTTAAGCCAAAGAACTGGCAAGCATTACACAGTGATGGCTCAAGGGTGTTGGGACTGCCTAGCTCAGAGGTCTGGGTAACGAAGCAAATATCCCCAACAGGGGAGCTGGCCTTTTCCATAGGCACTTGCTGGCTCTGCTCTGTGCTGCTGCAGCCTCGAGCCCCTTGGCCAGCAGGAACTGGCTGCAGCCTGCCAGCAGCACCTGTGGCCAGGCAGACTCACTAACTTCTGGGTGTGGACCTGACTGATGTGAAGCACCCTCAGAGTGTGATAAACACATGTTGAGAGGTGAGGGTCTGTGTCCTCCTTCCACTTCTGTGCGAGCCAAGCCAGGGCAATTCCCGAACTCACTGCTGCATGAATTGTGCTGTAAGGCTGGGTTCTTCACAAAGATCTAAGGGCTTAGGCAGCCATATCCCCAATTGTATTTTCTTGTTCTTAGGTCCATGTGAAGTCTCCAGCCTAATTTCATGCTTGCCCTATAACACACTGTGTATGTTCCGAGGGGGAGGAAGAGCAGGAACTGCACAGCGTTTTGACTTTGAGGCACTGCAACAGAAGAGGCGTGACATTTTTCCCTAGACCTATAACAAATAAATCTCACATGTACAGCTCCCAAATATGGAATTGATCCTTCATTTTGTACTGTCCCTCCATAATAACAGTGTTAGTAGTCAAATAACCTACTCAACTTCAAGGTATTTTCCCTTTCCATCCTGATTAATCTGTCTGGGCTATTTTAGATACTTCAATGAGAACTGGCCTTGTGTTGATATATACTGGAGGAGTTTACTAAAGACCTGTGTTATAATCTCTATTCTGCCACTAAGATGGGTGATTTTTGGGGCAAATCTCTTGTTTCTCTGCCATTCTTTTTCTGTCTCATCTGTTGTGCAAGGTCTTTGCAGTGTCAGAGGCCTTCCTGAAAGGACAGATATTCAAGTGCCCATGGAAACTCAACAGTGCAAATCCTTTGGAAACTCATGGCCTTCATTAGGAAAGCCCACCTGGCCCTCTGTATTACTGACTTGCAGAGTTACCGGAGAGGTGGATATTCTGCTGCATGGGATTGCAGATAAATAGGCGTGACTAAAGGGATGAAAATGAGAGTATGGTGTCTAGAATTTGTAGAGAGCTTTTCTTTCAGTCTGCAAAGGCAAAGTGTGTTCAAGTACATGCCAGCTAGGGAAAAATGGCAAAGTGGACTTAAGTCCAGACAGTATGTATTTGCCATCTCCCATAGATTTCTCAATTAAGCAATGCCATTTCAGCCACCACATAGCCCAAAGCTGTGCTAGTTTCCTAGCCTTTCGGTTCTACCACTAACATCCTAGTGGACAACTTTGATCCCTATGTTAAGGTATTTTTTGTTATTTTTCTGCTGAATCTGGTGTTCAGGTAGACTCACCTGTGTTCTTACTATTGTGATATAATTATTTATACAGTGAAGAACTCACTGATTTTTGTCATCCTGGCAAAGAGCTTCTTTTGCAATACTTTGCTTTCAGGTCTCAAATCAATAGGACACCTTGTTCAGCAAAACTCTTAGGCACATGCTTAACTTTTTGCATGTGCTGGATGTGTCAATGAGAGTCTAGCACATGCTGAAGGTAACTTTTCCTGGGATTAGCATAAGCACATGCTTGAACAATTTACTGAGTTGGGACTTTTGTTCCTCAGGTTTTCATCTCACAAATTTTCCTTGATGTATTTCTCTTCATTTAACTAGGACAGAATGTGGCCCAAAGGATGAGTGTAGTTTGGCTGAAATTCTTTTTCTCTTGACAAGGCTCTTATTTAGAGCTCAGTAATACCTGTAAAACATATGTTCTCATTTTCAGAATCCCCAGAGTCTAGGGAAAACATTTGTTTTCCACATCAATCCTGAGTCAATGCTGTGCCAACTGAACACACAACAAAAAATCGAAAGTATAGAAGAGGCAGAGTGACCCTGACTAAACTGATAGGAATTCAGTGCAAAAGAGGCCATTTGCTTCTGTCTAGATGGATGCATCTGCTCCAGCACTGACAGCATCCTTGTTCATTACTAGTCAATGACTTCAAGACTGTCACTGGCTATATAAACACTGATAACAAATAGTCACACATGGGTTACTAGGGCTGTAACCCACATGGTCTGCTTGCCTTCATAAATGGGCTCTGCATCAGCCTTGCCTCTCTCAACCCATTAATGGAGTCAATAAAGGTGAGTGGAAATAAACTCCATTCATCTGTTTTGTCCTTCCTACGTGCCTGTACTTTTTAGCCATTCAGCATATTAAGTTCTTCCCTGAAAGGCCTTTCTGTATCCAAGAGTAAGCCTTACTCCAACAGCAACTCTAACAAGGTATTGCTAGAAGCTTGTCAAGGTTCTTTCTGAGGAAGAGAAAAAGGGGAAGAAAATTGAGGGGAAACAAAATAATAAATCATGTATTAGAAATCAACATTAAGAAATAGAGGTGAAAACTGATTGCACTTTTATTAGTGGCATTTGTTTTCCAGCTAGATCTCTTCCTTGCTTGGTTACAGATATCTATTATATTTGCCCCATTAACATAAACTAATATAAATTTTTTTTCCCCCCTTTTTTTTTTCCTTTTTTTTTTTCCTTTTTTGTTTAAATAGAGTATTGGGTTCAAAGCCTCAGCTAACTTAAACCCATTTCCTAAGGGATAACTAGAACAATTAATATCTGGAAAATAATGAAATGGCAGCTCTTAGTGATTACAAGCTGACCTCTGATTAATAATATATTTGGTTTAAAATCACAGTATTACTTCCTTTCTATAAGTAACATTATTTAATGCAGGTTGGCGCTTTTTTTTTGTTTGTATGTTTTTTGTTATCCTGCTGTAATTAATAGTAGCATGCTGTTGGATCTACTATTATCCCAGTGCTCAAAGAAGCAAACCTTTTGGCTGGCAGAGAGCAGACAAAACTCATCTCATATACGGAAAGCAAATAAAAGTTCTCATATAAGAAACTTTTTTTTTTTTTACTTTTTTATCTTTTCTTTTTTTTTTTTACTTTTTTTTTTTTCTTTCTGACTCTGTGTGTGTGTATATGTGTGTTTTTCTGATGGAGTAGGGTGGGAGTGCCATTACAGGGCTTTCTGATTTGGAGACTCTACAGCAAGCGACCAGAGGGACTTCTGCGATTCTTGCAAATCATACATCCAGTCATTACAATGCAGTGCGCAAAAAAGCTAGGACAACTGAGGGCTAAAAGGTTTTGCAAAATACTATGGGACAGCCATCATTGTAACTGTACAAAACTTGCTCTCAACTTAACATAACATAAAGGCACCATTGATATCTTTCCCCATTTTTGAAATACTGTAAAAAATTGCTACATATGGCACATAACACATTTGTACATACGTATATTTAATTTATAAAAGTGTTTTTTTCCTCTCCTGTTTTCTATCAGCGGAATTGCTAAAATAAAATAAATTGTTTAATTTAAAGGTGGAATACTTCATTATATAAAATAAAGTTTTACATGTGAATCTATGTGTTTTATGTTTTATACAGCAATAGGGTCTTGGTTAGCTATCACACTGGACAACCTTGCTTGTAATTCTTCGGGTGTGGAGAAGCGGTTTGCCGGGTTAGTCCTGGTTTCAGCCAGCCGGAAGGCAGTGGCTGGCTCCAGACTTGTTGCCCCGGGGTTCGGTATGCTCAGGAATGGTGTATCCTCACCTATTCTTTCATCTTCGGTTTCGGTCTCAGAGCTGCTGCTCTCAGAGCTTGTGTCAGAGTCCATTTCCACCCTGCTGGAAATGTGGCCATTGGGCTTTGTTCTTTTGACCCTGCGGCTGTTGGTGAGTTTCTTTGGAGGCTCCTGTGCTGGTTCGTACTCCTGCGTGGTCTCGTACTCCTCATCCTCCACGATCCGCAGAGGACTTGGTGGCAGGCTGTTGCTCTCGTGGGTGGCATTGTGGTGAAAGGAGTTGAATTGCTGAAGGTGGTGGTCATACTTCTCATGTAGCTGCAGCGGAGTCACCAGGAGCAGTGGTCGCTCCTCTTCTGTGAAGGGACTCACTGCCACTGAAGGGATGGACACGGTCAAGCTGGAAGCCGGTGGTGACATTGTGGAGGGGCGGGACTTGGGAGAAGTTGGAGTGTGAAAATCGACGGGTGACATGCGAGCTGGTGTGGTCATAGCTGAGACATACCTGAAGAAAAGAGATGGGGAAAGGTTGCGAGCACAGGAGCAGTGGTGACCTGTGAACACAGCAGCTCATCTGGACTGGGAGAGAAATGGCACAGATCCCTTAAGATCCCCAGCATCCTCACACAGGTCTACTAAGGAAACTTTCCTGTTCCTATTAATCCTATAAACTGCTGACTTCTGGGACTCTGGGCAAAAACGTCTGAAAGCAGGAGGAGCACAGCAAAACTCCCAGATCCCAGCCATGGAGATGCTGTAAATTTTTTGCCAGAATAACTTTCTGGAATGAATCCAGGAATGGGATTCAGAGACAGACAGGCTGCCAGAAACAAAATGCATTTGCAAGTGTTTTCTCAAAAGGAAAACAGCTGCTGCACTTCTGGAAGGATTTGACCAGAATCTGGGGTACATGCAAACAGACAGGGGGAAAGAAAGGAAGGGAACTGAAGTACAGTCCTCTCGGGGCTTCACCCTCTTCTGGCAATTAAACTGTCTCAGGCTAAGGAGGAAAGTAATGTTTGGATAAAATCTATAGCCAGATTCTGCTAATTTTAATCACCAAGGGTAGTCAGAGAAGCATTTGTAGCACCATCCCAGGAGCTTTGTGCTGCTCCACTCCTTGGGTGCTAGTTACCCTGGCTGGTAGGTCTCTCTGCAAAGAAGCACAGAGTATCATTTGTCCTCATATGGGAACAAATGCTGAAAGACAGACATTTGTCTGGGCTAGTGTCCATGATTTCTCTGCAAAATTTGTTCCTGTGGGAAGGGTAGTGGTCAGAAGTGATTTCTGAACATGAAGCTCACCATGAAAATGGTGCCATTACAGTGTTTGTCCCAAAGAAACAGAAGAAAAAATGTGAGGCTCCCAACTAGTTTGAATCAGTAGATAGACTATGAGGTCATGTGGATTCATGCCAGGTGAGGATCTGCCTAAAACCACTTGATCAAAAGCACAGTGCCCAGCATGACACTTTGTATGGTCTGGCTTTGCTTTTATTCTTATCCCAAATTCACCTGCCTGAATTTCATCTGTGTCTAAAGTTAAAATCATTCTAAGCTCCATCTCCTGCACAGGCCCATTGAGAAAAGCTACATGTCTATGATTGATGTAGTTATTTAGTTTTTCATTAGTGGTTTATTTATCTGAGCCTGAAATTACCAAAATAAATCTGAATCCAGCTTTCTTACCCAATCTATGACTCAGTTGCACATACTACACTTGATAAAAATGGAGTTATGGGAAAAAAGAGAAAACGAGACAGATTCTAGACAGATGTTCAGTAGCGTAAATTGATTTCACTTAGAGATGCATTGATTGCACATTGATTTACATGAACTGAGGAGTGAGCAAGAGATAGGAAAAAAACAAATCTGGAGTTATGCATGGGAATTAATCAAGTTGGTTGAGAAAAGGGCAATGAATAGGTCTGTGCATTGGATTAATTAAGTAATATTTTCTCCTTCCGTGAGTGAGCTTTTAATCCCTTTCACATTTTAAAATAGGCATTGTCTGAAAAACGGAAGCTTTTCTGCTTTCCCAGCTGGTACACTGTTGGGTATACGTGACACACTGGATTTTAGCTAAACTGGTTCTGTGAACGCACTGAGTTGGTTAAATGCGTTCCACGTACTGTGCATGCTTCCAACCGT
Source organism: Callaeas wilsoni (assembly GCA_013398955.1). Taxonomy (NCBI): domain Eukaryota; kingdom Metazoa; phylum Chordata; class Aves; order Passeriformes; family Callaeidae; genus Callaeas; species Callaeas wilsoni. The sequence goes on from VWPU01018054.1 coordinate 135,917, forward strand.
GTCAAGTTACTCATACCAGAGTGTTGTGCATTCACACATTTCTGGTCTATTCCCCCACACCATAACAGGGCAGTGCTAACTAGCTGCTGTCTGCGATCTGAGGCTCAGGAGCTGAACTCGTGCAGCTCTAGCCCATCCTGAAAGGAAGGTTAAAAGGTGATTGATTTATCCAGCTTCATGGCCAACTATGCTGGCTCTGTGAAGGGGGATCAGAGTGTACCCATGGCCATCCAGCACACATTAACTAGTTATATGCTGCCAGCTTCATCATATAGTCCAGCCTTTCGTGCAGACATGGTGTTTTTTGATCTTCTCTCCTGTAAGACAGCTAAGGACATCCAAGATAAAACTGCTTGTGCCCTCTGCTTGTGTATAGGTGGCAGGGCATGAGATCCAGCAAATGGATGGGGTAATGCAAAAGAACCCCTTGTAATGTCTGTTCAATTTCATTTGAAAATTGAAGGAGTACAGCCTTGGTCTACCAATTCACAGTACAGCAACATTTGATAGCTTCAAGAAGTAATTTGTCAGCTCCTACATTCCTTTATGTTTCTGAGTAATTTTTAGTTCCAAATAACTCTCATTTTCTTCCTTATATACACACACACACACGCATGCACAAGCCATGTCAGGAACAATTGGCCATGTATTTCCTGCTTGCTAAAAATAGATGAGGCCTGCAATTAATGCCCAGGGAACTATCACCTCCCACGTTCAAAATTTGTGATTGCTTCAGGCACAGGCTAGGCTGTCAATGCCTGATGAATTGTCACAGAAATGTTGCTGCTTTTGACCTACAGTACAACCTTCAAGAGACACAATAATTGATGAAATGCCTTCGTTTTTATCAGAGAAACAAAAAGGAATATGCTCTTCCCCCTTCTCCCCCCATTAAATTTAAACAGTTCTTATTAGAATGATGCTTTGGGTGTCCCATGCAATGCAGGCAGACAGCAAGAATGGTCTTCACTTCTCACATGCAGATGCCCAAATACACTAAGCTGTAATACTCACCACTGGCAGGCGTGTGGCTGTGCATCCTGCTCGGTTCCCAGGCAGGAGACAACATGGTATTTACTGTTACAGGTCCTGATCCAGCAAAGCACTTAAGCACATGCTGAGCTCTACCCATGTGAGTAATCTTGCTGATTTCAGTGGGCCTACTTGCACGATTAAAAGATAATCTTGTCAAAGTGCTCTGCTGGATTGGAGCCATGGCTGTTTATGTCATGTGAGCCACGTATCTTTGAATTAAATTCCATGGCAAATAACACATAACTTTTAACAAGAGAGCTAGTTGACTATCCTTAGTGGTACTACACTCAGGGTCCTTCCTCAGTGGGCCCTCTTCCGGCTGCTTAGCAGTTGTTTGTGTGGCAGAGGGAGTACCACAGAAATGGCGTTTGCTGTAGTTGCACATTCATTTTTCTGAAAACCACAATTTGTCTTCTACACAACTTAGTCTCCTTGGGGATTGCCTGGCTGCATTTTTGACATCACGGACACTCCACAAGGCCAAATCCCTTGTGATTTCGAAGTGCTCAGAGAACCGGTCCGTAACCTTTTGTTCTCCTTTTCGTCTGCCTATGATTCTTGGGAGCAAAGCTCTTTTTAAATGTCTTGTTTCTTCTCAGTCTTTCTTTTGCTATTCTGGGGCCATCTTGAAATAAAATGCTAGCCTAAACTTGAGAAGGATTTTTTCAGTAAAAGTTTTTTTGCAACTGATGTACTTCTAGGCAGACCTTAGGAAATGATGAACCAGCCTTTTCAAAAAAAGAATTACTCGGCTGGAAAACTCCTGGCCAGCTTTATTTATAACTATTCCTAATTTAATAATGAGCTGAGTCCTTCTGGCGTGCACTTGGTGTTCCTTGCTTTTATTAAATAAAAGGGTTAAGGGGAGTTTTTGAAGGGTTTAGGAGCTGGAATACTCCAGAAAGTAGGTGGTGGCATAATTTCTATACTTTTTAGGAGTCCTTAGTGCCCTTCTCCTGTGGATCAATACTTTACTTTCTCCCTGCAAAATCTCTCAGTTTTCTCACTTTGCATCTTCTAAGAAATTGGTAATTAGGCAAAGTTCTGTTTATACTTTACGATGGAAATTTATGACTAATTACTCCAATGGAGCTTTTCCAACTGTGAACTGCTGGCTAATAGGATTAAATCCAGCAGACGCAAGAAGGGAAGAAATGCTTTTGGTAGACTTTAAACTACTACTAAACTCTCCACCTTTATGAATAAGGAGATGTATGCCCTACATGAACAGCTGCACTGTTTCATTTTCTCATGTGCTCCCAGGCTTTGAAATCACCTGAGAAAACACCAGGTCTTGCCAGCTGAAAGCAATGAGGTGGTGTGTCCTACCTTTCACTGTGAGGAGAGTCTCGGTAGGAATCAGGGGTCTCTCTCGCATGCCGGAGGAAGCTGTTGCCTTCCCGTGGCCCGCCGATGCCATTGAGACGGCTCCGGGGCCCTGCTGGGCTGGTGTGCCTGCTGTTCTCCACGGAGGAGCTGACGAGCACCGAGTGGCTTTCAGAGAGGATGCTTTCAGTGTGGCCATTACTCCAGCTGGAGAGCAGCAACCAGGAAGAGAGAAAGGGGGAGTGTGAGAGTGGGCTTTGGTGGCAAATTTGTACGAGCAGAAGTTCAGCCAGAGAAAAGAGAGGCTCTGTTGCCACTCTGCAGCATAACCTTTGGGTTGGTAACTGGGGCTACAGAGTTTAGTGAATTGTATGAATCCATAGGCAGCATGGTGATTTTGCACGTATGGATAAAAGGAGAGGGAAGGAGGGCTATCCAGTCATCAGAACTGTCACTGATTTAGCAATTTGCATATACTAAAATTCACTGTGACAGTATTGGAATGCCATTTGGATAATAAAGGTATTTGTAAATTCCTGGGAAGAGAATTAATTAGGTGATATGACATCAAATATTGCTAGTTTTAAAATGAAAACATTATGAAGAGAGCATAGATCTTCCCTGGTTTGTTGTTTTACACATCTTTTTGGTTTTGCAACAGCAACAGATCAGATATCACAGCTGCTATCTGCCTTCCCCCTCCAGTACCTGTGGCTAGATGTCTGGGTGACTGTCACAGAGTGATGTGTTGTTGAGGTGTAGTGGCTTGTAGAAAACGAGGTCTCTGTTTCTCGCTCGATGACATGCTCACTGGAGATTACATTTTTCGAAACGTACTGCTGAAAAAACCCAGACAAACCTCAGGTTTACAAACTGTGATTCACAGCACATTTGTAGACATAATTCCCAATCCCTCCTTCCCAGATTTCAATCTTTTACATGTGCCAAAGCACAAATTTTGCCACTTAAGTACATGCAGAAACCATGCTGACACATTTGAGCACGTTCATGTACACCTCTGCGTACATAGCCCATTTAGACTCCAAATAGGAGGAGACAATGAGGAAAGTAGCAAAGGTCTGCATCTCAATCAAGCTATAAAAACGTATTTAACAAGGGAATGAAAAGTCCTAATAGACAGATGTATGGAAAAGCAACCTCCCATTACCATCAGATACACCAAAAATACTGCTCTCCAATAGAGAAGATGGCAGCAGTTTGCGATAGCAATTTTTTCTATGTGGAGAAAGCCAAGAGAAATCAGTCACCAGCCTGCAGCAGTTAGATGTTTAAAAGCTGTGGGGTGAGCTTTCCTGTGGCACTGGCAGCCTAGGCTGAAACAAGGTCAGTGAAACCTACATTCACGAGCTGGACGTTATCCGGCGGTGGGTTGGGGTGGTGCGGCCCATTGGCCATGTTCATCACGTTGTTCCTTTCTGAGCGCAGGCTCTGCCGAAGGCGGTCATGCAACTTTTTCCTCTGCTTCCTGTGCATGAAACATGGAAACGATTTTAATAGACAGAAGGAAAGCAGCTGCACCTTTCAGTATACTGATGTTGGTGACAATAATACACCACCAGTTTTTTTTGCCAGAATTTTCTCCACTGCTGCTAGAGCTCAGAGTAACTGAAAACCACAGGTTTAATTGCAGCTGGAGCTGTGGGGACCTGCACAGGGGGAAGGATATTTGGGATCCCTTCCAGGAGTCAGCAGGACACAGGGGGACAGGAATAAGTGAGAGGAAAAGAGAAGCCATTTCTAAGCAATGCTCTGTCTCAGGAGAAGCTCTTTTCTGCACTCAGAAGGGAGGGGGGAGAGATTTTAACCCAGTCGCCTTGACACTCTCACAAGGGCCAAAGCAAAGTTTCTGACAGCCCATCGAGTTACACCTCTCCATTCACCACAGGGAGCCGAGGTGTCTGTGCCTCAGGGCTTCCTTGCAGACACTGGAACACGGTCTTTGTGATGTGGCAGTTACACATTTTCTTGGTGGGATTCATCCCCTACCTCAACAGTGTACTTCAAATACATAAATGTGTTAAAGAAGTGAAGAGTGCAGAGGAAGCCTCAGAAATCTACAGTAAGAGTATATGAGACAGGCCTGAGCCTGCAGACTTCCTGGCAGCTCTGGAAGGTTTCATTTCAGCAACATCAGATTTGCTCTGGAACCTAATGATTACCAGGTGGATGCCATGGCTGCTAATGCATTTAGTAGAACTATCCATGTGCTAATGACGTGATCTCTGATTGACTTTGATGCTTCTACTATTTCCTGTCCTTAGCTGCTGTATCCCCACTTGCTAATAACGTACCAGTCCTGTGAGGAGCGGCTGTGGGAGCTGGGGTTGTTTAGCCTGGAGAAAAGGAGGCTCAGGGTTACCTTATCACTCTCTACAACTGCCTGAAAGGTGGCTGTAGACAGGTGGGGGTCGGCCTCGTCTCCCAGGTAAGTAGCAACAGGACAAGAAGAAATGGCCTCAAGCTATGCCAGGAGAGGTTCAGGTTGCTCCTGATGAGCAATTTCTTCATGTAAAGGGTTATTAAGAATTGGAATGGACTGCCCATGGGGGCGGTGGAGTCACTGTCCCTGGGAGTGTTCAGGAAATGACTGGTTGCGACACTTAGTGCCACGGTCTAGCTGATAAGGTGGTGGCCAGTCAAAGGCTGGACTCAATCTCAAAGGTCTTTTCCAACCTAAATGATTCTGTGATTCTGTAATCCTTCCAGCTCTCCTCAGAAGAAATTTTCAGAAGATCATTACAAGCTGTCAGCAACAGAACTTAAAGCATAGTAAAACCTCGTACTGTGAAGGCTATGCAGGACACACTAAATAGAACACCAAAATAAATAACCAGAGAAAGGGCTATTTAATTTCAGACTTAATTTATCAATGTTAGCCAGTTTTCTTTCATTACACTGGAGAGCTTCCACCACACTGTCACAGAATCCAGGGCAGTGAAGGAAGGATGCCGGCTCCAACACACCGTGGAATGCATATGACTTTGGCTGTGGCAAAAGCTAAAATACATACTAAGCTGTATGCAGAAGTGCAGATAGTGTTGCCAGGGTCGGACAATGTAAGATATAACTATTTTCAATCCTGTTTTGAACTCAAGGGGACTATTCCAAGCTTTACAAATAGGAAGAGTGAGGGAGAGCAATAAATATGTTGAAGCTTGATAGCCATGAAAGCTTAAAGACAATGAAAACATGACTTGACACACAGCATTTTACATATTTTCTCTGTGTGCCTGGATAGTGGAAAATGCTTAATTTATATAACATCACATGAATGGCATACACAGATACATCTGTCTTGGAAATGCTCCTGTCTCAGAAGGATACAGTCTGTGGTTCATGGGGATTTTATGCTTTGAGGATAACCAGGCATCATCTTAGGACATGTAAGCAGGTAAGGTATATAGAGAGCGCAGTGCCAGGAGACATTTGAGCTACCCAAAGACCTGCTGGGCTGAGAAGCAACACTCAAGCAAGGTTTTAACTTGATTTCACAGCTCCCCTTCATGAGACTCTGGAGACCTTGGGAGCTGAGAACAACCTGAATTCCTCAACACGGTAGAGAAAGTGAGTTCTAGAAGGAGTTTGAATTTGTCATCTACAGGACCGAAATCCTGGCACATGTAACCTGGGAATCCATCCCTAGAAAACTGCATTACTTCCTACCTTCACTACCAATGTATTTGAATTTGCATTTTTATCTGTGCTGTTTGTCCTGTAGTAAAAGGACACTAACTAAAAAAACAAATTACTCCACAAAACTGAGAAGAAAGAATAATGGGAAAGCTAGTGTGTACTTCACTTAAGAAGCTTTTTTCTTCATGTAAATGATTCACAAATAAAGTACCTCTAAATTAAGACTCAGTGTCTGAAGATATTGCCTTGGCAACTGATCAGCAGTATTTCTTGCAAAGATACCAACAAAATTTAAGCTATTATATTGGTTGTTCTCCTAACACCATTCCAAGATTTCTCCTGGTTTCTGAGTTTCCCTCTATTTAGGGAAAAAAGCATATGCAAATCGCCTCACAGATACCAGTCTAGCATCACTGCTGTATTTGGAGGGCCATGTCCTGGCATGGCCCTCTCATCAGCTGTCTTTGAAAACATTTAACTTTTGGTTCACCGTGATTGCTGATATCTGGGGCAAAAAAGCTATCCAGATCCCTGATGGATTCTGCAGGCTCTTTATACAGAAAATCATACTTCAGGATCCTGACTAGATGTTTGTTGAAGTACATGGGGATGTGATTTCTAAAAGCAGTAATTGATCTGATTTTTTATTACTGTTTCAGTTGTTCCCCACTGGCCACTGGCACAAGGTTGTGGGTGGGAGCAGTTATATGTGTGTGTCTGGACTTTGACTGAGAGGAACTAATTACCTCTATCCTCCCTCACTTTTAACACATCCATTATTGGTGGGGCTTACAACAAAAACCAACAGTCCAACTGCCAATCAGGCCTTGAAACAGCAAATCAGGCCTATACAAATGTGGAATATTTATGATAAGGGTTTTCTGTGTTTTGGTGGGGAGATTTATAAGGGCAGCCAGAAGTTTTGGCAGCAGAAATTCTGCCGATGTTCTTGTGCTGTGTAATTTATAGTCCAGAGTGCCTCATGCATCTTTGAGAGTCACCCCCAGTAATTTAGAGACTCACAGAATGCATTTAAATGCCTACTTTTGCATTGAGAGCACTTTCATGTTCAATTTTTTGGCCTTTGGTGTATAGTAACTTCAAGCATCATTAATTGTGTCTCAAGTACAAACAAATTAGACTTATACATAACATTTATGGCTGGAGAGCAACATGATTCCAGTGTTGGAGTTTGTTCCTTTTCAGCTGGGGAAACCAGCTGTAATGGGTGATAGAAAAGAAAACAAACAAAAAAAGGACAAAGAATTGCAAATTACATTTGAAGACTGAGAAATCTTTCAGATACCTGTCTTAATTTTGCACTGCTGATGGACATGGACACCCACATTCATCTGGCTTGGACCAGAGTACCCTGGTCACAAGTTTGTCTCTTAAGCTCACCTCTAGAGAAACCCAGATACAACCTTATGTCCAGAGAAGCTACAGTCAACTGGGAAGGCCCTGACCAACAACCACAGATATGAAATAGAAGAGAAAAGTTTACTTGGTTTTGCAGTAGGCCACCACACACATGATGCCAACTACTAGAAGAGCAATGCAAATGCCAGTTATGGTCAGCACCCGTTTCTGGTACAGTTCCTCAGCTTCTAGAAAGGGACAAAAACAGAGAAAGTCACAACATGGAGGATGGCTAGGCAAGGAGCACACAGTCAACAGCTGTCATGCTACAAACCACTGCACAGATTCACACAGCCACACCGACACACAGCCACCACGCTTCAGGCAGACTTATTATTGACTGCAAGGGAGAACAGGACTACACCACAAACTATTAACACAATACTGGGGATGAGAACAATTACAGTCAAAAGTCACTCCTTCTTTTTTTTTTTTTAAAAAAAAAAAGCCAACGAGAATAATATCTAAGAAACAACTTCATAATTGACAAACACAGCATTTGCTGGAAATAAAAATGCAGTGTGGTAAGGTAATAACATGAATTTGCAAATGCTTTGGAAGTTTTGCAAAGACAGCTGGAATGAAAGCCATTTTACAGGTCTTATGAGAAATTTATTTTCTTATTATCTTTTTGGGATTGTTTTCATATCCAATATCCCTCTGGTCCCATGTCAATTTATATCTCAGCTGTCTTTACAAAAGAGATTTCAAAATACTCTTCTACATTTGAGACATGAGCTTGGCTTGTAATTATATCACCAATGGAAATGAAGACAGGTTTTGAGCTCTGGTCATAAAATTCAGACTCTTTCTCCAGCGCTCCTCCTAAAACACAGCAATATCAACAACCAGCAGTGCCTTGTGTGAGAGAAATGCAGAATTTTGACTTGTATCCCTTTGTGACCAGCAAAGGAATTCTCTGTCTAGGGTGGCAGCTTGCTCAGTGATGACAACTTGTTACCAATCTCATTCATCGGAGATATTTCACTTTTATAAAGGTGTTAGTAGCATCACTAATGTTTGGGCTGGAGCTACTGATGCTTTCCAGCCTCGCTCATGCTTGGCAGAGAGCGCTGCTGAGTGCTCTGCTGGGGAAATGTTACATAAGAAGCTATGAAACAGAGGCACATTCGGTGTTGACGCTTTACAGATGTGGATTTGTGTTCCTGCTGTTAGGACAAAAATGGATGTCTAGCTTTACTCAAGTCTTATTTTTGATTAAGCAGACAGACCAATAGTGATCTGCAATATCGACTACAGTCAGGATACTAGCAGGTGATTAAAAATAAATGAATGAATGAGAGCTGCACAGCTCTGCGCTACCTTTGGGACAAACGCCAGCATTATTCTTGCTGGAAGGGACTTACATCTGGCTGGTACAGAGGTGCACAATGGTCTCTCACATGTGCCATATGTCTCTGTCCAAATGATGTGCTGTCATAAATGACATACCATTTCAGGGGAAAAAGCTCCTTATTGAACAGGGAGCAGTCTTCCCTCCAGTGTGTTTCCTGAGCTTGTCTAATTTTATTTTAAAGTTGCTGTGGGCAAGTCGCAAATACTCCATGCAACAAACCAAAAAGCAAAAATAAATCTAAATTTCTCTGATACAATGCACCACACCATGGAACAAGTTTGTCTTACAAGCCAAACCCACTGTAAACCAAACACTAGCAAACAGGTCATGAGCACTGTCAGACAAAATTAATAGCACCAATTATTAACAAAGACAGGGGAAGGGGAGAGAAGAAGTGAGTTTGGTAAAACTAGGATGCTGCAAAAATGTATTAAAGAAAAATAAATATAACTCCAAGAACAGAAAGTCAAAAAAGGGAAGGAAGAAAGGGCTGAAACTCAAACCAAACTAAACTAGGACAAAGAAAAAGAGGAAGGTGAAATATAAGGAAAGACAGGAAAAAAGGGTAGAGAAGTCAACTGCAGGCCTGGCACAGCATGCTTGGAACTGGAAAAAAAAACAGAGAGAAGAAATGCTTGGGGACAAAATAAAAGGTTGAAGCAGAGTGTGAAGGGATTTCTCATACAGCATAACTCCTCGCCTAGGCTAGTTAGTGGCGCTGGATCCCCTTCCCTTTTTTGCCCCTTCTGAAAGCGCTTATTAGTTAGCCATGGAAATGGTGAATTACGAGGGTGTCACAGGAAACAGGAGAATTGTGCTAAGCAATTTAGGGGCTAATTTGAAATGCTTTGAATTATTATTATTTTTTTATTGTCATGCTGTCAGCTGTTAGCTTATGAAAGCAAAATGAATAATGACATATCAGCCTGTTTTTTTTTGGAGGGCAAGGGAGAGGAAGTAGGAGATTAACAGTGGACACTCTGCTCAGTTTTTATACTGAAGGAAAAATTGCACAGACTCCAGGAGGCTTGCTGCACGCTGAGGCTGTTGCAAATTAGCCGGGCAGCTGGCTGGTGATGGCCTGACTGAGTTTGCCAGTGGGCTGAGGCTTGTTGCTTGTGTGTGGGACTTTTCTGGGTGCTCACTCATTGCAGGGAATGGGGGATGCAGAGAGGGAGCAGGGCTGTGGGTGCAGCCCTGAGCAATGCTCCTAGCACCAGCAAGTCTGCTGGGACTATAGTTCTTGACGAGCATGGGAAATTAAACCCCTGGATTTGCTTTCATAGCCTTAGTTCCTCCAGTGCCCTTTGAAACAAGGCCCTAAGGACAATGTAGCTTGACAGGGTGTGTGTGAATGTGGTGCTGCCATGCCCTCCCTCGAACTCTGGGGGCCAGGTCTGCCTAGGAAAGCACACGCACCTGGGCAAGTCATGCCCAGCGAACCAGCAAGCTGTCATGTGAACCTGGCTGTGCTCTTGGCTGACAGAGGACAGCAGGGGCCAAATGGGGGATGCCCTGGTGTTCTGCAGGCGTCAGTGTGGGTGACAGGGGATGCTGGCAGCTGGGACAGGACTGAGATCCTGGTCAAGACTCTGCAGATGGCATGGTACCTCAAAGACAAGCCTTAGACTCTCTGTTTAAGGCCAGGAAGAGTTTTGCAAAGAACTCCTGTGGAGCACTTGCTACATCTTGCCTCAAAACTGCTTTCTCTGTCTGACCAGTGTTAACATTTGTGGAGTCAGTTAACAACACCCACCTAAATAACATATGCTGATCAAACTATCTTGAAAAAAAATTGTAGCAGCCTTTCAGGAATGTCTGTAAAGAATTGTAGGTGCAGTGAGAATTTAGAAAATATTTTAGCCTATTAACTATTAAAAATAATTTCAATAATTTTTTCCCCCTATAGAATGCTAGGAAAATCAAATCAATGTAAGACAAGTGAAGATATTAACTATGCAGCCTTTCAGATAAGCATATTATGCAATTAATTTCACATCACTCTAATTTATAGATAAGTGATGATATATAAGGTCTTAAATTTGCTCTGTTTTAAAGTTTTTCTTCTTACAGGTCTCTGGGGATTTTTAAAAGCATTTAATTCCAAGGAGTTGTTCTGCTGATGTAATTTCATATATAAAGCAAAATTTGCATGTCAGTTTTTTAAAGGATTTTAATTTAACCCCTCATATGTTAATGTAGCCATTATCTTCCACTACAATCTAATACATATGAGTGGGAATTAATTCTGTCTTAGGAGAATAATAAAAACAAAAATAAGCTGGGTTGTGAGTGATTTTTTAAATTTGGGTTTGTAAAACTGCCTCACCATCTGTGTTTTTTTTTTTTTTTCATTTACCAACACTTATAGGAGATTCCAAACTAAAACTGGCCTGAATTTCAAGTTAGCCTATTCAAGAAATGCATTATTTGTGCCCCTGAAAACAAATAGCTAGTCAGATAAGTATAGTCTATTCATGAATGAGACTTAAAAGATCTATTTCTACTATATTTAAAGCTGAAGTGTGAAAATAGTACCCACTGCCAACATTCTTGGTGAGTTTAGTTTTTGAAATATCGAATATATTTGCTGACTTGAGGATCTGGAGTCTAGCTGTAGACTTCTACTTAAATTCCTAAATAACTTTCAGCCCACTTTGAATTTACAGACTTGGAAAGGAACTTATATATGCATATCATTTACAGATATGTATAGGCAGCTGATTTACACATAATGTGTAACCACCTAGACATGGGTTTAGGCATAAAACTTTACTTGAAAATCAGAGCTCAACACTGCAAACCTGCAGAATTTTAAGTGGCTGTAACAGTTTCTCTCTTTTAATATACTAGTTAGACATTCTTCTTAACACTTACAGTGTTTCCAAAACCTGGCAACCCAAGAAAAACTCACCAAAAGCAGGTATCAAAACTAGTCAAAACCATATAGCAGAAAAAGGAATGTACACTATGTTATGATTACTTCAGTAATTCCTAGAACTACTTAAGTCTGGAATATCCTGTCACTATTACAATTTTAATGAAGTGATCTCCACTAGCATTTTGACAAGGGTTGTTGTTATAGCTGTATGATCCCTTTCAAAGCATAAAGAAATTGGTTAGGAATTGAAAAGGGGAAGTGGAGAAAAAAAAAAAATAGGGGTTTATCTCTCAGGGTCTAGAATCTGCAGGCTAAAAGGAATGATTGGTCCATACCCATAAATTCAATCCCAAGATGCTCTGCCAATGCAGAAAGTTGTCAAAAAAAGAAAGAAAAAGGAAATAGTTTCAGAAAAGAGCAATACACTGCACTTCAAAATAAATTACATATGAGAATTACAGCTATTCTGTGTCTGCACATGAAACAGGACAAAGGGCACATGGTTATGCGGGCAGTGCTCAAGTGTACCTTCTTAGCTACGTGACCAGACCTTCTGCAAGGCTTATACACAAAAATATGTATACATGGGGCATCTGAGCAGCCACAGTCCAGGGAATGCAGCAGAAACCATTAACCCTTAAAGATCTTACTGAGATGAACAGGGCTGTGGCCTGAGGACGAAATGTACAATGGCTGATTGTTTTCACACTGGCAAAGGGGCGCTCTACAAAGGTCGGCATACCCCTGTAAATGGGTTGTGCATTGCTCTCCCTTCTGGCCCTGCTTCTGTCCCCAGAATGCGCATCCTTGCTCTTGGAGGTTGTGACCTGGAGGTGGATAGTACTGCTCACACAGCAGTGGGAGTCCTCTGCTTTGCAAATTGACTGCAGCAGGCCTCCAGCTTCTGGACAATGAAGAGCCAACCCCTTTTCCCTGTCTTTGGACTGTGCTGCTTTGGCAGAACAACTTGTTGACCAGCTGGATGACCCTGAAGTGCAGGGCCTGAACTCTTTACACAAATTGCATGCCTAAATCAGCACTCCCAGGCCTCAGCACCTGTGGCTAAGGAGGAACACAAGTTTTCCCCCAGCAGGTACCCTAGAAGACCCTTCCCATGGGGCCAACACCACAGCCATGGTAGCTCTTGCCTTTTCTTGCTCTTGCGTGCTGTGAAATTTAAATCCAATGGTAATTTTCACAGCAAATGGATTTTTAAATGTCGTTTCCACACATGGGGAATGTCAATTCTTTGTTGCCAATCAGTAACATTTTAAGGGTTAAGGAAGTTGGAATCCAAAGAAGTCTCTTGCTATAGAGCCAGAATCACATGCCTACCTGAAACTCTGCTAATGATATACATTAGTTGCATAGAAATCTTGATTAAATCTTCAATAAAATGAATGACATGCCCATGCATATATATTGCTGTAATTATGCTTGCTTATAGGTAAGACACCTAGTTTGAAGGTAATTTAATTTTAGGGAAGTCGTTCATATCATGCAGTTTCTATTTCATATAATTCAATAGGAAGTTGGTATTTAAAATGAGAATATATTCTAGCTGGAAGGCCTAACAAGAAAACATGCTGAAGAAACATGCATTGCTTATTCAAACCTAGATGTTACGTAGCTCTGACTTATTTAGGGTATTCCTAGTTACATTCCCTAGATCTGATAAGCAGAATATCCCAACACTTCTCATTTTATTAACAGGTGATTTTTTGGGACATTTTCCTACTTAGCCTGATATTTTTGCACACTTTTTACATGCAGTGTGGCTTCTATCGAATATTTGTCTCTAGGTGCTTTAAGAATAAATAAAATTAATTATTTTTAACAACTCAGTTTTCATTCTGGTTCTGACTGGGGGACATGACAGTATTGCAGGAAAAAATACTTAGGAAGCATTTTTTTTCCCCCCAAAGTTGTTTAAAACTACAACTTGTTGGATATATTGTAGCCTGCTGAGATGCAGGGTCTACAGAACAAGAGGATGGTGCGGGGAAATGTGGAAGAGAATCCCTCAGAACTGCATGCTCTGTTTATGAGTAGTGTGCCACAGCTGCTGGGTACCCAAGACTTTGAGGTGGCTGCTGTATGGATTCAGGGGGGTGGGCAGCCTGGAGACATCGTGCTGCCCAGTGAGGGGTGAGCACTACCTCAGGTTTTTAGAGAGACCTTGCACCTGGCAAAGAAAGGACCCATTTGGATCAACTGCAACAGCAGAGAGGTCCAGGAAGACTGATTTCAACTCTGAAGCACCAAAGTGTCACGTTTCTTTCTGGGGGTAATTAAATAGTCTAAAAAAATATAAATTCTTCTTCGTGCAATTTCAGTTGAAAACAAACTCAAATCTCCTAAACTACCACAGAGCAGAGCCCCTGTATGTCAGCCATTTCTATCTGAGGAACTGGGATACAGTTTCTTTCTGACATTTAGATTCCACATGGGATCCAAAATCTGGTTCATTTCAATAGTACTCAGGTTGCAAAATTGGTTTCGAACTTGATGTGTTAAGTTCTATGGCTCCTGTAAAAGTGACAATTGGTTCAAATCTCAGAAGCATGGAAAATTTGTCCTTTCATAATTGAAGTATACTATCATAGCAATTTTAGCACTCAGTGAACATTAGCTGAGCAGTTTATAGTGAAAACCTGTCTTTTAAAATGTTGAGCAGAAGATGGACAATGGCATTTTTCAAATCTGCTTGTTCATTTAGGAGTCTTGTTCTCAGCACATAAAGTGGTGCTGAAAGGCTTCAGAAAATGAAAATTCCAGGTAAGATGGTCTACTACCCTCATAGAGATGTGATTGCTTGAGAAATATATGGAAAATGAGAAATACTGAGGTAGTAGAATAGCTAAAGGCAGACTTTTGAAGACCTGTAGTTTATACGAAAAGGCTGAAAAATTAGGCCATCACACAGTAACTGCAGTTTCCATCATCCTTCTAGAATATTGTAGCTTTTCTCTTGCTCCCTTTAATGCCTCAGCCAGGTTCACTGTGACAATATGAGGGAGGGGCCATTATCATCTAAGAAGAAAACTCCTTCTGCCCCTCTTGCTACTGTCCCTCTCGCTCATCAGGGATGGCAGAGCTGAAAGGGACACTGTTTAAACTGGTGCCCCATGCTGAAGGAAGGCATGGACCATGTTCCGTTTATGCTCAGGCAGGCCCACTAAATTCACAATTCATATATTATTGTTAGCTAGTGACATAAGCAAGTCCATTGGCCCTTTGGGTGGGGTCCTTGGTCCATCTGGGGCATTTGAGAGGACAAAGGGTTTACCTGTGATTAAACTCTGGAGAGGTTTCCTCAACCTTCTATTCATGGCTTTATCATTGTTTCTTATCCCAGGGATCATTCTGCACAGTGTTGCTATAAGAGTTCTCATGCCTAACTACATGAAAATTGCCCAAAACTTCTAATGTTAACTCATTATTTTTGCTCTCCTCCATTTGCCTTGATTCCTTGACTTCAAGGGAGTGAATGTGTGAACATTCAGACAGCAAATGTATCTGCATGGAACAGATGTATTTTTTGCAACAATTTGTGGACTGCCTTCTGCTGTCTTACGGACCAGTGGTGGACCATGAGCCTCAAAGTCCAAGCAGTCACAGAAAAAATCCAGTGCAGCACGCCTGGTAGCAGCTGTGACTGCTGTGCTCAAGGAAAAGACACTACAGGGTCTGCCAGCCCGGCTCCTGAGATGAGTCAAGATAAGCCACTTAGCCTTGCACTCTGTTGGGACAAGGCATTTCCAGAATGCCCAGTGGTGCCTTGTTCTGCTTTGGCAAAAGGTCCTCAGCCCAGTAACTTCAAGACTCTCAAATACCAACTCCAGGGCAGATTTCTGAAGACAAATATTCTTTAACAGCCAAATTAAAACAGTAACAGCCCATTGGTAGGCACACTTGGCTTGGAACCCCACTGACTCTTTCCTTCCAAATGAAGAAAGACCCTTATGAAAGCAAGTGAAATTAGATAACTGTATAGTTCACACATACACTTTTGTTTCCTACTAGGACTTATGCTGTTTAGCATCCCAAATTGCTCTGTACTTTGCAAAAGCTGCATCTACAGAACTAAGTTAATAATCCACAACACTTGATGCAAAATATGAGCTTGGCTTTAAGCCCCAGATGCAACATTTGCCTTTAAAGAACTCTCATTCTAAGTCCTCTGTTAAATAGTATGCTCTGATCTGCTTTGGGTGTGATAATAAAAAGTCATATAAATGCTTCTTCATCGATTTTTTTTTTAGTTAAGTATAAATATGTCCTCAATGGACCCTTACCAAAAGTGTCATTTCAAGATCTTTAGCAGTATAAGAAATTAGATGTTGCAGTGTAGATGCAGGGCAGGCAGAAGTGCCAGAGTCCCAAAGCCATTGACTGGGGCTTTCAGAGTGGCCCAAGGGAGGTAGTGGCGTGCTCTCCTGCCTCTGCATTTCAAGGAGAGGAAGGGCTTGACCAACTTAAGTAGTAATAACTGAGCGTAACTCTTGCAGCAAGGCAAGGGCATCTGTGCCTTTTCCATGGAGGCAACTTCAGAAAATCTCAATCTGGTGTCTTTAAAAATCCCAACCAGGGTTAGGAAACTGAAAAACAAAGGAAGGAAAACCCAACTAAACTTTTTTTTCCCCCTTGGTTGGAAAATGAATTTATAATCAACATACAGTTCTTCTACAGTTTTCAGATAAAATTCAGCAGTAAACAATGGATCACATATTTTTTACACCACCTCCTTTTAAAATATTCTTCTAAGATCAGAAAATCTTAACTGCAGTTTTCACCACAATCCACAGAAAAGGCCACTTAAATCTAACATTTGGTAAACGAATACTGTAACAGTACAAAAAATTTTAAAGCCATCATTACCAGAGGCATTTAAACATAACTCACACTAATAAAGCTTCTAAAACGGGGCATAAAATGCACACTCGAGTGCTGGAAGGTCCGGTCCCCAGTCAGCACTCTTGGGATTTACGAGAGTAGCTTCCATGATGGAAAGTATGAATTATGTATGGATGTTTTTCATCCATTAGTATAAGACAAAACCTGTGCATCTCTTCAGGCTCCACAATGTCCAGCACATACTTACAGTTTTTTGTCCTATACACCAACAGAAATTAAATTAAGATGGCCTATAGTCTTTCTGTGCTGGCAAGTAATCCATCAAAAAACCAGTTTCTATAATACTGCTTTTAGATCACAGTACATTCTGATGCCAGGAACAATTGATTGTGAGTAGTATACATGCATTTAAATGTAAGATGTAAGCAATTTTCTTATGTTACCTTTGACTTTGCTATAGCCAATGAGAGGAAATAAATATATAGTGCACCTTCTGCTACATCCTTGTCAAGTAATAATAATTAGCCCATTCCTCCATGGGAAACCTTATGGGATGTGACTGCTGTGCTGATTCTAGCAGTCGGTGTATGTGCGTGTCTGATACTTTCATTTAGCCAATTCATCTTTGATCTCTTGCACCTGTCACTCACAATAAACCCAAAATACGTTAGACCCCATTGTTTAAGTAATCCCTCCACCTTTTCTTTTTCTTTCTGTGCTCTTTCCACTGTAGCTTGGACAAGGAGGAGGAAGAACATTTTGATCCTGTTTGGCACCTGCTCTTTAGAAACAATGTAAGCAGTTCAAGTACCTTTAACCTCTAGTTACAAATGCAAATCTCATATATAAGTAGAGAGCTAGCTACCCATCCTTTGGCTGAGGGAGTGCTGGCCTGTATTATGACTCATAACTTTTTTGTGGCAAATAAAATGAGAGACTTTCAAAATGTCATTTTTGCACTTTTTCTGCTTGATGTCAGCAGGGAATCCATATCACACATTCAGTGTTAACTTCACAGCATTCCTAAGTCTTGCATTTCCCCATACCTTCAATGCCAAACAATCTCAGGACTGCTTTCTGTTATAATTTGCAATTGCTTTTTGTTATAATTTTCATGCAACAGGCAGAGACAATCAATATTAGGCCTTAGGCAACATATCTAGTTACAGATTAAAAAAAAAAAAATTGGAGGAAAGATGCAGCGACAAGAAAGCAGCACCGACTGAGCATGCTTCTACTGCGGCACAGACAGAAAAGTAGTGGACGTACTGTAGAAGCTGGCCATTACGTAGTTTTGGCAGCGATCACCAGTAAATTCATTTGGGCACCTGAGAGGAAAAACAAACAAAAAAAAATGGTAGAGAAAAAAACAGAGAAAAGAGAAGAGGTGAATATATGCTAAGAAAGAAGCTCCTTCAGTGTGAACTGATATGACTTGGTGAGTTCACTTTCAGAAACTGAATCTCGGTTTAGCGTGTCAAAATAGCTCAGGATGTTGAGAGCAAGTCATTTGCTCTGTGGAAATGTAAACAAATCCCCCCTGCAAAACCAGCCAAAACCAAACCAATCCAGATCAAGTGTGTTTCAAGATCTGAGACAGAAATTCACCATTCCAGAGACCCAGATCGGTTTTAGGATGCTCTTTCCACAAGGCAGCAAGGATACAAGATCTGTACATACTCATCTCCATGAGTTTGGTCTTTTAGGGTTGCACTTTGCAGCAGTCTCCCAAACAGGAAAACTGCCAGCGTGTGCAAAACAAATGCATCTGTGAATGAATGGAAAGATCAAAAATCACACAAACGAGAAATATTTTGGAGGTCAATAATGCCATGGTTGTACAGATTGTACTTCAGAAAATCAGGTTATAAATTACTGAGTAAAGAGGCCGGTTCCAGCTGAACTGTGAAAACACCAAGTACTATTGATTTTGTTGCTGTAGTTGGGGAAGAAAGCAAAGTTCAGATTATTTTAACATACTTTCTTGGTTTTGGATTTTCATGGGCAGAGTTTCAGTACATCTTGCTCCAGTGAATCCAGGTTGGCACCTAAAGGGCAAAAACGTGATAAGCAATAGTACACCAAAACCACTGCACTAACAGACTTACATCTGCTGGTCTATGGAGTGCGAGTGCATTAAGTGACCTCCTGGTTGGGTGTTAGTGAAAAATGATCAGAAGACAGGCAAGAAAGTGTAACTTTTCCAGAAGATAAAACTTTGCAAAATTTACAGCAAAAATCCATCAGAGAAAAAAAAGGTTTTTTTTCTTGTCTGTTTTGAAAAAGAAACAAGAATCATGGCTAGCAAAAATGTGTACCAGCTCACTGCTTATTCCACCTCATGAAGGGACCAGATTGAGTTCCTTTTTAAAATTTGAAGTGCAGTGCATAACAACAATTTACACTGTTGTTTTCATTAGTCACATAAAATCTATGCAAATACCATGATTTCTCTGTTTCTGTGATGGCATGTTGTGTCTTCTGGTAATTTGCTTTGAGGAAGAATATCTAATACAGCGATCACAGAAAAGCCACAAAAATCCAAAAAGTGAGAAGACAAAGTCAAACCCAAAGGGAAATATATTCAACTTGGCTCACAAAAAGACAAAAAGTCAGTCCAGGCAATAAATAAAATGAGAGGGCAGAAGTGTTCTCTAGATTTGCAGCCCCAGCGTTGTCTGTCCTTCCAGTTCATAAGCTCTTCTGCAGAAAACTTCAGTGCAACTTCCCCTTGATCATAGAGAAGGAAATTTCTCTTCTATGATTTGCCCATCTTTTCTGCTGCTGCCTATCAATTCTTCCTTCACCTTCATTCTCCATGCTGGGGCAAGGGCTCAGGCTCCCAAAATATCGCCACAGCAATGCACGCTTCCTGTGCTTCAGACTTAAGTGTGAATGACTGCCCACCACACTAAAGATCTTCAGATTTCATTTTTTGCTCTTTCTCCTTCTCTCCCCTCTTACTCAGAATGTAACCTGAAATTACCTGATATCTGCTTCTGTGAACACATTTCAGTTGTGTTGCCTGTCTTTGTGATGCTCTCCATGAATCTGCCATGGTGCAAGAATCTCCCATGCTTTTTCTCCTGCTGATGACATGGTGCTAGCCTCTTTTAAAAATTTCTTCATAATTTACTTGTCAGATGCTAAAAAGCCTTCTTATTTGCAAATGCATATTGGTCAGAAGAATCCTCCATCTCTTCTATCCATCTGAGTTTCATGTGTGCTGAAAGCTCTCCCAATATTTTAAATCCTGCCTTTCCACAATTGCCTCTAGCCCTTAGAAATAGGGATGCTGTCCTTGCACAAGAAAGACTTTCAGAAAACTCCTCTGGCAAAGGATCAGTGTTAGGGATAAACACTAGCATCTTGTTTAAATAAACCATGCAGGAATTATATTTGTGTAATAAAGGTATATTTCGAGGATCTGCAGATGATTCTTTGGAGCTGATTTGCTGTAATGATATATTTGTTTATTTAGGAAGAGGGTTTAAGTTCTTCATAGCCAAAGTCACCTCTTTTGGTAAGTACTCAGTGTGGAGAGATCCCAGTCTCCACAGATGTATTCAGTCGAGGAAAGTGCAACAAGGGTAACTCTATCATTAGAAGATACCTTTGCTGGGCATGACAGAAGACTTTTTGCACCTTTGATAGAAGGCAAAATGCTTTTGATAGAAAGCATTTTGATCTGTGTTACTGAATCAAGAATAAAAATATTTTGCACTATTGTGATCTTGTTAAATGGCTGTCCCCGGAAAGTTGGCATTTGTGCATACTTGGCTTTCAGTTCACAGGGACCTTTACATCTTGCTCATCAGGCTCAGCCCTACGAATGCCCAGGAATTTGATTGAAAGTCTTATGTTTTCCTCCTGCCACTGGCTGCTGGTAGTTGCTTGCTTTGTCTGTACTTGTTTTCAGATGTTGGTGCAGCTGTGGAGGTGATGAAAACAACTTGAGCACTGGTATAGACAATGCTGAAATCACTTCCAGACCAAGCAGGGTCAGTCCTGTTTAGATGGTGCCGAAAACAGTTCAGGTGTGTTTATACTTGCTCTGAAACCATTGTCAGCAAATGGGCTGCAGCACCTGCCCCTGAGAATGAGCCCAGGGTAGGCCAGCTGAGAGGAACACTGAGATGAGCCTGTCCACTTATGATGATGTGTGAATGCTAAAGGCATTTTATTGCTCAGATGTGCACTGCAGCACTGTTTCCAGTGCAGTTGGAAGGTTGTTTCCTGTAGACCGTACTTTTACAATCAGCTTGCCATGGTGTCCTTTCCCAAACACCTTGTCCTACTGAAGTTTTCAGACATTATTTCTTGCTGTGACTTTTTTTCCTTGATCATTATCCATGTACCATTTTCCTTTGTGACAGTAGCAAAAGTTGAGGTCAAACAACTTCGAGCAAAACATGTATGTTCGTGGTGTGACAGCCTTATAATTTCCTTTCTGCCTTAAAAAAGGCTACTTGGACCATCTATTGTATTAACTGGGTAAAACCAAAATACTTAACCACATACAACAGAAGAATTGCTTTTTTCCCTCTACACACAGTAGTTGCAAAGAGCAGCATTTGCATGTGTTCGGTGGACACTTCTCAGAACACTGAACACATATCATCAAACTGTTTTTCATCAGGAGAGGAATGGCTGAATGGTTTAGGAACTTGGACTTCCATTTAATTCTCTGCCTACAAATAGGCGCATTGTGGGAGAGAATTTTTTTTCCCATGGGAAGTACAGTACTTAGTAATCCATTTTACAGCCTAAGTCAGAACTAGTATTTTTATCCTATCTCTTGAATGAATACTTCTGTAACTTCTGCTTGCAAACTTGCTGGTTTGAAGAAACTTCTGCCTGTTTCTATTCTACAAAGGCCTTTACATGAAGACAGATACAGAAGATGGCTGTGTCATTAACAAGTACATAATTCACTCTTTTGCTGTTAAGAAAAGCAGCAGCGCACTTCTGTTAAGACAGTAGCATTATTTTCATCCAATGAAATTCGGATGTAAATTTCATTTCTTCAGTAATAACAAAACCACTAGGAAAGAGGATGTCTGCAAGTCAGAAATCAATCAGTCAGACTATCAAGGCCTTCATGGCATGTTACTTCAAAAGCACACTCTAAAAGTGTAACAGATATTATATTCATATAGATCTTTTCAAGTAAGAAGAAAATGCTAGGAATTTTGGTCTTAATTTTGCATTTATCAAAATCTTTTTGTCTTCAGTGAACTTAGGGACACATTTCCAACTGAACAGAAATGACTTAGGAATCTCAGTCTCATAGGAAGCCAGTAACATCCAGGCTTCTTAAGTCTATGATGTTTCCAAAATGTGACTTGTGTTCTTACGAAGCTTCTGAAAATTTTATACACTAGTTTATTTGAGTAGTCTCAAAGCTTCCTATTTAATCTGTCCTATTTTGAGACTGTTTTGCTCAGTCTTGGGCCTTAATTAAAATACATGTGGGGAACATATATGCTACCATAGATGTAGCTGTACAATGCTTCTGTAAGTCTTCACACATTTCTTGAGCATTTCACATGGTCACCTCTTGAATGCAGGGAATTTTCTTGAAGTTCACACCAGTATCCATAAGAGCAAGATCTGATACTGTCCGGATCATTACTATGTATTTTATAAATAATTAAAAAAAAAATATATAGCCAGATTTAAACTGAAGTTGAATTTAGGATCTCCTTTTTTTTTTTTTTTAATTTTTTTTTTTTTTTTTAAATAGAATAGACAATTTACAAAACCAGAGATTACTTGGAAAATTCCACGGTTGTTTGGAATCTGAGTCATGGTTTTTTTGGTTAGGGATAAAACCAATTTAGAATGATATGGCTCATGCTTTAGAAATTTTGTTTTTGCTCTCAACAGATGGACCATATGGAAAAATGTGAACTTGCTACTGAGGCAGAAACATGAAGAGCAAGTACCATATTTCAAGCATTCTGTTTCCACAAGCATGTTCTGGGAGTAGATTTATGTTCTTAGAACAATGAAGATAATGTGTAGTGGTTAGATACCTATTTTAATTAACTGGAATGCTAGAATAAAAAGTGGACATCTTTATTTTTAAAGAAGTAAGAAGAAAACCGTGTTTTGTCCCTACAATTTCCCAGTACACCCACTTTCAAGTACTCACTTTTATTTTTTATGTAGCTGTATTGCATCATTTTACTACAGAAAAACATTAAAATTTTTGTTCTGGCAAGTATTACAGAGCATAGCAAATGGCCCCGCAAAGTAGTGGTGGCCCTGACTGTTCTCAGGGTAAGAATCCTTCTCCACTGCCTTATTGTAAATGAGATTCATCCTGACTAAGTTTACAGCTCTGATGCTTTTTCCAAATAGGTCTTGGACCACCCAAGCAGAGGCACATCTGCCAAATGTGGGAATTGCCTTTTCCTTGAAACATAGCCCCAGAATTAAAGGTTATTTCTTGTCTACAATAGGGAAAAACAGCCCCCACTTAATTCATATGTCTCCAAGACATTTTATTAAAAAATTAGCCAGTCTATAACATCATTACAGAGCATACACAGATGTCTGAATTAAAGAAGTCCCCATACCAGTGAAGATGGGATACCTCTGAAACTACCAAGACAATATTAATGAGTAGCAAGTCTGCTTGATGCTCAGCTCTACCATTCACTGAAGTTTTCTGAACAGTGTTTGAGTAGGAAGCTGAAACATACAGGCTCTTGTGTGTTTCACAATGCTCTGGAAAGTCATAGCAAACTGCTCATCTTGAATGCTGGCTTACAACAACCATGTAAATTTAACACAAATCTTTATTTCTCTTTCTCAAAAAAGAATCCAACCCACAGCACGTATAACTTTTCCATATCTGCTTTAACTAAAAATGATCTTAAAATTCAACAGAACATTCACTGCTTTCAGCAGTACAGCAATCCATGAAAATCCAAAGCAAAACAAAGCCCATGATGTGCAAGTAACATCTTTCTATGAAAAAAGGGAAAACTTACAGGTAAACCAGAACATTGTGAGTTTTGGTGGGGATTTGATAGCTTTTGTTTGTTTTCCTTAAAAAAAACTGAAACAAAATCCAACCAAAAACCCCTCCAAAAAAACCAACAAAGACAAGCAGTCAATTTCTTCCAGGCCTAATGAAAGCATCAAAGACCTTCACCTAACTCACCTACCAAAGCTATCTTTACAATTAGTGTTTTTTAATTCTTCGCCCTAGGAGACTGAAAAATTATGCAGTTATAGCAGATGACAGTCTTCACCAACTACTATCTCTTTGTCTGAAAAACAGCAATATCCTCACAAAAGTGCATCTTTTTCACTCAGTCCCCTTAGGCACCAGAGATGTTTCCCAAGGTTTAAATGCTGGGTTTCCTCTCAAGCTGGTGAGAAGAAGTCCCTATGACTAGTTCATCTTCAGGGGTAAAAGCTACATGGCACACTCCCAGGCAGGAGGTAAATTCCAGTGCTGTAGCTCTTCATGGATATTATCTGGTGCAAGGGACTATTGCAGCAGTCCAACACAGCACAACACAAGCACCCCACTAAACTAAACTCATATGACTTCATGAATCAAGATCCACACACAAAATAGTAACCTCCACTGTGACCATGACATTCATTGCTTTTTACACAATTAAACACAACAACAGTTGTGAATCCAGTCTCACCAGAAACTGTTCAGTTACTACACCAGACAATTAAAATAAGTTTCTCCTGTACAAAGTGTAATATTCAATGCCGTTTTCCACAGCTTTTTTTTTCTTTTCTAAATGCAGAATATTTAGTCTACAGTGTCTGTTTCATTATTTGTAACACAGTTGTGTTACTTTGTGCCATACAAACACCAACAGAAGACGCTGTGCCACTATCATGTAGAAATATTTCCCAGTTAGCCTCTGCTATGCCTTATATGCCTCTGTAGAACACAGAGGTAATTCTTGGCATTCTTTCCACATCCACATGGTTAAAAAATGAAGAAATGCAAGTTCAGAAGAAGACATTTTTCAGGTGCTCTTTTAAAGAAAAAAAATTTGTGAAAGCTGATGGCTCCAACAAGAGAAGCAAATAGTGTTGTCTTACCTGCACAGGTATCTTGGGGGGTTTGGGAGGTCTTTAACCATGTAACACTCTCCCCCATTTACACAGAAGGCTTTCTGCTTTATGTCACATTTTGTGAGATGACTTGTCCCAGTTGTAGATGTAGAAGTGGCTGGAAAAGATAAGAATGAAAATACAGATAAGAGGCTGTTCTTCTTTCTGACTGGTAAGTATACTTGTATGTGAGGGAAAAAGTAAGGCTATGGAGGATCTGGCAAGTCCTTTGAGCTCTCTATCTGCTGCTACCACAAGCACTAATCACTTGACCCTGTATTTTGTTGATTGCCACAGAGAGTGGAGTTTAAATACGTACCTCAGAGATACACAACCCCCCACTCGGCCTAGGAGGAAGTGAGGGTTTTCCTAGTCCTGTCCATCAAGTGGCCTTAAATTTTTGCAACAGTCATATGTGTTTCATTAAAAATATGTAATTTATGTGCAGTAACTTATATTGCATTAGTTGCACTCAAGTGATTCCGGGGTGTGACAGTCATTACAGATTGCTGATACAGTGTCCCATAAAATAAGGCCCTGGATGCTGTTTCCTCCTGGTATTGCCTTGAAGCAGGTATTTTTCAGTGAAGCTTAACCTGAGGCCCTGTGCTTATTCAAGACCTCAGCCCAGCCACCTCCTTCTCCCCGAGGAGAAGGTGAATGGCTGAATGCTGTGTGTCCCTTTCTTTGTTCATAAACGAGAGCCGTAGCTACCCTGGTTTGACTGTGTAGGAGGAAGAGAATGGGGAGGTTGGAGGTTTTGTTCCTTCCTGTGCATATAAAATTGCCACCATTGTGTCCACAGGAATCTTTGATCCAGAGGCCAGCCTAGCATCTCCTGCAGTTGGGCTCATCTGCATGAAATGAGCATGAGGTTTTGGGCCACCAATGCTGCTGAACACCATGAGGGGTCTAAATTGCTGTTAAATGGGAGTATCACTCTGACCACAGTGTTTCTGACCTTACTCCCTGCTGCACTTAGGGAAAATCTAGAGAAAGCAGGAGCATGGTTTAGTTAGCAACCTTTAGGGAGGCTGCCAGGGAAGGATAAGTAATCACAGCCTTAGGACTTGCCAGTGCAATTACTGCCAAGGATATGCTTTACACTGCTTACAGAAAGCAACTCGACTTATCCCCCGAGGAGTGGGACAAGCCCCTTTGGTGGTGACTGACTGTCCACACTGACTGCAGGCGAAGCTTAAACTCTTGACAGTATGCCCATAAATTTTAAATGGCTAAAACTGACTGAAGTGCCTACCTGCAAACTGTAAAACGTGATGGAGATTCTTGCATCATATTTATTTCCAGACATAGAGAAATTAGAAATTTTGTTACTGTGCTCAAAAAAATCCCAATATTTTTGTTTTTGGAGGACAGTTTGTACCCTGAGGTGAAATGCTATTACCTATTGACTGATTTCACTGAAGTTGACTGGAAAGCTGCAAACACCTACAGAAAAGCTGTCTGATATTTGAAGCGTTTTCTAACACAAAGGCACCCAAGGGGCACGCTTATAATAGGCGATGTGTGACATTCTACACTTTCCTGCACACACTGAATCTGAAGAAAACATAGTTTTAGCAGATCAACTATGAACAAATACCACTTACACATTTTGAACTATAGTATGATACAGTCTCTGTCACATTTCATTGTTATGCATTTCCCATTATCTTCTGGGTAAATGCATTTTTAGCACTCAGCACTTGGGAGAGTGCACCACCTTGGCTTCTTTCTCTTTCTTCCATTCTGCCTTGCTTGCATGGGGTGCTCTCCTCTAACAGGCCAGGAAAAGCCCTCTTGTGACCTCTTCCAAAACTGAAGCTCCCTCCTGCTTCTCACTTGCATCCGCCCATTGTGTCACCTCTCCACAGATCCTGATTTTGACTGGGCCCTCTTAGTGTTAATGAAATGCAAACATGGAGTACAGATTCCTCTTAATAACACATTCCTTTCTCCTGGCCCCTCAAAGCATGATTTATATCCTCTCAGACCAGGATAAATTTATGTCTTGTCTACGGGCAGGAAAAGGGGTCATGTTTTAAGAGTAGTCTGACACTCTTTCAGCTAGCACCAGTTCAAACAGGACTTTGCACCCAATGTTGACAAAAGGCTGGCGTACAGGCTGCCATCCGCTCAGCAGTGAACGGTCCTCTATGTTTGGTGTCAGAGGCTTGACCACCATACTTGAGGATCTCCCCTCCCTTAGAACGGGGAGATCTGCCTTCTAGAAGAGCCTTTCCTTCTCTGCTGGTTTGAAAGGAGCCTGGGTTATTATTGTAAAGGAGATGCCTGACATGACAGGTTGTGTCATGCCAAGTCCTAGGACGTGACAAATGTGGGTGAACAAATTCCATCTGTTTGGTAATGCATACTTTGGAGCCTTTGTGAATCTCAACACTCAAACAATATTAAGCTTATCACTGCTGATAACCTATCCACCCTTTAATAAAGTTAAAGGACACACTTCAAGCTGTGAGCCAAACACTGAGGATGTCTCTGAGCTCAGAAAGCTAGTGCATTAATTTGCAAGGGGAAAAAAAAGCAATATTGTCTGCAACATTTTTGGAAAAAAAACCCCACCACCATTTTTCTACCCTGCTGGCTAATGTAATGTTTTAAATTGAATAATGAAGGTAGATACAGTAACAAATGGACTTGTAGCTGTCTGTAATTGTTTCCATAATCTCACTTACTTGCTTTTTCGTTAAGCAGGAGCTCAATCAAAACCAGAACACCATGGAGTTTCAAAGTTAACAGTGATTTCCCAGCTGATATAAGTGAGATTTGGACAGCAGCAATTGCTCTGAACTGATTACTAGAGATGGGAATAACCTGCAGCTCTCAGAGAACTCTCATGAGGCAAGGGCCTCACATATATTTGTGAGGAATATCTTTACCCATGTTTTGGGCATCACAAGTTCAAAACTGTTATATAAATCTTGCACAAGAATTTTCTCTGCATTACTGATCTGCTGGCACCATAGTCCCTGTCTGCCTGAGCTTTGTAATGGGTTGAAGGGAGGAAAAATTCTACAGGGAGTTAATTCTGATATTAATTTTTCTTTGCAAAGTATGCATAGTTTTTATGGCATATGGCCAGTATTCAGTGTATGCACTGTAAGCCTACTTTGCCAATTAAATACAAGAAACACTAACTATGGGTTTGGGTTTCACTTAAAGCCACGTAACGGAAGAAATGTGGTGTTTGGGAGCAGGTGTTCATCAGAGTCCATTTCATGCAGTCCATAACTAGCCTCAAAATATGGCCTTTTCACACATCTCTAGCAGACGTGGTCTTGGAAGATGTTTAGTGGGAATGACCAGCAGTGATGAGGTAAAGTGCACAGCTGTAGAATATGTTTATTCTGCATTGTTACTTCTCCACCTAGTCAAAATTTGTACCTACTTCCTTTTTTGTAATGTTTTCTTCAGCTATACAAGCACAAGAGAGAAAAGCTGTTTTCTTCTAGAGTCCTATACCAAACACTTAGCGTACTGCAAGGACTAAGTTACACACATTACAGGTAAATCACTATTTGAAAACATAATGCATTAGAGAATATCTGAAAACACTGCATAGTCTACCTTCCCCTCTCCATTCCCTGAAGGCAGAAACACCATATTTAAAAAGGCAACTTCAGGCAGTGTGAACAAGGTCACTACTCATAAAGCAAATATTCACATGGCACTGAAAAACAACGAGATCGGCTCCCATCCATGGGAGTTGCCTAAAGACATTAACAAGAAGAAAAATAGAAGCCATTCCATTTTACAAAAGCAGTTCTCTAAAAGGTGAATTACTGTTCTAAAACTACCTTAGGTTCATTTCATGTCAAGCAGACAAAACTTCATGTAATTATTTTCTTACCTGAGAAATCTCTGACCCTTTTTTTCTGGTCTGAAACAGAAAAATGCATTCTCTTTCACTCTCTTGCTTTCCAAAAAAACCCTCTGGTGTTTAGTGGCTATAGCACCAAGACTCCCAGACCCTGCACAGATGAGACAGTCCACTGAGAGGAGCCCTAAAGGATCTCTGACTCAGTTCAGGCTAAGAAGGAAGAGCTTTGCAACCTAAACAGAATAGTATCCATGCTTCTTTGAATTGAGTTTCTGCAAAGCTGGTGTAAAATCAGAGGACACACTCAAAATCGTGCAAGGTGGTGAGATGCTTATGACTCAATGGAGACAAAGTGGCATCTGCAGCACAAAGGAAAGTTTGCCATTCTCACTGGAAGGCCACTTACTGGAGGTAAATATGCCACCTTATTGGACTGCAGATGGATGCCTTTCCAGTCTCCTTTTGTGAACCTGTGGCTCATGCTAATGGAGAGAAAGGGACCTGCATGGAGTGAAGGATGGACTGAAGGAGAGAAGAAGGTGGGGAGAGAGTGCACACAGGCAAGCTTTGGGGCGATGGGAGTGTCTGCTCCTAGCTGAAAGCCAGCTTTACTAACTTATATTCCAACACTTGAAGTTCATTCATTTCTTTGAAAGCACAGTCCAGCTCCCTCTTGACTTGCTGAGGTGCAGTTTAGAGATGCACAGCCCTGATCTGTAGGGTATGTTGATTTCCTGCGCAACCTTGGCTGTAGCACTTAATTCCTCTGTACCTCCATGAAATCACCTACATTTTCTTCCCGCTGAGTACTGAACCGCTTCAATTTACTCTGACTTCCCTGATGAATCCAACTTGCATGGTACTTACAGTTTAGAAAACCTTGGCATTTCTGTACTGCACTGAATGAGGAAAGCTGCTGGTTTCAGTGTAACTGTGGGCAGCAGAAGCTATATGAGTACTTTCAAGGAGAAGAGAAGCCAAAACCTAAGCACAATCAAAAATTAGCCCCTTTCTGAAGAGACAAGACTTTCCATTTTACCAGGAGTGTAAAAACATGTATTGCATACAGTCCTTCATACTTAATTGTTCCAGACCTGGAACTGCATTCATGTAGCTGTGAACATACTAAAGGTTTAAAAAAACTACCAACACCAAAAAATAAACACTAGAGGGAAAAAACCTCCAAAACAACCAAGTTTCTATGTGAAGCATTTACAGTCTATTTCACGGGGCTGCTCAGAATTTTTCACATTATTTTTGTGATTTAATACCTTACACTGGCTGTTCAATCCAGTTAAAATTTTTTTTCAGCCTCTCTCTTCACAAATAACATGCAGTGTAACAGATTCCTGGGACCTCCACAGGAGAGAAGGATCTGTTCAGCCAGCAGCTGGAATTGAGTGCTTACAAGATAATGGAATTGTTCTCTGGCCCTAAGACAGTACTTTCTCACTTTGGCACTATCTCTATGAAGATCAGGGCCAGCAAGAAGGAAACAGGAAATCGCCGGGTCTGCAAGATAGAAACTTCAGGAAAGATTGAGAGCACATAAACTCTTGCTGAACCAAGGCAGCATGTCTCTCTTCCCCCTATGACATGGACACAGTGGTGGTTTCCTTTCACAAATCCAAGCTTAGAAAAGCAAAGTAAAAAAAATAATTTAAAAAAAGAAGAAAAACAAAGCACAGACGCTTCAGCTTGCTGCACCACCCGATCGCTTCCTCCCCGATAGGCCAACAGACTGACCCAGTTGGCAGGCGCGCAACTGTGAGACCTGCACAGCATCTGGCTCACCACAGAGGGTCAAGAGGTGACACATGCTAAACACTGCTGATGAAGAACAATTTTTGTTTGCTTCATTTAACTTTGAGATGGTAGAAACCATGGGCACAGACACACAAAGTTCACAGGCTGTTAGTAAGGAAATGCAATTACTGCTTTCAAAAGAAATTTTTCAGAAGAAGGGTGGTAAACACAGGCTGTGGAAGAATACTAGTGAATGGAAAGACCTGGTTGAAACTGGCCTTTGAGACAAGGCATACTTTTTCACTGCCATGAAAGATGTCAGCTTTCACTTGAGGGTGGTGTGATAAGCAAAAGGTCTGTAAGAGACTTTAGAAAACATTCCCCACCTGGTGAAGGGAGACATGAATGGCAAAACACAAGGCAGTGACAGACCAGAGTGTCCCAAGAGGAAAAATGTGTGTGTGGTAGGAAGGGACAGAAGGAAAAGAAAAGAAAGGAGGTGCGATGGAAATATGCATAGATTAAACCAGTGCAGGAAAAACAGGTCTGAGCTCAGGAATGCTATACTGACAGACAGACATGGAAGTGCTTTTACTGTTGTTGAGGGACAACCTTGCAAATGCAATAATGGGTGGGAGGGTCTGAAAATTTAGAGACCTTAGATTAAAGCAGACAGCAGACAAGGAGCTGAATTCAAATGTCATGATACAATGAATGTTATCCAGTGTGGAGTCCTTTGCTGTACTAGAGAACATCCAATCATGCAGAAGAACCTGAGTGGCCAAATAAACTGTAGGAAAGGATTCCTGGCTCACCTTGTTTTGAAGGCCACAAGGCCTTTTTCCATGCTTATAGTGCAGCAAGGTAAGGTACATAACTCATTGGGCTTGAAGTTTTTAACAGGCTGAGCCCATGCTAAACAACCCATAACATATTTGTTAGGAGGTGCTTCACCACCTGTGTCTTACTCCTGTGTATCTCACAGCTCTTCCACAGAGCTCGGAAAGGTCTCTTCAGGATGCTGACCACCAGGGCAGATGCAGAGGAGACTGTCGAAACTGAAAAGGAGACTTAGAATGGAGGTGGAGCTTCACAAAGCAAGAGCTGCCCGGATAGTCCAGCTCCTCCTCTGTTAGTCCTGCTCCCAAGGGAGCCATTGCACTCAGAATAGAAAACAGCTGTTGGACAGCAGAAGCCATCTTCTGCTGAGTGCCAAGGCATAGGTACCAGCCTCAGGAGAACCGAGTGCACCAAATCACTGGGCAGACCACGTTTTCCCGTTGTTGTCATGACCCTGTCTAATCAATAAGAAAGGTGCTATTGCAACCATCTGCAGCTGCATTGCAGCCTGGAGGTGACGATGGGCTCTATATGGAAATCAAACTGCTGGCAGGAGGACTGGACTCAAGACAGTAAAGCAGAGAACTTGGGCTCTTTTCTCAAGTCCCAAATGTCTTGATTCTGCAAGGCTGTGTGGGGAGCACCCTAATCCAAACAGCATCATTTCTGTATAGAGCAAACCACCATACCCGAAGGTTTTAACTCAAGAAGACTTTTCACTTAAAAAGCGGAGAAAAAGAACCTTGACAGAATTGGAAGGACAAACACGCAAAGACTATTAAGATTATGAAGACAGATTGCTGTCCTTCAAGAAAATGTCCAGAGGGAGTCTGAGCACTGTCTCAAGGCCTTGCCAGCTACCCAAATCCAACTGCAGATTTGGTATGGCAGCAAGCTTCCTGAGAAATGAGACAGCAAGTACAGCTGTATTAACACTGCTTTCCCTGCCTCAGGATGCAAACTCTGGATTTTTTTCTCTATTCCAGTCCACATATGATGCTTTCTGTGAGGGCTGATCATTTAGCTCCCTTGTGCTGCAACCAGCATTCAATTACTAAAATAAATAGGTCTGATTAGCTGCAGTTAGATTCAGCTCAGGTAGCAGTGCCGTCTTACTACTCCTGAAAGTTACTGTGGCAGAGGATTGTATTACAGATTCCATCTGGTACCATCAAGTTTGCCCTAATGGGTATGTAGTGATACTGACATAACTATTTCCTTATCACATTGAGTACTGAAATAATTTCATTCCATTATAACAGTCAGTCAAAATCTATTCTTGTTCCTCTTTCCTCTGAAGGATTTTTCTTATTAATTCCAAGTAACCAATTATACTTGTGCAGATCAGTGCAAAATCTCTTTACCTCTTTAGTTCTATCTACTCACAGAGAAACAGGGATAATAAAGACTATTTAGCAGCTTATGAAAGTAAGCATGAAAGCTTTTTATTACAAATTATGTTTCATATAAATTCAACATGATAATCCCTGTCATGAATCCTCTTTCAGGAAAGCACTGCAGCAAGAATATACCTAAAAGTGAGCCAATAAGCCCACACTAATTGAGCTTGCACTCAAGCACCTGCTTAATTTATTGTCACATTCACTTCCTTGTTTCCTCGTGTCTTTATAAAGTTTTTCTGAAGGAGAATGGATTTTAGCACAGTGCCTTAAGTGTTCAGCCTTGGTGAAAGCAAGACTTGCCCACTGAAATACCTCATGTTAAATAAATTTGCAAGAGGAGGCTGTGTCTGCAGCCTTTCCTTGAATAATTTTAAATGTCCAGTCCAGGATTCTTAGGCACTCATGAATCTGTCTCCTACTGCATATTCCGTAGTGAAAAACATATAGGTTACCATTTCCACAATGAAACAAGCTTTCACTGACTTTGAAGCACATCTTCGAAGTCATTAGGAACATCTTCCCTCCCCATGCCCCCATCCCCAAAGCACAGAAGACTATCTGTTGCTTTCCCTGTGGCTTTCTGCTTCATGGAGGTGGTCATGAGAGGAAGCCTCTGGAAACCTGAGGCATGAAAGGGATGTGTTAAACCTGAGGCAATTGAAGCTCAATCTCTTTAACCAGCCTGAGATCCTTGGGTGGCGGGGAAGAGCAGAGTAGCAGAGATTAGCTTTTAAGATATAATGGTAGCGCTTGTGACAAGCTCTGACACAGATCAGTGCAGAAGTATGCCTTCAGTTCTGAGTTAAAGATACAGCAAAGGCAACTTCTCTCAGAAAACACAAAGGGTTGCTCACAGGTTGCCAAATGTCTCCTTGACATCTTTGATAAGAACGCATTACAAGAAAGGATTCCCAATAGACAGGCAGGTATGAAGATAAGCAAAGAACAAGAATGCTTATCAAGGACAGCTTCCTTTCTAATGCACTGAATTTATTTATCCATTTACTTGCATATTTGTATTCCACCAGAGATTTCCAAGGCCTTGGATTTTTTACTTTTCTTTTTTTTTAATTTTAAATTTCCTGTACAATTCAAAACAAAGTTTTGAAATATAACCTGTAGACAAGAAGACAGACTTTATTCTCTTGCTGTTAAAAATTATTCCTTATCTTGAAATGGACCAATCCCCTTGGAGAAAGGTATGATAAAATCTCAGACAGGGCTGCTGGGTCTCTTATGCA
The DNA here is from genome assembly GCA_013398955.1 of Callaeas wilsoni. Classification (NCBI taxonomy): domain Eukaryota; kingdom Metazoa; phylum Chordata; class Aves; order Passeriformes; family Callaeidae; genus Callaeas; species Callaeas wilsoni. Next base: position 169,614 of record VWPU01018054.1, read on the forward strand.
GGTTCTGCTAGAAGATCCAGTCTCCTGTCCTCTTTGGGAGTTGCTCATTGAGACCATGGAGAAAACTGCTCTCTGGGTGGGTGCAGAAGGAAATTTTGACTGTGCTATCCACCAGCATAGCCATGGGACCCATTGTTTCTGAAAAATACAAAGCTACCACTTCCCTGTTTGGAATTTCTCTGTCCAGAAAAGAGTGGTGGAGAGAGACATTATTAGGTTATGCTCTGCTTATAACAAGATCCTTTGGACTCTGTAAGCAGGGTCCTTTCATTGCAAACTGTCAAAGCACTTAGAATTCCTATCAAAGAAAGAGCTTTCTGTAGCAAGGGAGCCTTTTCTCATTTCCCTCCCTAATTTCCTGCCTGGAGGTATGAAATTGTCATTGTTTATAGCGCTGCTTGAAAATGAGTGTGTATGAAGTGGCACTCAGGGAAATCATACTCGTGACAGTAAAAAGACAAACAAGAATGGCCTAGAAAACATGACTAGTAGGGCAAAGCAGAAGGATTTCAGGTTGCCTAGCCTGAAAGAATTTTTTTTCATAACTGTGTAGTGTAGTCCTGGTGGGACTGACTCCGACAGGCTTCAAAGGATTGCGTGATGTGTCAGGAGCAGTCTCACAGTGGCAGGCACCAGCTTGGTGTCCTCAGTCAACCCTGCCCAGGACCTCTGTGAACTGCTGCAGATGGCAGCTGTGAGTGCAGAGGAGCAAGTTCTTACATCCAGACCAGTCCTGAGAGACTGCTCTCTTTCCTCTGCCCTCATCCCTGCGACTTCTTCTGCTGCCTGCATTAAAAGGTATGCAGCAGTTCCCCTTGGGCTCACTGTCAAAGCTTTGCAGAAAAACTTCAGAAATTACTGCAAGGGGAGTGGAATGCTGTCCGTTATATCTGCTGTCAATTCGGGCTTTAAAAAAAATGAATAGTAGTATATTTGTTGCAATAGAAAGGGCTACCTTCTTTCTGACTTCTTTTTCCACCTGCTATCCTTATTTTATTCAGCTGTTGTTCCTTCAGTTGAGCTGTATTGTAATGTGCTGATACTCTAATGCCATTTAATCAGTTTCTGTTCTCAAGAAACATCAGAGAGAACTATGCAATAAACATGTTACTGTATCAGACAGTTTTTAAATGTTTATGAAAAGGTTGAAGTTTTTTTCACTTAAAAAGAAATACATGAAAACAAGCATAACGTTATTTTTCTAGCCTCTAAAAAACAGTCTAGTAACAACCATGCAGAAAAATAAAATGTGTTCTTGTTGAGAATAAATGGCACATTTCCTCCAGCAGTTAATTTCTACAATCTGGTTATAAATCTGTCAAAAATCAGAGTTATAATGAAATGCTAACAGATTCCAGGCAATTGCTGTGCTAATAGAGCCACTTTCACGCTCATGTATTCATGCAGATACAGACCTGCAGAAAGGATGGATTCATAGGAATGAGAAAATGGTTCAACAGCCTGATCAGGACAAGACAGGCTCTGAGAGAAGGAGACCATGTAGTCCAGATGAACATCATACTTTCTACAGAAAGCAAAGATTTTTGTCCAGCTAAGGGAGGAGATGTGGCAACAGTGCATGCAGCCACATAGCTAAAAGAACTGCCCTGTTTACACATGGCAGCTGCCTTTCCAGCACAAAGCAAGTTGCTAAGGCAATCGTTGGTCCTTGCTCTTCAGCTTTATAAGGGACATTTTGCTGGTAGGGAGCCTCTTGTGTACAAGGAAAAGATGAAAGAGCTGGGTTTGTTCAGCCTGGAGAAGAGAAGGCTTCAGGGTGACCCAACTGTGGCCCTCCAGTATCTGAAGGGAGCCTACAAGAAAGATGGGAGAGGGACTTTTTACAAGGGCATGTTGTGACAGGTCAAAGGGGAATGGCTTTAAATGAAAAGAGAGCAAGTTTAGATTATGTATTAGGAGGCAGTTCTTTGCTGTGAAGGTGGTGAGGCACTGGCACAGGTTGCCCAGAGAAACTGTGGATGCAACATCCCTGGAAGTGTTCGAGGCCAGGCTGCATGGAGCTCTGAGCAACCTGGTCTAATGGAAGGTGTCCCTGACAGTGTCAGGGATATTGGAACTAGATGATCTTTAAGGTCCTTTCCAACCCAAGCCATTCTATGACTCTATGATTTACTATTTGTGTTACTGTAAACAGAGCTGGGATGCTGTTGCGTACCAAGATCAAGGATAATACCAGTTAGAAATGTGAAGAGTTCACAGGCCATGTAAAGAGCAAGAAACAGTCGTGCAGAGATGGAGGACACAAGAAAACAGCAGGAACTTCTTCATGGTGACAGCCAAGACTTTTTGTAGTTTCTTCCACAAGAGAGAATATTCCAAGTGAAGTGAAGAGGCACTGCATACAGAGGGCCCCTCCAAGCACGGGACGACACTTGAAGTGGATGTTCGAATGTGGATAAATCAGTTTGAACAACTGATTTATAGAAAGCAGCACACAATTGCTGCCTGGGGGTGGGAACCTGCACCTAATAGGGTGAGCAGGAGGGAAGAGGGGATAAGCGGAAAGGGCACTGATGAGCAGTGAGATGAGAAACCACTAGAGGGATGCAAAAGGAAAGAACAGATGACACTGGAAAAACCTGATGGGGTGGAGCTCCTAGCTGTGTGGGTAAGATCAGAAAGCCATTCTTTAGTGGTATCATGCACAGGGAACTCTCAAAACACAGAGAGCCAAGCTGGGCGTACACTGATCCTACACCTTTTTAACCTCTCCAGTTCAGAACACTACACAGGGCGAAAGGCTTACTTTTCTTCTGCAGACTGGGCCTAACCGTTCAGGCTCCTAGCAGAAAATTGTTAGTGCATGTGGTGCCCTACCAGTGACCTTCCAAGCACTTCATTTGCTCACAATTGAGTCCCTTTGAATAAAAATGAAAGTATATTTTAATTAGTTAATGATTAGGTGGGTTTATCTTTAAATTTTCTTTCAGTCTCAAGCTGAACTGTTATGGTTTCTCAACTGCCACATCCCCTTTATAGTGCCACGGGATGTACATTTAAGAAAAAAATCTGTGCTAACAGGAACCTTGAGAATCATATATGTCACTGCCTCTTGCAAGTGACTCAGGAAACTGCCATCCACCACCCTACAAGAAAGACCCCGGGGATTTCCTTCATCACGTTGCTTGTCAGATAACATTATTCCATGGGTTTCAGCCAGCAATTTAACAAGCCCAAAAGATAACTCAAAGATTAGAAGAGAAAAGAACACCTGAGCCCAGCAAAAAATAGGTGTTCTTTACACCAAAAAGCAGAATGTGTTTCACATATTACAGTTATTGGCAGATGTATCAATTTAAGGTTATGAAGAGAGAAAAGCTCCTGAAAGTCTCAAGGATAGGACAGAAATTTTGCACAAATCAGTGAAAAGGGAAGCAACAATATGTTCAGAGTCAACATCATAAGCAAATGCTTGACAGAGACAGCAACAGAGCTTTCCTGAAGATACAGAGGATGTAGGCTTTTTTCCCTTTTTTAAAAATATTGTCTTCTAATATGAGCTACAAGAAGATCAGTAGTCTGAGCCATTTAAAAACGCTCAGCTAATCTTAAAAAACCCTGAGTTTAGTTTAGAACAGCAGGAGATATATTTATATAAAAAATTATTTGCTGGGTATTTTTATTGTTTTGTTGATGAGCCTTTGAGCTTATTTTGTATTGCACCCCAAACAGTTAGACTTTCCCTTTTTCCTTTCAAGTGAAAGCTAAAATGTAGCTTGAAGAAAGAAACCAAATGTTGAAGGGATTCTGTCTATGTTGTGTGCTGGTTGCATTAATTCACCATTTTACTATAGCCAGGAAAACAATGCAATCCATTGCAAACTGCCTGTAAATATTTCTTTCAAAGGTTCCTTGGCTGCTGTACTCAATAATGTTGCAGATTGAACTGCAAGGAGCACACTACCAGCCTGTGACAGGATAAGGGATTTAGTAATGGCCAATTTTTTTTATTCTTACAAATCTTGAGAGGAAGTTGAGCCTTTTAACAGGATGAAGTAGTAACTGGTTAATTTTCTCCAGAGTTGAGAAGTGTGTGGGGGAAAGGACTAGGATGCCAGCCTGGCATGTGTGGCAGCCTTGTGGCTGTGCCCAGACATCACATCTCTGTGCTGCCAGAACCGCCGCTGTTTGCACAAGGCTGCACCTGAGAGGTGTGGGAGCTGCTTTTTTGGAGTGGTGCCTCTTGTCTTTCTGCTGTCAGCCCTCTCATGCAGCCTTTCTTATCAATCTGCACCTCCAGAAACTCAGCAAGCTTCCTGGCACAAGGATCTCAGTAAACATAAATTAAGAACATGACTTTTAGCCTAAACCTGTATTTTGCAGGATGCATTTCCTTGCTGGAATACACTTCAAGGTCAGTGAAGACAAGTCAAAGTTTGAGTATGGCAGGGCAAAGCAGAAAGACTTTTTTTTCTTCAGGGTGGTTCTCTTACAGCCAAGCAAAGCTGACTTAATGTCTTTTTCAACTTCCCTGTTGTATCAGAGGCCTATGTCAGCTGTCTGTCTTATTTAGCTTTGGTCAGCAGGACACAGATAGTGCTGTGGCAGACGTTGTCTTCTTCCATTTATTCAAAATTTCTTCGTTCCACCAAAGCCATGCATTTTGTTACCAGCAGCAGCCATACCATGGAGGTAACGAAAGTCCTGTGTTGGTAATATGCCAGTGGTGAGCTAAGTTACATAGCTTGTGCAATCTCTTACTCTCACAGTGCTGCAGATGTGACCTCTGGATGCCATTAATTTCCATGGCCTTTATGAAACTCACTGAATTGGATGAAATTGCATTTTACTGTGCAAGGAGTCTGCTTTGAGACAAAAGGGCAAATAGTCCAGGAGAATTTATCTGCCAAAGTCACTTATGACTTCAATGAAATAAGAAAACGATGCCACTGAGGAAGGGGTAAGGGAGACAGAGAGATCTTCTCTCTGATGTTTTTGCATGATTTCTCTGCCTTTATTTACATGCACCAATGAAGAGTGGTCCTTGGAGAAGTTTTCTTTAATGCTTCTAATGCTGAGAGCAGCTATTCAAAATAAATAATTTGAGACAGTGCCGGCATGAAAATGAGTGAATTTGAGCATCTAGATGAAAATTTTCCTTTTTAGCTAGGGATGAAAACAAAGACTAGATTAAAACACTCACATGTGGGAAAGATAAGTCTAAATCAGTGGATGATAGCTCTGATTAAAGAGCTGACTAATGGAAAAATGAATTCACAGATAATAAACTAAGACTAATATGAAATACATTTGCTTAATTTCTTTTTTTTCCTCCTTGCTTTGGTCTGTTAGTTTTGTGTGGTCTTGCAGAAATTTACTGTGGCGTAGGATCTTCCCTTCATTACTCATGCTGATCAGAAGAAATGTGGGTATCAAAGAGATATCCACTAAGAGATGATGCTAGAAAAAATTAAATGAAGAAAACCCTTTCATATATTTTGCAAAGCTAGAAACAAGCTCAAGAAGCCTGATAAACATATTAAACAATTTTGTGCTTCCAAAAGCATGAGGAACAATTTTTCGGTTCCTAAGTTTTATTTCCTAACTAGTGATCAAAACAAAAGAAAAGCTTCAAGAAATCAATGGACAGCAGTTATGAAGAAGGAGATAGCAAGCAGAATGTTTAATATTTTAGAAGGGATTTGAAAGCAAACAATTTGGAAAAGGAGTTGGATCAATATTTATTTCTCTACTTTCTTGAAAAAGAATGGGAAGACTGACAGTCATAGTTTTTGTTGCAAGGAGACAATTTTGTTTATGAATTTGCTCTAAATTATGATGAAATACACTACACTAATGTCTGAAAAGTAATAGCAATTTTTCAAGAAATTCTATCAAAAATGCTTCTTCCCCTCCTCCCCTGCCTTGTTTTAGTGTTCAGTAGTTGAGATAGTCAGAAAGTGGCTCTCCTAAAATAAAAGATACAAGCCTTTGCTATGGCATACTGCTGGTTTTGGTTAGAATGACATGAGAAACTGAGCTCATCCTACCCTGAAGCTGTCTTTAATTAGGGAGTTCAAAACTGGAAGTACCTAAAAAATCAGCAGTCTCTTTCTAAATTCTGAGTTTAAAAGGCAACAGTATGAACTCCTAGTAGAATTAGGAGTCTGTTGTCTTATAACTGAGATCACTGTTTGGCCCAAAGTCAATAGCAGACACATTTTACTAATGAGGGAGAACAGGATGCCATTCATTAACTCCCATCTTTCACACATATTCAGTGTGATCTGGTGGAGTGTGTCCCATCAAAAAAGAAATGGAAGAAGTTATCACTTTGAGATAAAATAGGAAAAAGCAAATTTCAGGGATTTAATCTTTGACTGTATTATTGCCTGAACTTTGCTAACTAGACTGTTTACAGTCTCAAAAAGAATTATGGCTGCCTAAAATGATACTTTTGACTCCACACAGAACTGAAGTCCAAGTCTGGCTCTCACTGTTGCAACAGTGGACCTACAGAGCACAACATTTACCCTTTCTGTTTTCAGATCCTTTTACCCTCTACCCAATAGTTTATTTTAGGCTATGTCAGACCAGCAGTCCGTTCAGTCTGTCTCTTTGGTTCTTGTCACAATTTTCCCTCTAGGCATCCCCGGAGCCCTTCTCTTCACCAGCTGAAGCCATTTCCCTTACTTCTCCCTACCCCACTGCATGCCCTCGCAGCACTGGCCCTGCAGGACGTAAGGACAGGAGGGATGTCTGTGGGCTCCAGCAGCACCACACCTTGAAAAACACTGGCCTGCTCTTCTCCATGCCAGTCAGGTGTGCAGCAGCCAGAGATGTGCTGGGATGGCAAAGGGACAACTTCTCTGCAACCAACATGAACAGGGCTGTCCTCTTTCCTTACCTGCAGATATGTGTCTGGAAGGAAGGAGAAGTGAGTAATCAGGTCTAGGAAGAAAGGCTGGGAGACGGTTCATGTGTGGGAGCAGGCTCGACACAGTAACCAGACCCATCAGTAATTGCATCTTCTGCATGTTCTGGTGTGCCTGGCTCCTCTCCTAGACTGACTGCTCTCTTGAGACAGGCCTGGTTATATCTTGATACAGAACATGCCCTTGGTATTAAATAAAGGGTCACAAAGAAAACCCTCAGTTCAGCTACTTAGTCTGAAAAAAAGGCATTTTAGCACTTATTGCTTTGGATCCAAAACTGGAGATTCAGCTTTTCTGTAGTGGTTTTTTTTTTTTTTCCTTCCCTTAGCACTTACCTAGGCCTTTCTGGATTTTCAGTAGAGTGACGGACACATTATGTGGGGAAATTACCAAGCAATAGAGCTCAAAAGAAGTACGGCAATTATCTGAGGTAATTCCATCAATGAGGTAAGGAAGCTGAAGAAAGAACCTCCCTTTCTTAGTCTATTAAATAATAAACTTAATTAAACTTTGGGCTTCGACTCTATGCAAAACCTAGCACAGACAGCCTGCTTAAAGCACTACCTTGATGCAAGATGCACACATACCTTCCCAAAGGTGTACAAGGAATACCCACTAGTAGGCAATGGCACTGGGTCTCAGTCTCACAGGGTTTCAAATGCCTTGAAAAGCCCTGTCCAGAGTCAAACTTTGGTGAGCAGATCTGGAGAAGCTCAGGTCACCTGGTCATGCTATGCTCAGTGCCAAGCTATAGTCAGCAGAGCTGTGGGAGCATCTTCTGACTGTGCAGTATTGCCCACCCTGCTCATCAAGGACAGAAATTTCCCAGACATGCCAATCCTTCCTGCCCCTCCTGCTAAAACACATCCAGATCAGTGCCAGGTTTTGTGCCCTGCTCCAGCACTGCACCAGCTACCTGTGGAGCTGATTTTACTGTCTGATCAAATCATCTGCTGGTTCAGCCTGTGCTTTCACACATTGCAGCCTACACACTGCAGCCTCGTAATGCTCCTTCAGTCTCTCCCCAGTTATCATACAATGTCATTTTGTGAGATCGTCTTCTCCAGAATTCTTTCTAACTTACAATAAAAGTAACACTCACAGCAAACAAGCATGAATGCAATCATGTTCGTCAGCCATGATCATTTTACAGTGACCTCACAAAAAGTGGGATTTCAAAGATCAGATCAAGAAAATAAAGTGAAATTTTGCAGCTGGTGGCATGCATTCTGGCAATGGTCTGTTGATGAAAGAGTCCAATGTAAATTAAATATTTCAAGAGATTATTAGCTCATAGAATTATAGGAAAGATACTTATATAAAAACATAAGGAAGAAAGTAGAAAATGTATCTCTGACCATTACAGTATACCCACGATTATGTTTTTTTACTTTCTAAAGAGCATGTTCAGCTACTAAGCTTACAGCCAATTTGCAAAATAGATTTCACTGTTTTAAGTATTTCTGTTTTGAAGGGTCAGCAAACCCTGAAAAGGAAAAGACATATATGGGAAGGAGAAATGTGCTTATGGATCCCAAGACTTACAGATCTTCAGATCCTTTATGTATGACTGCTATTTTTGTCCCTTGGAGTGCTTAAACGCAAATGTTTGGTTTCCTGCCTACTAAATATAATGTCTGCTAAACTTTTCTTAAATGAAAGATAGCACTTCCAGGTGGACATTTAAGCATGTGGAATCACATATCACATGCAATTCCCAATTCCCTGCTCATGAGTCTGGATAAATTCCCTCATTCCTTTCTATCAGCACATTACCACCAAAAAAAAAAAAGGAAAAAAAAATAGAAAAAAAAGTTTGGCAAGATTTTGTTGAGCATATTCCAGAATTCAGCTTTGCCCTTGACTCTGTCTGTTTTTAAATATTTCTTCAATTAAATAATGATCTCATACAGTACATTTTTTCATAGGTGTTGAGTATGAACAACTTTCACTGAAATCAAAGACACTGGCAAGTGTTTATTACTTCTGTTTAATTAATCTTCTAAGTTTTTTTCAGACATTCATGCACAACAGAAATCTCTTATGGCAGTAGGAGCAGTTGGCAGCTTTCAGTGAAAGAACAATGATTTATGAGATGGATGGCATGTTGCCAAAGGCTTGCAGGCCCCTGACGTCAAGCATTGCTTTTGGATATCTGAGCTGATCAATGAATTTGGGCACCTGAGCATGTGAGTACCCAGCTGGACCAACTGAGACTGCCCTCATCAGCCCTTTCTGAAAATGAGGCTGCATTAAAAATTGCAGTGAGAAGCATCTTAACAGCTCTTTTATTTTCTTTTTCTTCTGATTTCCATGCAGTTTCAAGCTCACAGTGGTGACACTGAAAGTGCATGGAGGTAAAGAATCTAGGAACATTTTATAGCTACAGTACATCCAGACTCTCTAGCCTTTTCTAAGGTTCCTGTGAGGATACAAAGGCTTATGCTGGGACTGCTATAAGGCTTTCTTCTTCCAACACGTTAACAAGCCCACAAAAAGTCCTCCTTGTAACGGCATGCATCTATTTCAGATTAGATGAAATCTATCTCCTCTATTGCACAAAACTCTGGGCTATGTGCTCTCTTTGAAAGTACTGGAGTCTTAAGGGAAGGAGGAAATTTTTCTGCTGTACACAACAGATGAGGTACTGCTAAAACCAGATGAAAAAGTGGCTGGGAAGAGGCAACCTCATTTCTCTTGGGAAGCAGCAAAAGCAGATGAAACTGTATCTTTCTTCCACCTGCCTTCTTATTTTCATAAGCCTCTGTAGAGGAACCCTCACAGAGCTGACCAAATGTGGACAAGGATGTGGTGGAAGGGAAATCCAAATAGAAAAAATCCTATTCCATCCTTTGATGGTCCGAGGTCCTGTTGGGAGGGCACCGGACTTATAAAATAGGTCTGGAGCCTTCCTCCTCCTTCTTCTCTTCCTCCTGCTGACCTATTCTTCCAGCCTTGCTACAGCTCCCTGACTGACCAAGAACTCAGAAGCAGACACATGTGACAAGTACCCTCGCTGGCCATGGACACCTTTGCATGATTCTCTAAGGCCGCACATCAGGAGAAAGAGGAAAATAACAGCCAGCTTCCTTACAGACCATGGTAGGCCTTTGTGCAAGGGTGCTGCCACAGCAACATGTCTGTGTCTGCACCTGATCCTTGTTCGTCAGAGATGGGTCAACAGGCAGAGCAGCAATAGATGGCTCAGGCAGACAGGCCCATACACCGGGAAGGACTAGTGACAGTCTAGTGTGCCCCCCCTAAACCACATTCTGGGAATGCATCCACCAGCTACAAGGAATACTGAAACCAACTGGCTTCTTCGTTAGGATGCCCGGAGTTAGGGTTGAATAAACACAGGTTCTTCTGCCCTTTCACCTCTAAACCAGGAAAGTAACTTTTCAGGCTGCCTATAAAAGGCTATTAAGAGAATAAATAATCTTATTTCAAGGGCTTCAGTCTGCCCCAAAGGGGACGTGCAAAACATCTGAAAGAGAGCAAACTGGTTAACACCAGTTGGGAAGGAGTCCAGAGCCCAGATATTCAGGCTTCTGTAAGCACCCCAGCCCTACCATGCAGAAATACAGGCAAAAACTGACACATTCCCAAACCATGTAGCTCAAACAGCTTTTGTTTCTGAAATCACAACAAACACAGTTCAGTTGCAGGTAAACATCACTCATGGACAGCTGGACATCACTCTCATGTTGCCAAGCTAGAGGAAGACCTCAACATGGGCAGCATAATATCAACTAACAGGGAACCCAATCACTGCCAGAACATACATGGGGCAAACAGCTGGTCTCTGGTATCAATCCCAAAACACTCAAGCAAAATAGCCTGTGCAGGGTCTGATTTCCTGATTGTTTTGTTTCTTCAAGCCTCCGAACAGCAAAAATGCAGGAAAGTTAAAAACCTAGGGTGAAGGTCAGGGTGGATGAAGAAAGAAAAAAGCTTTGCTTGCCTTTGCCTGTGAACTCTACTGCTGATACAGTGTGCTGATACAGTCATGCACTGGTACTAGGGTGGTTTGAGTGTCCTAGCTCCTCTGGCTGTTGGAGGAAGAAACTATCTCCTTCAGCATATGTAAGTGTCTGTGCAATCACTGCTTTGTTTTGTTTTGCTTTGCTTTTTCCCCCCCCGAAGAGTATAGATGTATTATTAAGGGAAAACGTCCCTGAAAGGGCCAATGAATTTCAAGGCCATAGAGGAAGCAGACCAAAAAATCACAAATGTAAATTGGGATTGCTCTTGGGGATGGCTTGTCTTATCCCAATAAGAACTAAAATGTTACTGATTTCTTCTGAGATGTACTCTATTAGTATTGAGAAAAGTGAGAAAAGTAAGAAAAGTAAAAAAAGTAATTGATTTTGCTTTGCAGCTGTGGTCTGTAAGTGAAAACGTGTCAGCTTCTGTAGCACACATTGGTTTTGCTTCTGTCTTACTGGTTTTCAGTGTCCTTAGCCTGCTTACTTCAGAAAATTCTACCTGATTAGTTAGAAGACTTTCTTTATCATGTTTAATTTGTCCTTCATAGTCTCTCTGCTTTACTTTTTGGGATCATACATTCTCTAAGTTAACAAAGCATACAGGAAGTTTTCTCTGCTCATCTGACAAATTATTTAAAAAACACAAGCATGATATTGAAAGAAAACGAATCTCTTGTTACAACATCCAAATTAGACTGTTTGATATGGGCTACAGATGGTCTCAGTCTGGTAGTGCAGAGAAACAGTGAGCATTTTTAATCCAAATCCACCTGTAAAGAATCAGGTTTCAAATTTTAACATGCCGTGTGTTTCTCTCTCCTTTTTTCCCCTCTCTCTTTCTGGAAAGCAAAAGTTTAGCTACATCTGTTCCTAGCCCAGATCCACACAGAACCTATTGATGGGAGCAAATCCATTCATTTTTTATCAGTCTGGAGCCAGGACATAATCTTCTAAAGAGAATTGTGTTTCCTGCAGAGAAGATCTACCAGAGGAGGGTGGAGTAACTGAAAGCAAACTCTGGGGCTGCTCTCTGGAAGTCACAGGATGTTCATCAGCCGTGACACAGGTTCCACAGCCTGCAGCAAGTTATCAGCTCAGCCTGTGCACTAGCCACGGACCCACTGCTCATCCTTAGTTGTGTTGTCCCTGCCCCTTCACTTTGGTTATGCAGTTGTGAGGTGGTGGAAAATGGAGGAAGACAAGTCTGTAAGGTTTGACCATCACTTGGCAGCAAAAGATAGAGCCAGGAGAATGGCTTGTAGGGAGGACTGGTGCTACATTTGCTGTTGTTACTCACTTCTGCACTATCCCTCTCTTGTTTGGTGGGTTGTCCTACAAGTTTCAGAAGACCTTCTCCTCTGGGGATATGACAAACATGGTACCAACCGAAGATAGAAGGTCCTTCTGCCTGTGTGCTTTGGGACTGAAGGTGAAAGAGCTCTGCACTACTGCGGTGCATTCCTGTCTGCCTAGAAGCAGCTGGCTGGCTGCCATTGGAGAGCTGCCATTTTTGTCTTATAATACTGTTAAGTAGCCTGAAGGACACCAGCAAGCTTGGTTTCTGATAACCAGATAGATTAGTCAAAGAGAGATCCATTCCTTAGCTAAAGCGTTTCCTTCTGCTGACCAATCTCAACTGTGTTGTTTCCTGGACTGAGCCAGTGAAATCTTCCTCTTCACCTACACATCACCTTGTCCTGTATTTCTGCTTTGCTGCAGGATTTGAAATTGGCCACTTGTACCTTTACCACACAAATGGTTCCAAGAAGAAAAATCCGGGTCTCTGACAGTTTCCACCGAGCAGTTCCAGTGTTTTTCTGACAATTCCATGCTCAGAAATCTAATCCAACAAACCATTGTTCTGGTTTCAGACTATGATTTTCTGTGGCAACAAGCTCCACATTTTAACTACAAGCAATATAAGATTGACTTTGATCAACTTTTTAGTCCATCAAGCAATGTGACTGAGAACATCCTTGCTTTTGTACTAATGGACAAAGAGAACAGAATCTCCTGTCAATCCTCTCAAGGCCAGTTTTAAAATCACCAGTCTCCCCACGCTGTCCTTCAAATACTTCAGCACCAAACTCCTCACACAGGAAAACTCCTGAGAGTTATCCCAAGCCCTCTGCTATTCCTCTAACTTCTTGCTGATTCCCTTTCTACTCTGCTATTTAAAATATGAAATGAAGCAGGAGGCAGCACTCCAGAGTACTGAAGTGCATCACCATTCTGTATTAAGGCATTATGACATTTTCCCTATAGTTTTCCTATTCTGATTTGTATGTTTCCTAACAACTGCCTGGGTCTTTGACCACAGTAATATGTGCAGAAGAGCTCTTTTTACGGCTTTAAATACAACAACAAAAAATTACTGAACTACAGCTGTACTAAAATAGCAGAATAAGTTTTGCATTTCAGAAACATCTGTAACACAAATGAAGACTCATCCCTATGGTCCTTCCAACACAAAGTCAGCAGAGAGGCAAAAGATAAGAGTTGATGTGATAGACAGAGGGTCAGTAGCAGAGACAGAGAAAACACTTGGTTCTCCTGGGCAAAGACCAAGACTGTGGCTGAGTGGCTTGGTTCTGGCTTTCTCTTTGGGAAATGGATAGTTGGGCTAATTACGCCTATGTCCTTTATCACCTCAAGCAATCTAATGAAGGGAGAAGGGAACCATCACAAAGGACTGTTAGGAATATGCCTGTTTCCCAAAATCTGGGGTTTTTTGCCTCCAGAGGACTACCTCTCTCACTGTCCCCTCAGAGGCTCTCTTCTTCCTCTTTTCTCCATGTATCATGTATTATTTGCCAGATCTGTTTAATATGAATCAGGAGAAATAACTGTTTCACGAGCTCTGTTCTAACAGATCCGCACAGATATGGTCACCCAAGAGACAACGAAACTTTAACTGACCTACTTGTAGCCAAAGTTTAACTTTCAGCAAGGAAATAAGTAATGACTTTGATCCAAAGTTTTCAAGGAAGAAAAAAAGGAGAAAACCAAAGATAAAAGTCAGCCAGTTATTCCTGAAAGACATAATACACTCCACAGTGTATTTTTCAGGGTAGAGGGGAAGGAGGAAATGGGGAGCTCTTAATTCATGTTCCTCATTCCACAGGTCTCAGGGGTTCTTTGAGTCTTACAGATGGTCTGATTTATAAATAGGTATATCTCTCACTTTTTATTTCTTGCTTCTTTGTCATTTTCCTGCTGGCACATCTGGTCCGAGAATGGCCACTAGACAGGAAATTATTGCAGACACTTCAATGAACTTTCTTATTGAAGTGACAGTTTTCCAGTAACCAGACTCGTGTTGTTGAGCCTGTATGATGCTAAATGAAGAAGAGACCCTCTATTTCCTCCTTCACCCATTTCCAAAATTGATTTTAGAATAGAAAAAATTCCAGTATTGAAATCATCCTCTCTGTAGGTTTAACAAGAGATTGCTTTGCAATTTCAAAGAAGAAAATTAGCTCAATTTTGACACCAGAGTGCCAAATCTTGCAGCAATAAAGAACAACCTGATAAAATGAGGACAGGCTTTTCCAAAGGCTGAAAAGCTGCCTGCTTTTACTATTAGGGCCTGATTTTTTCTAACTGTGGCTTTCTGTGGGGACTGTTTCCTGTCAAAGGTGACACTGAATGCTGCCTAGGGAAGTTTTCAAAATTGATTAGTGATGCTTTTGCTGGCTCCTTTGAGAAAACTTTCTGCCAACAGGTTTATATGGATGAGTGGGAGCTGTTCTTTAAAAGAGACATGCATTTTTTGTACATGCCTATTCAATAGGAAAAGATGCATCTGAACATTGGTTGAACTCCACCTTTTTTTTGGGCCAGTCTCCTCTTTGCCTATCTCAGTACCTTCTCCAAATTCCTCTTTCTCCTGTCCCTGTGCTCCCCACTGCATTGCTGCTGTCATACTCTCCCATCTGAAACAGAATCACATAATCATAATGTTGGAAAAGACCTCCAATGTCATGGATTCCAATCTTTGACCACCACCTTGTCAAGTGGACCAGAGCTCTGAGTGCTATATCCAGTCATTTCTTGAACATCTCCAAGGATGGACTCCATCACCTCCCTGGACAGTCCATTCCAATATTAAACAACCCTTTCAATGAAGAAATTCTTCCTGATGTCCAGCCTGAACTTCCCCTACCGCAGGTTGAGGCTATGTCTTCTTGTCCTGTCTCTGGTTGCCCGGGAGAAGAGGCTGACCCCCACCTGGCTACACCCTCCTTTCAGGCAGTTGTAGAGAGTGATAAGGTTCACCCTGAGCCTCCTTTTCTCCAGGCAAAACAACCCAGCTCCCTCAGCAGCTCCTCAAAGGACTTGTGCTCCAGACCCTTCACCAGCTCCATTGCCTTTCTCTGGACACGCTCTAGCACCTCAGTGTCCTTCTTGTACTCAGGGCACCAGAACTGAACACAGAACTCGAGGTGTGGCCTCAGCAGTGCTGAGCACAGGGGAACAATCACTGCCCTGGTCCTGCTGGCCACACTATTCCTGACACAGGCCAGGATGCCACTGGCCTTCTTGGCCACCTGGGCACAGCTGGTTCATGTTCATCTGCTGTTGACCACCACCCCCAGGTCCTTTTTCACCATGCAGCTTTCCAGCCACTCTGTCCCCAGCACTGCCTGGGGTTGTTGTGACCTGAAGACAGGACCTGGCACTTGGCCTCACTGAATGTCTTAGCCCTGTCTTAGCCCATCAATCCAGCATTTCCGGATCCCTCTGCAGAGCCTCCTTACTCTACATGGGAACCCTTCCCTAACCGTTCACTAGGAACAATTAATGACAAGTGCGCTGACATGCTGTTTTTTCATAGGGGCTGCAGCTCAGTGAGATTTTTCTGGAAGGCCCTAGGAGAAACCTAGTCTTGGCAAACCTCTTGCTGTGTTAGCAGAACTGGCACACCTCCTCTCTTGCACAGAAGGTCCCACTGAGATTGCTTTAAAAATTAAAAAGCTGCATTAAAAATAAAAAAGGGTTTTGATTGGCTCCAGTATTACAGTGGAAGAGGATGATGTGTCCTCTTGGACTCATAGTGATGTTCATACATAAAGATGTGTGTGGTTAGGTCTTGCAATAGATTGCATCAACATATGAGGCTAGGTATTAGGTTTCCTGCTTTTGAGTGGGGATAGGTTAATTTCTGTTTTTTGCTCCCAGAATCTGGAGGGAGAAAACTCATTCTGCTTTCCCAAAACTTTTGCTTCATTTCTATTTTAATTCTTAAATTAATTAAATTCTTAAATATTTAATGCTTAAATAAAGAAAATTGGTTTTGCCAGACTGTGTCTGGATGAGGGTCCAGTTCACCCAGTGTCCCCTCTCTGACAGCGGCCAGCATCAGTTGCTTTAGAGGAAGGGGCAAGATACTGTGTTAAGACTCAGTTACGGAAGAAGCAGGCCCCAGGGAAAATTTCTTCCTAAATCCTGCTAGCTAGAACTTGGCTTCTGTCCTGATGCCCGAGGATTTATATTCCTTCCAAAAATCTCTTGTTTATTTTTAAGTATTAACTGTTATGAATCTGGCTAATGTTGCTTTTCATGTTATGCCTAATCCTGTTTTGAACAGGTCTGCAATCTTTGGCTTCAGTTGTATCCTTTGGCAGTCAGTTCCATAAGCTAATTGTGTATTATGTGAAAAAATACTTCCTTCTATTAGCTTTCAATTTTTTGTCTGAATAAAAATTATTTTACTATTTTATCCCTCCTTCCCCTTTTCCTGTTTTCCTCAAAAATATCCAGCCCAGAGCTGGAGCAAAAGGGAGAGACGTGTACTACTGATCTAAGTTGTGCCTATGGCCCAAAGACAGGTGATGGGTTGGAGGGAACACATCTCCTAGCCAACCCCACACCTAGCCAACCCCAAGCAGTCTGCACTATGATGTGCCAGCACCCCAAAAGCAGAGCTTCTGTAAATAGCTTTTAGAGTCACAGATGTCTCTAGAACAAAAAATATTTAAAACTTTATTTTAACAAGTTGTAATTTTTGATACTTTAGTTCAGAAATTTATTTATTTATTTATTTATGTCATATATTCACTACTTTATTACAGACCAGTGGTCTTTAGGACCAGAATTGGCAAATGCAAGGGTAAAATTTGCTAATAGTTGCCAGCCAGCATTCCTCCTCATTCACTAGATATACTTCCCTGGAAAAGAGACAGATGGCAGTGCCAGCGACATACTTCCTTGGAGATTTTCCATCAAGGAAAACTTCCTTAAATTAAAAGCTGAGTTTTCTGAGAAATCAAGTAGAAAAGTCTGCATAAGTAACTTACGACTTACTCTTGCAAAGTTCTTCACATCTCCTATTATATGACGAGTAAAAATTACTTTCCAACACTGCCTGTCACTGCGAAGGTTCTCTGCTGGAGGTGCGAAATTGCAAGTTTACCAGCGGCCATCACTCACGTGACCTCAGGCTGAATGGACTCCGCTGGCCTCCATCAAGCTATAAAGATCTGTGACCCAGAGATGTAAGTCTGCATTTACTTCAAGACTGCATGAGTGGCTTCGCAGCAATACCAGGGTGCTCCTCATGCAATACAGAGGAACACGCAATACCAAGGGCATTGTAGCATTAACTCCGTCTTTTGCCTTAAAAATACCCAGAACTGCACTACACTTACAATCTGTTCTGGTCACTGTTCTGACAGTTAGATGTGTGCCACAGCCTGTACTCCATACAGATTCTCTTCTCTGTCTTCTAGAAAAAACATATTTCAGTCCTCCATGCACATTAATCACTAGCCAACCAAGCAGTTTAAGGAATCAAAATCTGGGTCTTACAGCTGATGCCATGTAATGAATCAATTTCAGCGCCACTGTGGGCATACCAGGCCATTCCATCGTTGTCACCTACTGGACTGGAGGAAGTGAAACTGCTTCATTTTCAGTAACTACTTATTTAAAGGCAGAGTAGAAGTGGCATGGCAGTTTTATTCATGGATAGCCACTGGTCAGGAAATTTGAGGAAGCCAGCTGTTCAGAAAGTGGGGGTGATTGCTAGGCTAGGCATTCTACCTCATCAATGTGTTCTTGGGAGCTCTGGGAGATCACCCAAGCCAAAATACAGGCAAGGTCCAGTGCTGACCTCAAGATTACCACAGTACCTCAAGGAACAAGATGCTCATCAAATGACATAATAAACAGCTTACTGAATGATGGCATGGAAACAAGAATCACATTGAACTTTTGCTTTGAAGCTGCTCTCCATACTTAGGCATTGCCTTGTGTCAAAGAACCAATGCTTCACAGCCCTTTTCCTGATAGGTCTCACAATGAAGTCGTTGCTTGAGATATCTGAAGTCATGAACAGGTATATGACCTCACTGTGAAATTCGGCGAAATAGCGGCAGATATTTATCCAGTACTAGGTGTTGCAAAGATAAACAACACAAGCACAAGTTAAACAAAAGTCAGTGAAGAAGATGGGTCTTGCACAGGTCCTTACTCAGGGTTAAGTGCAGTTGTGAACTGTAGAAAAGGAAGAATGTCTTTTGCACAACTCTCAAAAGGTGTGTGTGAGAAACAGAGGTCTCCCTATAAAGCCTGTAGAACTGCCTGCATTTGGGATCCTGCACAGCCATAATGCTTTCTTGCATTTTATTTTTTTATTTGGAAGAGAAACTGCCGTGGTTTTCATGAGCTGGTCAAGGACTGCAAAGAACATCCTGAAGAACCCATACAATCTAGACATTGCAATACCTGGGAGGAAGCTATGCATACCCCAAAGTACAGCACCCAGCCATAGCTAGGGACCTGCCTACACGTGTGATGCTGCCTCCCTCTTTGTGTTACCTAAAGGACAGCACCAAACTTTCTGAACACATTCTTGCCTCTCCCACTTTTCTATTTACACAGGTGCCTCCTGAATGGGGTATGGGCATGGAGTGGATGGGAGGTGGCAGCAAGAGAGGGCACTGTGCAACATTCAGTCCCCAAGTGACAACAACATGGATGATGGCAGCAAAATCTGGAGAGTACATTAAAGATTACATGATTGCAAGGAGATACAGATGAACGAACTGCTATCTTGCCTGCTGCAGCTCCCTGATGAGTCATGCTGAACAGGTGTGACATCTCAGCAGGAGAGGGGGAGCTTCTACCATTGCCTGTCCCTCTGGAATGCCTCTTCTGAACATCACTTTAGTCTTGTCTGAGTAACCCTCAGCTACTGTCTCCCAAAGGAGATTGAAGGACTGGAGCTGTGTTCAGCAAAGTACAGGACAAACAGTTCCTGAACCTCTCCCATTCACAGCCAGACATCACCCATTTCAGCTCTGAACACTCCAAGTTTTAGCTGTCACAAATACATAGTAACAGGATGGGTTTCCATCTACTGCTGCATTGAAACACATCCCAAAACTTACACAGGAAAAATGCACCAAAGAAGACTGCTCTTGGGATTAACTTTATTGTCATCAGAAAGACCTACATTGGGAAAATCTTGGAAGTACTTGTAATTTCCCAAGTGCATGCAGAGTGTGGGCACCCTGGCGACACAACTGGGTACAGAAGAATCTTGCCTGTACCATACTTAGTATGTGATGATGAACCACAGGAACCATCTGGAGAGAAAAGCTACTGCCAGCTGATTTGGGCAGGAAGAAGTAACAAGATGTAGCAGCGCTGTAGGTGTAGCCAAGCCACTTGGACTAAAAGAGAGCTGAGGCCTCACTCCGAACAAGGGAGACTCAGCAGCTGCCTTAACAAATGTCCCTAGCGGGTCTGAAGGCAGGCCCTTGCAAAGTGCCCTAGCTACCCTCTCAGATCTTCATGCTGCCTCACGTTTTTTGCATACTAAGCAGAGAAAGAAAGAGGCTGACTGGCCTTTTGAATTAAAAAGTTAAATGCTGCCATTTTATTAGATGAGGTGGTGCTCTGGTATGGGTTGATGCCTGGTTGTGCTTAAATGCTTCCAAAGGTAAAAAAGGATGAATCATCCTAATTCCAACACTGCCTGGACTACTAACTGAGAAGTCTGAAGCTGGAAGCAGTCACATTTTGCTAGTGACACAACACAGGATATGAAAAAAAAATTCTAAGACAATTAAAAGACTGTAAATCAACCCCTATTAATATGAAGCAAGATTGTTGCAATTTTTCATTCTCCTGACTTAGAGAAAATCTATTTTCATGTTACTACAAAAACCAAGCCAGAAATTTGGAAGAGTTTATTTGGTTTATTCATTCCTCTAGGGCTACTATGCTTCACTCTTCACACAGACCAGCGCATTGGCTTTCAATTAAGACAACAGAAAAACATAAATGTAGGTTTCTTGCTGGAGTTGTTTCTGTAAATCATCCTCCCCCTCTATCCCAGCCAGTAGCCACCAGAGACGTGCAAAAATTGTAATATTGAGGTTTTATGTATGACAACCTTCCTCCTCTCTCCCATTCAATTATCCTTGACTTACTAAAGCTGTTAGTACCTAGCAAGAGCTACAAGTACATCACAGAAGGACCAATTTCATTGAACCGCAATAGTAGGGATTAATTCCAAGCTTAACAAGGAAAGCTAATCACAGCCTTAGCTACAGAGAGACCACCAGCTCTTTGTTTTGACATGGCAAAGCCTGCTTTTTACAGTGACAGTGTCTCCAGCTTACAGATTTTGAAACCATGGTGGTGGGGAAAATAATCAGTTGCATGAGTCGGGTGTTAAAATATGGTTTTGACAGAGCTGGCATTTCTGAGACTCTGCTTGTACACTTGCTTTGTACCATGGCAGGGTACATTGAGTGCCTCTGCTGTCATGATCTGTAACATTGAAAAGAAAGTAAGGAGAGGAAAACACAGAAAATTAGGGCTGTTGGGAGAAGAGCACTACAGCTTTTTTTATCAGAAGGCAAAGTGTAGAGGTATTACAATAAATTATGGTACTGTGACTTGATGAGGTTTCTCTGACAGGAGAGGATACAAAGAAATTCACCATCTCTATACTATGAGTTCTAAACTGTACTTAAAGATAATAGTTTTTCACTTCAGAAGAAAACACAATTAAAGTAAAAAATAAATGTGGGAATCTAAGACCACCATCTACAATCTTCTTCCTGAAAGAAGGCCACAGTGTTACCAAAATCTAACCACCACCTTAGACCATCTTTCTAAGCTCTCTCTTTCTTAGGTATGGGAAGTTGAAAAACCCCAGAAATATCAGGAACAACCACAAATTTAGCTATTCTGCACAGGACTTCCAAAGGGCAATCCAGGGCCGAAGTCCAGGATCATGGGAGACTCTGTTTCATATTGGGAGATTTTGGGACATTTCAGCACCTTGGTGGACAGGCATGCTGCTCTAACTCATTGACTGCCAATGTGACACTCCATTCCCCATTCCTATCTGTAGAAAATTCATTCTCAGCCGACGAGCATTCATAATGTGTATGAGTCTATAAAAGGTCTTTTGAAATCCATAATTCCAAGATTTCAAAAGCTCTGTCCTCCCAGAGCAGCTGTTTGTACCCAAAGACATTTCTTCTGCCAGGGCCTGTCCCCACTGCTGCTAACTCCTGCTTGCATTGAGATTCCAGTGGTCCGCAGCTTGGGCAGCCTTTGTAACTTCCCACATTGCAAAGCCCTGATACTCCCTTCTCCATAATTTTCAGGCTTATGGTGATGCGCCACAAGCACTGCAGCCAGTTCCCAACCACACAGGACTGCTCCCTGACCAGTGCAGGGTTTGCAGAGCTGCTCTGCCAAGGCACCTGTACATTTGCAGGTTTAGAGGCTCTGTTTGACCAATGGAGTTGAGTTTTCCAGGACAGCAGTGGAAGGGTTACCATCTCACTTCTCACAACAGAGGTTGTGAGGAACAGTAAAAGCCCTTTCCCACTGACAGCACTACACAGCAAGCTCCCAGATCTAACGCTGAGGCTCCAGGCTGCTGGGGATTGACACGGGAGGAAGATGCAGGGTACACAGACAGTGATGGACACCATGAGATAGACAAGCCCTGCATAAAGCCCTAGGAGCCGCCTAAGAGCAGTTAGAGATACACTAGCAAATGGTGCATTTTGCTTTTCATGCACTCTTGCATGTCACACTGTTTTTGTAATTTTGAATGCAACTTGACGCAAGAGCCACAATGTGACTAATGAATCAAACACAACCCAGATCAGATGGAATGTAAATTCAAGCTGTTAGGCACAGCCTAACAGGAGTCTTCCTTGTATGGCAGGTAGGCAGAGTAACAAAGAAAAGTAACCAACTAATGACTAAAAGCCCCCACGCACACGCATGCACGCACACACAGAGGTGCATGCAGTCACACTCACTCTTGGATGCAAAACGCTAAACAACAGAACCATATCCAAAGCCGGAAATACTGTATGCTCGTTAAAATACTGGCCAGACTGCTTTATGATTACTATCCCAGGATTTTAAATGATCGCTAAGTTTGAGACAAGCCTTCCAGAACAAAAACTGACTATGAATAGAGGAGGGAAGTGGAGATGAAGAGAGTGAAAGGGAGTTAGACATATAGGAGAGACGTTTCTCCTAGAGCAGCCAGAAGTAGTTTGACAAGTAGCCACTTGTTTCTAAGCCAATGTTCATTCTTTCTGTCTGTTGGGGCATTATCTTAGATGACCAAGAAATTATGGAAATGAATGAGAGAAGCATAGCAGCATAAGCTATTTAACATTGCTCACAGCAACTCATAGCAAATCAAAAGGGAAAATAGAAATGTGGCCTGTGCTACATCCTCTCAATGCAATTGGAAGGATCACTGATCATGCCAGCTCTTATCCTTGACTCTTGGGGGTGTTTTTGCAGTTGTTAATTTTTAATTTGCTCTCCATTTGCAGTTTAAGACTGCACCAAGTGAATGAGCGAGGCTGTATCTTTCAGCTAAACGTAAAAGAGATCATTCATAAAATGAAAAAAAAAGTGTAAGGAAATGAATAACAGTAAAAAAAAAAAAAAATCATGCCTCAGGGCAATGTGGTCTTCAGTCACAATTCCAGATAGTTATTCTTCCAGATGATAAGTAACACCCAGCAAACTCCTCTCGACATTGCATACAATGCTGATTCACTCTGGGAGGCAGATCACTTTTATTTTCCCTTAATGGTGAATCTGTCAGCCATGCCAAAAGTGAAGTAAGAGATTCTACTCTTTTCTCAGGGATCCTACTACTAGCAGGTGTACACTTTCCCTCTGAATTGTCCCCTTCTCCTCTCTCCACCCTTCTTTTTTGGGAAGAACAAAGTTACCATAGTGAGCATAATGTCTGTCACTGCCTATCAGGAACACACTAAATCAGATCAATCGGCTGCTGACATCTCTGTCCTCCCACAAAATCCCTGTTGTCTCCCCTTTGTATTATTGGTGATCCGCAGAGGTATTTTAGACACACCTTGATCATAACAGCAACAAGTCAGCATCCTGCATGGTTGCAAACTGGGTGTCACTAATAAGAAATGGCTGCGTGAAGCAGCTGAATGAAGCTAATGAACCACAAGAGAGCTGGCAGGAATCCAGAGGACCAGTAAATCTCTGCCTGGGGCACACCTTCAGCCCCATCACCAGTGACCAAGCCTGTAACACTCACTGGGCTGGCAGTTTTGTACCTTGTCAAGATCCCACACGATTCAAACAACTTGCAAAACAAACAGGTAGAGAAGCAGAAAATGAAGGCAGGCAGATGTGAGTTAATGCTCACACTGAGGCCTGAAAAGGAGCAACTTGCATAGGCAAGAGGCTAACTATGACCTGCTGCCATGCCAAAATACTCTCTCTCTTCCAAATGTTATCAAGGCTGATCTGCCTTTCTGACAAGTGCACCAATAATGGAAATGAAACATAATTCTGCATATGGGTGCTTTACAGTAGTGTCCCTGCTGCCATGTGCCTCCATGTCCAAAGAGCCACCTGCATGTGTGACTGTGTGAGACCATCCAGTAGGTACTCACAAGTTATTCTTTTGCACCACAAACCTGCCCTGCAAAAACTCCCTTAATCTGTCTCTCAGAAAAATAGAAAATTTATTTTCAGTGAAATTTTTCAACCGATGCTCTACCTACACCATGAGGAAGGGAAAATTTCCATTTGAATGGTCTGCAAAAGTTGCTAACAACTGACAACATGGACCTGTCATGGCAAATTCCATAGAAACTTAGCTACAAGGCATTGGCTAACGAAATTTGAATATTTAAAAGAAAGTAATTAATTTTTGTTATGCAAGATTTCTAGGCAGTTGTTTTCTGTTTCTGCTCAGCACTGGATGGCCTCCTTTATGCTTAACACAATGTAAGAGTGGCAATGATGTCATTCATTGCTGCAGAGGAAGTAAAAAAGCTCTGAGCTTAGACCTTGGCAGGAAAAAACAGTTTTGCACTTAATCTCTAAACAAGTGTTTATTTAAATAAAGTTTGTTTTACTTGAATGCTAGTCAGGTCTGACAGGAGATTGGTAAACTTTCCCTAGGCACCCAGTATCTGGACAGATGAAAAGTCAAGGCAGAGCAGAGGGACTGAAAGCAGTCAGATGGTCTCAGCCCCATAATCAGGTTACAACCAAACCTCTCTTGACACCCTTACCTCCTCCCCAGCCCTTGTGCCTATTCCAGAGCATTTTTTAAGAGGTGAACATTTCTGCCGCAGTGGCTTCTTCAGTTTTGCATGATGTTCACTTAGCAGTTTCTTAAAGGAGCCCAAAGTGCTGTGCACTTGAGTTGTCCTGGTCAGCCCCCTCCTCTGACCCTCAGCTCCACTGGTGGTGCTCCAAAATATGCCCTTCTTTGGAAAATTTGGGCCAGAAACCCTTGCCTTGTAACAGGCACGTTCTGTGACAGAGCTGAAGGTGCAGCTGTAGTATGAGGCTTACCAATGTAAAAGAACAACCCAGGCTAGTCTGTGGGACTGTGATCTGTCTGAGATCTGAAATGAAAACATCACCTCATGGGTGTGTGGCTGTGGCTGCGTTTCTTCACACCTAAGACAGCGACAGCACTAAGCTTACATTAAAAAATGGTTATGTAAAAGATGTCCCTGGAGGCAACCTAGGAATCACAATATGCAGAAATAATTTGTGTGCCTGTAGCACAGCTAAAGGCAAATAAAGTCAGCAGGAAACACTGACTTTTTTATTTAGGATTGGGTTATTTTCCTGGTAAATCACATAGTTAACAAAGAACCATAATGAAAGTAATCTTAAATTTGGAGAATGACAGAACTGAAAGAAGGGCATAACTCACTTTGATTACAATTCAGCTTTATTTTTTATTCTAATTATGTTATGTGCTGAAAGCTTATTTGCCCACCACTGAGGGAGTGCACAGAGACAAGGGCAGATAGGGGGTCCTGAAATCATGCCCTGCCTGGCCTCTCCCAGACTCATCACAGGAACCTTCAGCCACACATCAAGGGATGAAACCTACCACTGTGATCCAATTCAGAAGGCATCCTGGTGCAGCTTTCAAACAGAGGGGTATTGCCACCTGTGCATGTCTAGGACCCCTCATGGAATGCAAGGGAAGAACATTTTGGCACGGTACAGGTCTCAAGATGTTCAGTGCAGGAAGCAAAGGCAGGGAAAGAGTGGGATCTGAGAGGCTTGACAGGGAATAAGCATGAGGAAACACGGCGATATCAGGACAATACGTGTAAACAGGCTGCTGATCATTGTGTTTCTGTGTCTGTGCTAGCACATGATGAGTGCAGTCTGTCCAGTCTTCTCATTAAACTCCATTTCTAACTCTTTTAATGGGTGAGTGGTGTGCCTGTGTCTACAGGTACATGTGTCTGTGTGCATGCCTGCTATGAACATGTGCCCAGTTTCACTCCTGCCTGGACCTAGGGAGGGCATGGATCTGCTGCAGCCTCACCGCAGTGGGGCTACCAGATTTGTCCACTTCCTAGCAAATAAAATATACTGTCTTCAGGAGTTTGAAAGATGGTTAGCATAGGGCAGAACAGTACTAATTACTTATGAAAAGCATGCTGCTTTATATCACACACAACAACAACAAAAACAAGTTATTCTGCCTCCAGTTCCACAAGGCTCATACTTGTCCTAACCATTTCTCACTTTAGACACAGATTCATACAAGGTACATCTCCTTGGGCTAAGGTGATTAAAGAAAAAAATGAACTCATCCTTTTTTCGTCCTATAAAAGTTTTCCATGAAAAAAATGACATAGTACCTGTTTGAGAAAGGGACACTTTAAAACAATATGGGAAATTAAAAGATTTTGTCATATAGAGAAACATTTTTAAAACTAGCTGGGTTAGTGAAAAATGCACCCACCATCATTTTAGAAATAGAATGTTCAGGTTTTCTGGCCTATTGTAAGGCTGACTGTGCAGATGTTTTTAGTAATAGCAGGTCTCTCAGTGAATACAAGATGCTGTCCTTTTTTAAAAACTATTTTTTGGCTACAAAATGGTTTTTTTGGAACACATCAGGGACAAAAAGCACACGTGTTTCAGACTGGGGTGTTATAACTTAGGGATGCTGACTGCAACTTGAAGGCAATAAACTTTAAGTGAAATAAAAAGTAACAGAGGTTTCCTTTGGAGATGCTCAACTGACGAAGAGACGGCCTGCAATCATGATGCACACCTCAGGTTAGGCTGCAGTGAAGAAAAGAAGCTTTGCAACACAGAGGGATAACAGTCATTTTCAGGGGACCAAAACTCCAGGAAAATTGCATCAAACAGGTCACTCAGCACACTATCTTGTTACAGAAAATCCAGGGTAATGCCCCAGGTGACTATCACTCAAGTCACCTCTGGCAAATTCCTCACAGTCTGCCCTCTGACCTGTCTTCACTTCCAGTGTTCTTCAGGTTTGGAAGTTTGACATGTGGCTGTTTGTGTTGGTGGAAGATAAGGGTGTCTTGGTGGCAGGTTTTCCAGCACACAGCTGGCCCACAGCCTTCACATTTAGAATGTACAGAGGCTACTCACTACTGCTGTGCACTAGCCTCAGGAGAAGCAGGGCAAGGAAGGACTGATGGGGGTAGCAAATCCATGGAAAGGAAACTGCACTGCAGCATTGGGGTTGCATCCTTTGCCTTCCTCCTTGGCATTGTACTGCACATGGGTTAGCTGGCAAAACCCCTACAGGGTTGCTGAGACTGTCCTGCATCCTCAGGTGGGAGGGGACCTCAAGGATATTCCACACTTGAAGAAGGGGAGGTGTGGAATATCCTCTGGCTGCTTTCACTGGTGGACAAACCCAGACATCTGGCAGATCTCAACTAGCCACCTTCCTGACCAGGGAAGGATTACTGTTTTTCTCCTTTCTTCCCATTTTTAATGACTCTTTGTTATTTGGCCTTTGCTAAATATGGGCCAGGTGTAGACAGGGTCTCTCTTTCAATAAGCTTTGTCGTATTTTGGATTCTTTTCCCTCCCTGACTCCCTATAAACAACCAGTGAATGCTGGAAAGGATTTCCTCCACCTCTGTTTTTGTGTCACAGGATTTTCTGCTCTGACATTGTTGCCATGAACACAGACTACCACCACACTCAGCAGTGTGGATTACTCTCTATGTGCCTTGTCATGGAGATGGATGCCTATGCTGTTTCATGCGAGTGTTCAGCAAAGAATGAAATGTTGAATTCGCTTTTCTCTGCATCAGCGTACTTTCTCTTGCCTTGGCCTAAACATGAAGTATCCAGCTTCTTGCAAAGAGCATTAGTAACTAAAGTGTGTCTGGTTCCTCACTGTTACTGGCTTTGTACATTCCTTCTCTGTTCGCTATGGTTTGCCCTGTTGTTGAGATTATCTGTCTCATGAAAACAGAGTACTATGCATGTTGCTCCACAGGGGCTTTCAGATCAGGTCACAAAACAGCAGAAATGTTCTCTAATCTGTTTTTTTACATTGTATTGTGGTCATGGCTGAGATTGACGTGAAGATCTTGGGCACAGTTTCTTCCTCATCTGAAGATACGTAGTTGTCTTTCGAGGCTATTTGCTACTTTGGACATCTCTGGAATAGTACTCAGTTGACAGCAACCATGTCTTCCATTGAGAGGAAGGCTTTGATTCTTTCATTAGCATCTTAAAACAGAGGAGGATTCTTTTTTGTAATCTACTGATGAATGTGAAACCTTCTTTGCTTTTCACACCTCTCCTTCCATTCTAAGCATGCCCTGCTGAACAGAATGGCTGTTTGCAATGCTTTTGATGATGGCAGGAGATATCCATGTCAGACCACCGAAGATTTAATTGTATTTTTTGCAGTAACATAGGTAAACAAGTGGCAGAACCCTCTCTGTAACTCTTGTACACCTTAACTTTTAAATGAGTTACGGTCTTTATTGGGAAACAGTGTCTTTTGGTAGACTGAGGGATTGAGTTGGAAAAAGCTAGGTGAGCTTTTGAGCCCACCAATGTATCTTGAAGGCTCTACAGTTTCAACAAATTAATCTAATCCCAGTGTTCTTATACTCCACAAGCATCACTTTCCACTGGTGCTCTGAGGCTTAACTTCACAAAGGTCAATGTGGCTCCCTGCATCTGTGGTGGATACGGCTTGATGTATGTGTGCATGTGCTGTATATATTAGTGAGAATCTCTTAATGAGATTGACTGAGCTAATATGTCATGGACTTAGCTGTGGTCCCAATGTTATGGATGCTGGGTTATTAGATACAGGTATTGTCCTTGAACACCGTAACAGAGTGTCTAAGCTTGCTAAGCTTGTGATATCTCTTGCCTCCAAACACTGTCTGGACCACTTGCTATCTGACCTGATTTCTTTGTGCTGCAACCAAACCAAGAATATTTTTGAAGGCCTTACTGTTGTGTCCCATGTATCATTGCTCATAAGCCCAGCAATTCTGCTGTCAATGCTCAGGAAACTGGGTACACTCAGTCTGAGGTTTGTGAATTGCCAGCCTGTCTCACATGCACCTTGTTTCCCACTGCCCTCAGGCAACGCGATCACACTATTTATTTAGGGGCATTTATTCAGAGTCAGCATCAGCCACTGCCTGCAACATGGATGTTGACGAATAGCTTCTAAGATGCCCGTAGGTATGAAAGACCTCAGTTCAAAAATGCTAACAGCTCTGCTTCATTCTTTGAGCTCTTTGCACACAGTTTCTCTTCTTTCCCTCCACTACTGCCAAGGATCACAGCAGTTGGTAGAAACAAGACACCCTGGGAAACCATGGCCTGTTTTCACTTTCTGGCCTGTTTCTGTGTGCTGGAATGGGAGGAACTACAACCATGGTGACTTCAGACACTGCCTTGGGTGACTTCTGTGCACGTCTCACAGCCTAGAAATCCACCCTGGGGAAGTCATGCCTCATGCATGCAAATGGCTCTCCCAGTGAGTGCAGCACAAGTTTTAATATCTAGCTAAGTCTCTAGGGCTGGATCCCATCCAGGTTCAGCAGTGTGACTGTGCACCACTAGCATTTCTTTCTGGCTGACCTGGGCAACGGGAATCTGCTGGGTCCCCCAGCTTTTCTGATACTGTTGTTTCTGATACTGCATGTTCTACACTGCTCGTGTTGGGTTGGAAATACAGACAGGTACAGTGCTTAGGAAAATACTTTACTGCCCTTAGTCAGCATGTTTCATCTGTGAAGTAACTGAAGCCATATTCTCCAGTTCTTGTAGCCTCACCTCTTCTCATTTCCTGATGCTTTCCCTAAACACTTCCATGCACAAACAGCTCTCAGGCCCTCTGGGATCCCTGCAGAAGGCTTTATGTATTTGCCTGCTGGGACCTGAGCAGCAAGGCAGTGCTCATAAAGGAGGTGTCAGAGAAGTTCCTTGAATGACAAACGAAATGAGCAAATAAGAACAAAAACAAACACAGCATGTGGACTTTCCCTCCAGCCTGGGCTGCCTCTTACCCATCCTGCAGTGCCTGTACTCCCCTATTAATGTGATTTTTCCTGGGAAGTTGTTCAGAAAGCCCCAGGTGAAAGGTCTGCCTAGGAGAGGTAGCTTTGCCTGGCCACTTTGACAAAAGCAGCTCCCTATACCAAGCACACTCTCTTTGTAACATTACTCTTAGGAAGATGCTCATGACTGATGTCTGCTTACAATAAAAGAGGGGTTTTCCTTTTCCTTAACTGGCACTTTGGTGGGGAGAGGAAAGCTTGCACACACCTCAGAAGTGACTGGCTTACCCTTGCCTATGTGGAGCTAAGCCACAGGACTGGAGACAGAAGAAGGCAGAACTCTCAGGAGGGCATTGCTTCTGGGCATGGGGAAGAAGTACAGCCAGGAACACTCCTGGGAATAGGCAGTGCTGGCTGTGCTGAGAGTCACATGAGGCCTGGGAACAGCCGGGCTCTTGGCTTCAGTTACGGAGCAGCAGAACTGCACTTCAGAGACCACTTATCACTGCAATAAATCTTGCTTCTCACTGAGCACATGTGGAAGCTGAGACAACTGACAGTGAGAAGGGCTCCTGTAGGCAGGGGTTTGGTAGCACAGGCAGGCAGCAGTTTGTACAGAGCTACACACTATTGCCAGTAATGTGACAGAAGCAATACTCTGTGACTAAAGCTGCTGTTGACAAGTATTTTCTCGGCGACTGGTGTGGGCAGTGAAAAGAAGAAGGGGATTTAGATTAAGAAATCTCTTTTTAAGCAAAGAACTGAAAACAAAATTTAAAACAAATCCACAGCCTCACAGCTTCTGTATAACACATCATGTGTCATTCCTCCCGCCCCAATCCCCCTCCTGGCTTCACCAGCAAGCTGCTGGCAGGGTAAGCCTTTCCTTTAGTGTGAAGAGCTGGCCCTGCCATGCTCCCATTTTTAATGCTGCATTTGCTGCAGAAAGCATGAGATGTCAGTGCCTTCTCACACCATATCCACACCCTGCTGCACCCAGCAGTGAGTCAGCACCAGATGCTTGCAGGTTTGGGAGTCTCAGCTTCATCAACTGTAAATCCCTGCAGCTCCACTGGCTACAAGAGCTCCTCAGAGCAACACCAGCTGGAAACCTGCCTCTGTAAATCTCTGGGGATGAGCTGCCCAAGCAGCTCCTCCTCAAGCTGGCCAGGCACAAGGGTCTCATTCTTCCTAGTTCCCAAGTCCATTTCCACTCGTCCTGAAGCATAAAAGGGCTAGGCGGAACTGGGAGCCAGGGCCCTTTATTTAGACTGAGCATGCAGAG
Source organism: Callaeas wilsoni (assembly GCA_013398955.1). NCBI lineage: Eukaryota > Metazoa > Chordata > Aves > Passeriformes > Callaeidae > Callaeas > Callaeas wilsoni. The sequence continues at coordinate 200,620 of VWPU01018054.1, forward strand.
TTTGCTTCATCTGTAGTCTAAATAAAAGCCTAAATGTGTACAAATGAAAGTCAGGAGCTTGTATGCCTCTGTGTAGGGAAGCAGTAGGGGTGCAGCCTGCTTCTGTCTTCATGGGAAGAAAATGGGCATTTGTAAAGCCTGCACATATCTAGTTTGGAGACAGACCGAGTATCTGTTATGTGCACACTAGCAGGAGCCTATTTTTAGCCACTGGGCAATGGTAGGGTATCTGTCAGCGTAGTGTTGAAGCCTTATCCCGTGCCCGCCATTTTGTTTCCCCCCTCTCTTCAAGTCTTCAGCACCCCTCCCCCAAACTTCCCCCTTACAGAAACGGGGAGACATTTGATGTTGGTAGTGAGATTCCATCTCCACACAGAACGACATTCAAGAAAGTTCATTCAATCAATCAAGAAGGTTTTACCTCCTTTCTCCATGACTTTTCACAACAAACAGATCAATAGACAGTTCTATGATCACATAACAGGAACCCCAAAGCCTTATGGCCTTCCCTTCCCTTCCCTTCCCTTCCCTTCCCTTCCCTTCCCTTCCCTTCCCTTCCCTTCCCTTCCCTTCGGTTTGAAGCATGACCTTCTTCTCTGCATTTTGCCATATGATACTTAGCAATCAGAATCTGGAACACTGGCACTATTTTATTACCATAATGACTTTGCAAGTGCATGTGCCTCCTGTTATCCCCAGTCAAAACGAGATCACGGAACCTGAGGGGTTAACAAGAGTGACACAGCCCTCACATGCATTGCTAGAGCCAGGGATGACAGAAGCAGCACACAATCTGCTAAGTGAAGGGCTGTGCTAAGGGCCTCATCAGTACACAGGGCCCAAAGTGTTGACACAGGCACAATAAATTTTTATTTTGCTATGTTTTATGGCATGTCATATCCAAAAGACATACCTCAAATGATCTGAGGCACCAGAAAGCAATGATAAGATTGGCAAAGCAATGAAAAAAATGGATAGTGTTGCACTTACAAACAAAATCAGATAAACTCCAGCATTTCAAACAACTGCATAAAATAGGACTCTAACGTGGCTACTGCCCAGAAATGCTCAGCTACACAAAACTGTTATTTTAACAGTCTTATGCATAGCCTCTAAATAAGAATTGATTTTTTGTATCAAATTCTCTTAAACTAGTATCTAAAATAACTCCCCTCACTTAAGAATTCCCTTATTCCCCCTCACATTAGGATGGAGTCCGGACTACTTCCAACACAATTGCATTATAACCAAGGCATCTTGTCCTAATCCATATAGAGTTACCCCAAGTTAGTGCTGTACTTTAAAAAGCATAACTCAACTGTGACTCCAGAAGACTGGCAGTAAAGAACACCCATGGGCAGTAATTTCCTCATCTACTCCAGCTCTGTACCCAAAATATACACGGCTGCGCTTTCCCTGTGACTTAGAAATAGGCAGACCCCAGCAGGCAAAAGCTGTTATACTGATGAAGAACTGAAAATATTCAACAGCTGTGAGTCTCCCCAGTCATTTATCTCTGAATTTCAATGAGTATCTCAACACTAAATCACTCTCTTCCAAAACTAATTTACAACCTCTTTTTGTCTCTGTACTAGTACTCTGGAAACTTGTGGGCAGGCTAGTAGTTTTACAAGGTTAGCTCACATGTTTTGTCACCTAAAATACTACAAATAATCATCCTATTCTTGTCTTGCAAGAAACAGGCAACAGCTCCAGCAGTCTTTCAGGGAGGACATGCAGCAATCCCCTGAACTCAGTAAGTGATCAGAGGTACCTAGTGGCTCAAGGGGAATGCAGAATGAGGGTGTTAAAAGAGTCTCTGTGGCCCATGGGCAGAGGAAGGTTATCCCATGATGGTCACAGCATTCAAATGAGACTGCTGCACTCCACCACTTCCTGAGAACTCAGCCTTTCTCATTCTGCTGCATGGTGAGCTAGCAGAAACTGATTTGCTAACTGAGAAATGTCTTATAAATTACAGCCTGGAGATGCTCCTGACTAAAAGCATGCTGGCTGTGGTGCTGGTGTACTGCCTGCCTATTCGCGTGCTGTTGTAGGCTGTGTGAAAGCAGAGACTTTCTCTCATCTTATTTTGCAGATCTCACAATAGGAGTTGTGTGTACCCAGAGGGCACCACCTGCCGCCCCCACCACCCACCCCCTCCTGCTTCACACAGCTGTCTTTGGCCATGTCCACGTGGCATTCCTCACGTCTAGGGTAGGTATTTCTGCAATGGATCAGTTTTCATCCCAAATCCCAACACCCTAAAACCAAAGCTAACCTCAAAAGCAGAGCTGTAGAAGTAGCAGGTTTGTACTCCTGGACGAGGGCATGGAGACAGCTCACGGGTGTTACAAAGGCTATTTGCTCATGACTAAAATATTTTTGACTTGCTGAGTCTTTTCATATTCATACACTTCTTCCTTCATGTTGTGCAGGAATCACAATGTGAAAAATCACTATTTTTCAAACCACAGTGCCACAGACTCTGTCCAAGGGAATGAAGTACAAGAAAATCTGGGTTTGTTTGTGTAGCATTGTGGTTTGTTGTTTGCTTATTTAATGAGAGTTTTACTGTTTACATCTCCTCAATTTCTAGGAAAAAAAGCCTGTGCCAGTTGTGATGAAGAATACTAACACCTTCCTAAAACAGATGCTTTTCAACAAAGGTTCTGAGTGTCCTCATGACAGACCTGCTGGGCAGCTGGGATGAGGAACAGCCCCTGGCAGAGCCTGAAGTCTTGGAAGGTAGAGTGAGGAACAAATCACCATACAATGGTTTATATGCTGGTACACAGACCAGTTTCAAGGCAGATGTGCCCATTGCAGACCTGGGTGATGCTCTTTCTAATGGTGATACTACCAGCTTGATACCCAGGAGTAGCAGCTTGAAAACTCTCTAGAGGAAGAAACTACTTGCTCAGCACTGGGCTGAAGCAATGAAACGATTTCTTCTATATGTCTACAGCTCAGTTAGTTCACTCATACTGTTGTCCTGTCCTTGTAATGGAGAGAAACACACTGCAGAACAGTCCAACATCAGTTCCTGCCAGACTGCATCCTAGAGGCAGAGCATGCCACTTATTTCTAAAATTATCTCCTTCGCTGCATGGTTTTGATCCAGGGTATTGCTCATGCATTCACATCCCCTCCAAAGACCACACACACACACACATCCTTGCTTGTGCACCCTGTTTCCATCCACTGCATTACACATAATATATAATGTGCATAAAACCACAAGCCTTGAGATAAGGCACAAAAGAAGATGAGAAATACATGTCTGTATCACTTTGCTTGAATGAAATGGCCACAAATGAAGGTTAAAAACTAAAGAAACAAGACTCGAACTGTGGAGAACAAGAGAACTGGGATCTTATTTGTTTGAGTGTGGGGGTCAGGCAGATGCACTGGGGAGGTATGAGCAGGAGGAGAGGGTGTCAGATCTCTGCTGCTGCCACAGCTACAAAGCAAGCTGTTCTCTCCTTTCTGCCACACTTCCCTTTCTCAGAGTAAGAGCTGTTAAGAATTACAGTACTTGTTATGTCTTCCTCTCAAATCCTGCTCCTGCTTTGCATACTGCTTTTTCTGTATCTGCAGCTATCCTTATGTTTCTCCCTTGTAACTTTCTGGAGCATCTTTGCTTCTTGCATTCTCCTCAGGGTGCCTTCTATCCTGGCTTAGGAAGTTAGTCCCTGCATTTCCAGAAATCTGTTTGCTGCTCAACTTTGTTCACTCCCCGCTCACTTCCTCTGTGTGTCCAACTTGCTCCACCTAAGTTTCACTTTTGGCCTGAAGGCCCTGTGTGTGGAAGGAGAATCAGCTCCAGCATCAGGGAAAGCAAGACACCAACAAGGCACAGGCCTTAGGGAGAGTGAGATGTGCATATCCAGCTGGCTGTCAGTGTCATTGGCTCAGCTGAAAAATCTGAGAAGATGTGGATTAGCAGGCATGAGAGCTGAGATGGGGTATTCTGCAGTGAAAAATTTTTCAGGAAGCACTGCCTTGCTGCAAACCAAACGTCTAAATTCCTACAAAGTTTTCAGCTGCACTTGGGACAGCAGCCTTTGGAACAAGGGATGGCTGGTGTGCTTAGCCAGGGCATAAAAGACATGATATAAAGCCCCTTGTCCCAGAAGCGGGAATGAATCTGCATACCATGTACTGAAAGGGATTATGTTCACTGTTGAGCTGCTAGTGCTCAGTGCAGGGAAGGACTGGAAAAGAGTGAGTTTTGATAGGGTGCCCAACCGAAACACCTCTGCCAGAGTCCTAAGCAACCCAACAGCATATCAGCATCTTATGGCTTATATTCACAGGTGCTGCCTGTGCCTTTAGAGAGTGGAGGTGAGAAGACTGCTACCCTGAGAGGGTGAGTCTGTGAGACCTGCAGGAACACAACAAGCCCATTTCTAACCCAGGACCAGGGGGACAATACTCTTGGGCAGATGGTGTAACTCTTTGGCATGGTCCTCTGCAGGGTCAGGAGTTGGACTCAGTGTTCCTTGTGGGTCCCTTCCAATTTAGCATATTCTGTGATTCTGTGGTTCTATGACCTAGCCATTATCAACCTCCTTTCTCAATCCTGCTCCAAGTTTCATTCCCTACCACTTGACTCCAAGAACCACACTCTCTGTCTCAGGACTGGCTAGCCTGATGAGCAATGCTGAGCTGAGGGTAAGAACAATCCTGGTTTATTTTTCTCACATGCAGATACAGCACAACTGTTCCCGCAAAACTGCAGAGGAGTCTTTGCAGATGCAGCACAGGACTTCTCAGAGGACAAGCTAAAGGTAAACTGTATGGAGCTGTTGTACAAAAGTACTTTAATTGCTTTTGATGCTGCAGACTAACTTCATTAAGCCCCAGGCAGATGAGTCACAGTAGCAGGCTGTACTGGTGAAGGAAACACAATGGGACATGGGAGAAAGGCAGCTTTTGCACAGTAATTAGACAATTACTGTTTTAAGTGGAACTGCCTGATATCTTGCCTTCAGCTGGACTTTAACAGTAGGTGATCAGAGATGTCCTCAAGGACCAAAAGATGCTAAATAGTGTCCAGCATATCTGGCTTCTGTTGACATGAATAAAGTAATGTTTTTCCTCAAAGGGCCTAACTGCTTCCAAAGCTCACACTTTCCTTACTTCTTTTCAGCAAAGAGAAAACTAGTACTCCACAATCTACATCCACTGCCTTCACCCAGTTAGATCTTGTTCACCTGGCAGACCCTCATCAGTATGTGTAGGGGAAGGGAACATCCTTGCTCTATGACCGAACCTGGAAGGCAAAACCTGACACATTCACAGCTCATCTGGCAGCAAAAAGGACACAGCACACTTTCCACTGTGATTGTGCTACGCTGAGGTCCAAGCTCCCTTGTTGTGGTCGCTGTTATGCACAGTAACTAATGCAGGTGTGGGCCCTGCTCCTGAGATGCTGGTGCAACCCCCACTTGCATGCCCAGAAATGCACCTGAGACAGACTCTTAGCAGTAGTCACCATGAGCTCATGCCACAAGAGCTCAGGCCTTACTAAAACCATGATGGCAAGAGAACTTGGGAGGAAGCAATCCTGTGTGAAGGCTTGCTTATGAATTTGGGAATTTCTAGCCTCTGGGTATCTGAAATTATTACTGTTACCTGTAGAAAGACAAAGCTGTGAGGAAGATCCTCCTGATGAGATCACACCATGAGACCTGCTTCACCAACCACATGCACATGGGCAATGTGAGCTGATGGAAAGTGTCCCTTTAGCTTTTCCACCCACTGTGGTCAGTGTGGGTCCAGCACCAAATAGACTCTAACTGCAAGAGGCAGTCTCCTCAGAGCACAAAGAAGGGAAGACATGCTGCCTTCCAAAAGGGGCTGCTAATTACATGAACTGCAAGGTTTTGTGCTTCCTCCCGCCCTTTTTTTTTTCTTTTCTTTCTTTTTTTTTTTNTTTTTGTCTTCTAACATAATATCTAGCTCTCAGGTGAGAATGAATTACTTCTAGGCATACCTGTGCTAGAAAGCACTCAAACTGATCAGATAATCTTCTAGGACTCTGTTACTTAGATTTTTCATACAGCAAACAAATACTGTGAGGGCAAGCGCAAAAAAACTCAATGAGTGCAGCTGAATTAGGAAGGACCTACTCCTGACATAATAATTTGTCTTAATGATATTGCAACAATGAACACTAATGAGAATGTCCTCTTTTATTTCTTGTCCCCTCACTGTGAAGTAAGTAGCTATATCCTGAAAATTATCAGATTCTGGAAAGTTACCAAATATTTGCCTGAATAACACAATTTTCATGACAGAATATTGTCCTGAGAAGAGTTATTATGTAATATATTTGCAAAAAATGTTGCCAACAAACTGCAAAAGCTTTTTAATTTAGTGCTTATCATTAACTGCCAAAGTTTATAAAAAAATCTTGAGCAGCATGTTCACGGAACTTCAGGCTTTCCCACATCTTTAAGCAATTCATTAAAATAACTGTAATAACTAATGAATGCATAGCAGTCTATAGTGGCTGTTGCTGTGCAGATCTAGTGGTAACTGTAGAAGTGAGCAGCTTTTTCAGAACCTGATTTTTATTAGAGTTTTTTACTTTTTGCTGCAGAGATTATGTAGGAGCAGCTGCAGCTCCTTTGTGCAAGTTTATTTGATTTCTCAAGGACTAAGATATGCTTTTCCTCCTTTATCTTTTAGTGTGGGGAGGTGGAGTGGGAATGGATTTTCAGATGGCTATGTGTTTGTGTCCTGACTATTCCTGGTGAAGCCTAGATCAAACCCCCCTCGTGAACAACCCTGGCATGCCTAACCATGAAAAATAGCAACTCGAATCATATATTTGGGAGAAAAGGCAGATGTCAAATTTTGCTGAGTCAGTCTAAGTTATCTGTTCTCCTCCATCCAGGGCTTATTGCCATTATAATACCTGATTCTTGATGTTTGTGTAAGTGAGGATTACAAGAGCCAGTATAGCTAGGGAGTTTTTCCAGGTAACCGAACAGACATCTTTGAGCTTCTTCAAAAGCTTTTTACACTTCCCTTTTACATTTTCACTGTTAGTTTATTCCCATAATCAATACATTTATGGAATGAGGGCACTGTGGTAGCAGCTTTCTAAAAACTACAGAAAAAAAGACATTGCTTTTTTGTGGCATCCCATGAAAAGCAATGTTCACCAAGGCTCCTTCATTTCAATTGCAAATATGGAATGTGGCAAGTTTTTAGAATGGGTGTGAGATTGCACATTTAAATGTGATCTGGGTTAAAGCTGCTATACGACTGGTTCTATTATCCTGCCGACACATTCACTGGATTTGTGCTGGCATGGAGGAGGAGAGTGAAAGACTCCTTTTTGTGGGGCTCCCAGACTCCTCCATCACATTTATAATTGCACAACTCCCAGGCCAGCAATACCAGTGGTCTCTTATCCCTCTGCATAAGGGATGCCTTGCTGACACTCTCCCTGCCACAGGATACATGCATTGTTTTCTGGCACTGTGCTGCTTTCTACCAGTTAACTCCACAACCATCACTGAGGCAGCCGTATGGATGGAGGATGCGGTTATATCCAATTAAGGTTTTGTGCTTCGCTGGAAGGAGACTAGAGCTTTATTCCTGGCTCTGCTATATGCTTCCATTGCACTGTTAGCAAGTGAGGATGTTCTCAGACATGGCCACTAATCTCATTTCACTCATTTTTCTGACAGCTGGGGCCTGATCTTTCCAAAACATTGTGCCTTCTGAGTACTGCTGGCAGGAATGGGTAAGAGAAAAGTCTCAATGCTCAAGCCCTGAGGGAATAAGGGAGAGGGTTTATAAGATGGTAGCACATTTGCAAGTGGTTACACCTGGTCCAGTTTCTGTAGGGAGGAGCATGAACACCTGCAGAACTACAGAAGAGGTCACACATAGGGGCTAAGTCAGTGGGATAGTTCTCTTTTGGCCTCTGTATCACCCTTGAATGTACCAACAGAGACTCCCAGCTGAAGATCTCTGACTCAGCCATCTGATAATTTGGCCACAGCCATCTGATAACTCAGCCAAAGAACCCATTTTGCAAATCACTTGTAAACAAGTGAGTGACCCAAACTGTTTTATGTGACTCATATTCTCTGAAAAGGCACTCTGTAAACAGCTTTTATGGCTAAAAACGATTATAATCTGTCAATTACAGCATGCTACGCAATAGGGCACAAGTGTTCCACATTTTTGTCATTTGTCACACATTGCTATGGCTTGTGTCACACACTGGCAAAACTCTAAAGGTTGAGAAGTTTGGTTATGGTCTTGAGAGCATGAGTGCATAGCAGGCAGTCTCTTCATGAGAAAAGATTTTGAAAAACAGAAGAAGGATGCTGGTTAGCGGGAACAGAACTAGCCCGTCACAAACACACAGGTAGGGATGAATGATTCTACAAAAGGATATCTGAGTCATTATGGATGACAAATGGTGGGAAACAAAAAAGGCACAGAAAAGGCACATACCATGGCACGCTGCATCAGCAAGACCCCCTGCAAGACTACACTCTACTCTTTGAAGGAGGAGGATGTGGACAAACCAAGAGGAGTTCAGCAATGATCACCCCAAATATGAGCATGAACATATATGAACATGTGAACACAGAGGAGTGACTGACTTCATGATCAGAAATGCTGAAATCGGGCAACAGATACTATACACATGTAAGCTGCAGACCTGGCCTTTATCAGTGTAACAACTTAATGCTACTGCTGCCACAGATCACTGCAGACCAAAATCTGACTTTGACAGGATATGGAGGTTCCCTACTGGTATCAGATACATGCTATTTGTATTCACCCTTTCAAAGTTCAAACTCTAATGCAGTTCAGTGTATGGGAGAGGCTAGCCTCACAACAGGCCTTGTAATCCCTTGCAATTTTCAAGGAAGGTTTTTCCAGCTCCATGCTTCTTCTGGTAGAAGGATATTAATTAAACAAGCCTTGAGTGAATTGCTGTCTGCAACATTTAAACTCTTACATTAAGAGCACTAACACTAGACAATAGATCAAAAGGACTTTAGTTTCTAGAGTAGGTTTATAATGAAAGATTTTAGCACAAATTACCAGTCTGCTTGAGGCAGCTGAGAAAACCATTTGGTTGGCTTAGATCAATTTTTCATACTCAGCACAAGAAGGGTTGTTATATTCTGTGGACATGACTTTCTGAGCAACACAGGACATGCAAGTCTTGAGACGGTGAGGAGGAATTAGTGAGGAGTGAAAAACATCCTGATGCTCTGTTTGGCAAACATTCTGTGTTTGGATCATGGTGTGTTTGTGTGCATGTACACGTGCATATGAACATATGAAATTTTGTATAGGATTGAGTATTCACAATTCATCAGCTTAGTGTCATTTGGAAGATGCCGGATGTTTATTATTGGAAATATAATAGTCGTTTCCTGTGGGAAAAAACTATTAGTGGAGTAATTCCAAAAAGTTTAAAAGATTATCCAGTGTGTTTCTGAAACATTCTAGACGATTTTAAACATTTATAACATCATGCACATCTTCCACCAATAACATATATGGGCCTGTTTACTTTTTATTCAGCCAAAGTGGATACTTTTTAGAACGAGAAGAAGTAAACCAGAAGTCAGGCTTGAAGGGCTTGCCACAAAACAAAATGAATTAAAATACATCTTATTCTAACTCAGAAAAAAAAATTCTGTTAAAATCCAGATTCCTGAAGATGCCAAGATTTGAAGCCTGTGTTCTCAATAAAAGGTTATACAGTTCATCTTGCTAATCTTAAGTGCTGAAAAGCCATGAAATTGGCATGAAAATTAAAATCTCACTAAAATGACACACTAGGTTTTGGCCTCTGGAGTTTGGATCTTTAGGTGCCCAGATTTTCAAACTTATTTTTGCAATCATCGCAATTAGAAATTATGAAAAATAACAGTACAGAGGAATGAAGTACAGATGCTCATGTAGTATCAGAACTGAGTTGCCAAGAAAGCTTTGAGTACTAAGAGCTTCATGTCTGTATCTGAATGGATATATGCTCCATTGCTTGTGTTTTAAGTGCTATATTGGTGGCATATATCACTTGGTTACAAGCAATTTTTAAGTCAATTGTTCTGACTATCCATGTTTCTGAAGTGCTTTTTATTATAAAATAGGTATCCCTAAAGTACTGTTATCTTAATTAACGTTTGCAGATCTTTAGTCAATAGTTATTAGTAGTTTTTGACAACAGCTGACCAAATCAGGGCCACGATCCAAGTAACAGCTGACACCATCTACATTGGTTGAATTCACAAAAGCAGGAGCTTTTATTGACAATCTAGGTAAATAATGGCAGAACAGATGCTATGGAGAAAATGTGCTACTGCAGCAAGAGGCCCGTATCACCTCCCTTCTGCAGGCAGAAAGCCAGTGGAAAGCAATGCTGGATTTCATTTTTGACAACAGTGAAATATTTATTGTGATGAAATACACCAAGGCTAGAGTTGCAGAAGTTGTTTTTCCACTGGCAGTGCAACCTTTCTCTAATGCATGGGCAGAGGGATTTATGTACTTAAATAAGGTGGTTGACACCTAAGGAGATTTGCTAAAAGGGTTGAACTTTACCCTGGAGTAAAACGCATCTGTTCTTCCTTGCCTGCCTCCATCTCATACAGTTTTTAGGAGGAAAAAGAGAGAGGAGAGCAAGGACATTTCATGCGTTGTTCACAATTCCTTTTGCATAGGGTAATGTCTACAACTTCATCCACTACCAATGGGTCCCAACAATTTGCCACAGAAGGAACATCCATCAACAATAGCTGAGCATGGATCTTCCACAGCTTTGAATGTCAGCCTCACTGCCATTCTGCTGGTGCCTTTTACTGCTCCTTGGGAGGAAGGTGGGGGGCTTGGGGTGGGTATTGGGTATGAATTTGTCCCAGGGGACGGGATTTCACACCTGAGTATAGATGGGTTAATTTGATCTACTCCCATGCACGACTTGCTATGAGTCTAGAGTGTGAACAGTATGTGAACTTGCATAATCAAAGAAGGAAATAGCAATAATCCTGACCATGACCACACGGCTTTTATATAACAGAACAAAGCCTGTGCTGTGAGTGATTTTTCTCCTGTCCACTCATGTAAAGTCTGCCCTGATGTGTTCCTCATCTGGGGCAGGAGGGACAGGTTTTGAGCTTGGACATGTGTCTCGTAGTGAGGAGGCCAGAGGAAGGAGGGACACAGTGGTCTTGGCAGAGAGTAGTTCTTACATTACACAGCATTAACTAAGGGCTGCCACACAGAATGAGCCAGCAGCTGCGACTTTGTTTTTGTAGGGCTTTCACATACAATTACAGCCCAAACCAGCAGGCACTACAGACTAAGCCATGCTGTTTCAGCTATTGTGCCCTCCCTTCTCACATGCCCATAAGGAGTAGTCACAAACTCTGCCCTTAGCTGGGCAGCACAAGGGACACCCTGCCTGCTTGGAAAATGGTTTGGTTTTGGCCAGGCACTGGGGCTGTCACACACTGCTTCTGCTGAGGCTCAAACCTGCAGCTTTCTGCACTCTTGCTCTGAATTCCTCTGACCTTTGTCCAAAGCAAAGGTAGGCCCTGTCACATCTATGAAGACAAAAGGGTGAATATGAAGAGATGCAGCTCTGAGAAAACAGACCCTTGTTGCCCATGTTGCCCAGAACAGTGTGCCTCTCAAAACGCCGCTCTTGTGCTTGTGGAGAGAACTAATTAATTCTGTCCCCATTCAGGTCATGTTCAGCCCCCATGGCAGCACATACATCATCTGTGGCACCTAAGTAGCTTGGTCGGCATAGAGTCTGGATGACTCCTGCCCCAGGCAACTACTGCACAATAAAATACCCTTCTGCGATAATCCAGACCCTGACTGGATTTCAGAACCCTTCCCTGTGGCTGCATGGTCCTGAGCCTGCAAGAGCTCTATTAAGAGCAAGAAGACCCTGGGCTGCAGGAATGACAAGGCAGGAGTTAGGCAGACAAATGCATTTTATGAGAAGCAATTACAGAACTGAGTGTATTTATGTGAGAGGAACTGAGTAAAACATTACTAGAAAAGGTCTGGTACAATTGTCATCCCTAAGATTGGCAACACCCTGGAAAGGGGAGTGGGAGGCTGTACAAGAATACTCATTTACTAGAGAGCTCTCTATCTGTCTCTGGAGATTTATGAACCTGGTAGCTTGCTCACTGTTAATGCCTTATACTCCTGAGAAGACCTTTTTGGGCAGAATAAATTATGGCCTCCCCCACCATGGCAAGAACAGATTGTTAGACAGTTCTCCAAAAGGACCTGACTGCACCATGAAAGATGAAACAGTACGGCGTTTCTTTTGAAGCAAAAGTAAAACTAGTTATGCTCTGGGTCTATGGTCTTTCTTTTAGAGGAAAAAAAAAGAGATGAATAATAGATGGTCCCCTGGAAATATTGTTCCACCAGCTCTTAGTAGGAATCAGGCAGTGCTAATATATTAGGAGCTTTCAAGATTATTCTATTTAATCTCCGTAACAATATAGTAATTTTAGCCTAGTGAGAAGCCATTGCAACTCTCCCATTTCCTCAGTAAAGACCTTGAATTTCTAAGTGAAAGGAGTCTTAGCCATGTCCCAAGGCAATAGATAAAGAGCCTTTAGCTTCCCTGTCATTCTCTAAATGTCAGATAACCAGGACATGATATAAGGCATTGCAATCAGGAAATAATATACCACTGAAATGCTTCAGGATGCAAGAGACCTCTTAAAAAAAACCCCTACCTTGGAAATAGAAAGTAGATGAGGGTAGCTGAGAGACAGACAGTTAATCACAAGTATCAGTGAATGCAATAGAATAGTAAACCTTGTTTACTACATACGTTTTTGGTTTTGTGTTTTCAATTCTCTAAGAAGGGGTGAGAAGACAGGGCCATAGTATATAAGGCCACCACCCACTGCATGCTGAATCCATGTTTCTCAATTATCTTCCAGATACTTAGATTTAATAACTGTGGAAGTCCACATGAACCTCAGAGATCATCCCAACAAAGTAAATGAAAACAGGTGCTTGATTGTTCCAGTGTGTTTAGTAGGAGCTTAGCAGTCAGGCCGAAAATTACAGCTTCATTAATCAGGCATTAACTCACACATGCACTCTGTTGTAAGGGTAGCTTTAAGAAAATTAGGCATGTTTCCTCCTTAATGATCTTAACTCTCATGACAGATCCGCCCCCTGCCGTATCCACCAACTCATTGGAAAAGTAAAAAATAGCCTACAGTGCGTTTGCTTTCTGCCCCAGTCTGAATGTGAAACAGGTGTATCATATGGCAGAGCATCACTTTGGCTGCTGGTAGTTTGTGAGCCCAAGAGTTCTTTATCGTTTGGTGTCTAAGAGGTGTGCAGCATTTTGCCTCATGCCTTGTGGACTGTAGCACTGCACAAACTATGCAACCTTGCTCAGTAACAGAAGATACTAAGAAGTCTCAGAGATGTTGTTTCCCCATCTTACAGTGGACTACTCATCTTGTATTTACCAAAAAGTACTTGGAGTGCAGGATGGGTATAAGCTGTGACCTGAGGAGGTGCAAAGGCCAGGAAAATATGTAAAAGAAACCCTGAAAACTTAACTATGTTGACATAATCAGTCTCTGAAGAAGGATTGGGACCTCCTCACAGTCTGCAGGCCTCAAGAACAATCAACCAAGTACACAGCCCTGTACTGGTAGCTTAGCACCAGTCTTCACCTAAAGGGCAGCAGGTCATTTACTGTTCAGGTGTCTCCAGGTTAATGTGTGAAACCACCATCTTGCCCTAGGACTGCCTCCTCTGGAAGAAGAATTAACAGCAAAGGGCTGCCACAAATGAGATGCTATGTAGCACATGGGGGCTGGCGATATGGGAGCATGATGTAAGGCTCTGTGCAGCACTCCTTGGTCATGGAACAGCATAACTCTCCCCCTCTTGGGGCACCCCTTCAAACCAAACATTCACTCCAGCTCTGCACAAATCTCCATTCTGACTGTGAGTAGACCCATACAGCATTTCCAAGTGGGAGCCCACACTATTCATGCAGTAACACTCATAAACTGAACTCCAAGGGCACTTTGAGGTAAAACAGATGGAAAAGGCTTGTTCATTCACTTGCACATCAATCCCCAGAAAGTCAAGGACCACAGTCTCACGTAGGCGGTACACTGGCTTCATATGGTTGGTAATTTCAGTTTCCTCTCTGTGCAGTGGACCATGGGAAAAGAGCTTCACAAAGCAAAGACAAAGTAAAACTTCATCTCCTAACTCTAGAGCCGTGAAAAATCCCTTAACCTCTCCACCATCACTGATGTTGGAGCAGAGGCCTGCTGCCTTTTAGTTATCGTGTGTTGTACCAAAAAAGTTATGATCCATCTCTTGCAGGGTACAAGGACCCCATAGAGGCTTTTGTCCCTGCAGTAGGCATCATGTGCTCTGCTCTGCTTCCAGTAATTTCCCTGCAGTTTCAAGCTAGATGCTTTCCAGAAGACATGTTTCATTTTCAAGTGGAATTTAAAGTGTTGTCATGGTGTCCTGTCCTAATCGTGAAGCAGCAGAATAATTCGGACCATGGCTGAAAATGTGTTACAGTCTTCTGTAAATAATGCCAATAGCAGAGCTGAACTCAGATGTAAAGAGGATACAGCTCCCTGGGTTATCCCAGGAAATGGTCACATGCTGAGTTTGGTATAGGGGGTATCATCCCATGCAAACCTTCATTTGACCTCTCTCCTCAAATACAAGTCTGGCAGTGACACAATCCCATGCATTTGTGCTCTGTACCAAGCTGTCTATCCATAAAAAACTCTATATTAACATTGGCATTTTCCACTCTGAAGCAACAGTATTAACCTATTTTGGAGCTGATTTCATGCAGGACACTGGGAATAAAGCACATCTAATGTGATCAATCTTGCATTTCTAGCTGAGGCAGTGCTTAGGTTGCTTTTTGCTAAGAGCAGCATCTGTACAGAACCGGTATATATCCCTGCTGCAGAGAAAAGCAAACTGGCAGGAGAAGAAAGGATTGCTCCTGGCATCATTTCCCCACCTACACAGCAGAAGACAGAGCTGTTTCAAACCAAGCAATTATCCTCAATTTATTATATTAGTGACAATAGTGAAGGGCAAAGCTAAAAAATCTTTCTGGACAGGGCTGACAAGCAAGGACGCTGTTTCTGCCAAAGAAATTGCACTTAGGCCTATGAGTGTCCCATGGGTATTCAGAGAGTGCTTATGTCCCTTCTTCTCCTGCCCAAAGGGCCTGCCTTTTCGCCTGTTGAGTGGGAGCTACCCTTGTGCTGTGTATCCATCTGCAACCTCCCCAGTCAGGGCTGTGGGACTGCCCTCCCTTCTAGCCACAGGGCTGGCAACCTGCCACCACCACAGTGATGGCACGGCAGAGCCTTCACAGCTCCTCTTGTTCCCACATCTGTGCTTCTCTATCTGACAGAGTGTGGGTTCCTTCCTCCTCCAACCCAAGCAGGAGAAGAAGGGACATAAGCGCTCTAATGGTGACTGTTGCCCAGGGAGTGATCCTCTGGCCAGGGACACAGGAAGTGATGGTGTGAAGGTCATCCCTGCAACCTCACTTTGTGCACATCAAGGCTGATAGGTTTAATGGAGCTCCATGAATGGCTGAGGAACTGAGGCCTGAGCCCACGCTGTACAATGGACAGGCTGAAAAAACAGCCATTGGACCAGACAGTGCTCAATCAAATGATGATCTGATTTTGCGTATTTACGTACAAAAATTGAAACTAGCCAAGATTGGAAGGAAGCAATCAATCTCTATTAAAAACAAACAAATAAACAAAACAAAACCAGAAACCAGATACAAACACAAACAAACAGGCCCTGCAGCTAGTTGAGGTTCAGCCAAAAGGTGAACAACTAGTCTACAATACTTGAAGCTCTCAGCTTAGGGAAACGTGATCACCAGACCTTAGTTAACTAGTACTTTGTCAGTTGTCAAAGAAGGGCAACATTGCTTTTTATTTTTCCCCTGAAGGGAGCCATTAGCTAACAGTCTATTATTTTCAATGACAATGACAGAAAAACAGTCTGACTTGAAATGTCAGGATCTTATTTTGTTTGCATTTATTTCATTCATTTTTAGCAATAAATGCCAGAAAGGCATTTTAACAGTGAAGACATATTGTCTTCCTATGTATTTTAAACAATGTTTCTTTTCAGAAATGAAAAAAAAAAAAAAGGAAAAGAAAAAAAAAAAGAAAAAAAAAAAGAGAAAAAAAATCTCACTAAGAGAAGGATTCTGGAATGATTTTTACTTTGCTGTGTCTTTCTACATGTCTGTAAGTATAAGTCTATACTTACTACCCTTTATTTGTGAATTTTCTACTCTTTCTTCCTGGATTTTCCTTGGTAGATGCTACCACTTAAAGGGAGCACAGCTGCCTCTCAGGCTGTGGGACTTCATTCTTGGTGCTGCCAGAGGTTTCCTCTGTTATACAGGGTAAATCACAGAAGCATCTGTAAGAGGGGCTGTTGGCACTCAGAGACTATGAATTCATCCAAGCAAGGCAAAACATTTGTAAACTGTCACCTACAGTGTTATTATTGACTCATGCTGTGTAAAATTGGGCTGGTGAGTATATTTCCCTAGCTCTCTCCCAGGCTTGTAATGGATATGAATGTCGGCTGCTGTTAGAATGTGTGTTGGGTGGTGTTAAATGGATGATCACTCCGTTATGGTTCTCTCCATTTCATGCCATGCAAACTGGAGTTCCAGCTGATCCTGGAGCACCTTTTGCCAATGCCAGCACTGACATTGCAAAGCTCATAGCACCAGCCCTATAAAGCCTAACTGGGCAAAAAAAGTCATCATCGCACCTGCAGCAACACCCTTCTCCACTTGCACGTCTGGATATTCCTACACATGCTGCCCTGACACTTTCAAAGGAGGAGGTGATGTGCCCCCACAGCACAGCTTTGTGTAGTCCAGATTAGGGGTGTCTCCCCTCATCTTTAACCCCGAGCAGCCTCCAATCGTTTCAGTACTGTTCAGCATGCAGCTAGCTGAAAGGGCTGGCATGCGCTGCAGTGACATTTCCATCACAGTCGCCATTTTCACATCAGACTGGAGCCCATTAGCTCCTAAACTGGCTATTTCCTGGCGCTCAGCTGAAGGAAGCACTTTGTTGGGAATATAATCAATCTTACCACAAAACTCTGGCTGGTGCTCTCTCAGGTGATTAAACAGTCACATGAGAGAAAAATGACACAATTCAACGCTTGCTCTTAACCGAGCTAGGACATGAAAAATGAAAAGTGTCACTGTAGTACTTAAACTCCCTTACATCACCAACCCCAAAAAGGAGCCATGAAATGCAGCCCCTCTGAAATGGACGTATGCATAATTCAAAACATGAGCTGCCTTAAGGAGCAGAACTATGGGTCCAAGTCTGCTGAGAATTACAGGCAGCACGAGCTTGAAGGCTTCTCAAGCAATGAAAAGGGCAGATCATTAACAGTACGAGAAAATGAGGCACAGGAAAGACTGAGGTTGAGATCACACATGGGAACTCGCAATTTGACAATTTTAAAAGCTCTGTTAACAAGTGAACATCCCCAGAAACTCTCATACTTTAACAAATATCACTAGATTTGCAGTCCTTCTGCTACATAGTCTTCTTATACTTTATGACTATTCACCCTATGGGACCTCCATGAGAATGCAATATAATGCTTTTTAAATAAGCAGAATTTAAAGCAGATTAAGGTTTAGATTTCAAAGCATCGTTCCAAGATTTCAAATGATCATCCCAACATTTCTTCTAGTTTTACATTTAAGCCAGGAGAGGTCGAACGACAACTGAAAAGGTATAGAGCATTTCCAGCCCTGAATTCAGCACCAGGTAAAACGAAGGCCAGTGTAGCTGAACTGCTCACTAGTTTTCAGCGAAAACTATAGTCAGTGTGTAGGTAAAAAGTTGTTTCAAGTAATTGTTGTAACCATGAAGAAATTTGCATTGACCCAAAGTCACTAGAGGGAGAGATTTGAATTCGCTAAACCTTTTCTCTTGATGAGATTGGGATATGAAACAGTCACCTTAGAGTAGCAAGTTATTGTGGTAAAATTGGTGACATTACTGTGGTTGATGGAGGTTAGTTAACCCCCAAAGGAAAAATTGCTGCAGTTTAACATGTTTATCCTTCAAAGAACTGTCTGAGTTTCTGCTAAGTCATAATTTTTGATCACTCATCAGAAAAAAATTGCCATTATGTCATCATCATTTGTAAAACAGAGTAATGTATGAAAATTAAGATATGAATTAAATGTAAGTTAACATCAGACGGTACTGCCGGTACACCCATTTGTTAAAAATCAATGTGTATTAGCATCCTGAAAGTATCAGTAACACCCCTGAGAAGACATTACAGATAATCTGCAAAAGCAAAAGCAAAGCATAACCCCATATTATTCTGTAACTGGGGGAAGCTGCTAGGTATGTTAGGGACAAGTACATTTAGAGACCAAATTCTTCTTTGAATCTTAGCATACTGACCTGCAATACTCTCTGGATCTCAGTCCTGTTCAGGAAGCATCAGAATATTTTTCTGTTTTCTTTGTCTTCAACCTCCTTCTCTGCCAGCTTCTGCCCAGCTAAGTGGCTTTTGTGAACTGTTACTTCCTCTGATTCACAGCTAGTAAATCTGCTTCCTGAGCTTGTAGCAGTTATCTGAATACACTTACAGAATATGTCTTTTTAATCCTTCCTCCAAATTTGGAGAAGGAAAAACTGCACACATTAAGCAATCTATTAGCAACAATTAGGAGAATTACAGGGTTGGTTGAGAAGCTACTTATAAGAGAGGCCTCTATAATCTCTACAGCACAGCAAATTCAAATGCTTGGAGATAGCAAACAACAGAAAGGTTCCTAGCCATGTTCTTAAACATTCACATGTTCAAATCTCATTTTGACGGCTTTACTGGCCAGATGCCATTTTATAAACCAAAAGGATAATTTTAAGGTACCTTTCTGTTAACTAGTTTTGAAGCAAAAGTCTGTGTCCTAATACATTCATTAGCCTTTTCATCTAGAGGCACAGCCTTTCTTTCCTCACAAAGAGAATAGATTCACAGTTGTATGTCCCAAAAATTATGTAGCTGGAGGAATTTTGCAAAAATTGTTAATGATGACATTAAAAATCTATTAATACTGTACTAAATCAACACCTCCAAAAAGAAGGCTGAGCTGACTAACGTCCATGAGGCAAAGGCTGGAGTGCACAGAGGGGTTTTGAACAAAGTGATGGGAGAGAATTCAGTAACAGAGAGACACTTTGCACTGTCTGCAGCACAAGCAGAGTGACTCCAGCCATTGGGGGTGGCTAGAGGAAGCAGGCTGTGAAGGGCACTTCCTTGGATCTCTCCATCAACGAAAAGTGCGTACTCAGCAAGGCCAGACGGCAAAATGATCTGTCCTACAGAGGATCCCTTAGGAATGCACGATGGACGGAGTGAACAGTTGCATTCCTAGTTCAGATCCTCAGCAGGGGGAATAGCTGCTTTGGGATCTGCTGCAAGTGCCATGCAGACTGTAAATACTTGTGGCATTGGAAAACAGATTCTTCCTGCTTTTATCCAGTCAAGAAAATATCAGACCTTCCCTGCTCTCCTGTTCTTGACAGCTATAATCAATTCTTAGCAGTTTCCTGGTGCTTTGCTGGCTACTTAATGATGTTCTGGTCTTGCAACTAAGAGCTCAAGCCTCTCCAAGATCCTGTACCAACACAGCAGAAAGCCTTTTGTTTTTCTTTTGATCCTGTGCTCCTTATTTCCTAAAACCATAACAACATGCTCACTGGTTCGTTCCCTGATCAACTCAGACCGGACACATAAATGATCATCCTTCCATTCCCCTCTGTTGTCCCTCTCACCCTGATACAGGTAATTTCCCTTATTAAGGCATTCAGCATACCCACAGCCCAAGGAAGCTGTTTTGAAAATATAAAAATGTCTTAAAAATCACAGATGTCTTGACATTATTAGCCATTGTGACTTTCTTGGTGTGATCATGCCCCATTATTCTCATATCCTGTTACTATAAAAGATGCTCAGGCATAATGAAACCCTATCAGGCTAAGTCCATTCAGCATATCCACTGTAGGACAGAAATGCAAAAGAACCCATAGGCAAAGTGTCTTTAAACTGGGAAGACAAGAGCGATGCAAGCATCAAAATCCTCCCATCCCACTAATCCATGCACTAGGAGAGTTTCCACTTTCGGAAGGAAGAAGCAAATGCTGGAGAAGTTGAGATAATAAACAGAATGAAGGGCGAAGTAATGGATAATGAACTGAATGAAGGGCAAAGTGATGCAGTGGTCCTTGGGCCAACAGTGGGACAAGTGTCAGCGGGGCATGGAGGGAGAAGTCTTTGAAAGCATGAGCAGAACTCAAGTGTACAGGGGAGCTCTGGACAGTTAAAATCACTGAGCTGGCCTCCTGTTCACCCAAGAAGACTTGCTGAAGGCATCGATCAGAGCAGGACAGAACCAGATGGGGAATGAGGGAGCTGAAACTCCTCCTAAAATGCACACAGCATTGCCAAGACTGGGCAATATTTGTCTTTTCTTCCCTTGACTGGCCCTTAGGATTATTGTTCCACCCCAGTGACAAGCAGTATACAACCCTGGGGGTTAAAGAAATAGGTTGGTGACAGCCCTTGCATGTGTGAGTCATTGGTCTTCTGCTCTGACTGGGCATTACTACTAATTTACTGCTTAAAATATTAAAATGCCACTGGTGCTACTTTATGCATCTTGAGTACTTTTAAACAGTGATCAAGACAATGAGCAGGTTTTGTTGTCCTTTGCTGGGATTTTGGACTAGTCCATGTCTAAGTACACTCAAAATTTTGGCTCTATTTATCTGAAAAATAAGAAAGCGTAAAGAGGGATGAAATAATTCAAGGACTGAAAACAACTTCCTCCATGGGGAGAACCGTAGAGTTCAGCCTACCTGCCCTGTCAAAAAAGCTTATCTAAAGTTGAGCTGATTACAGTGTATATGGACCTTCGTGAGTGGGACATGGCATGAAGAACTTTTTAATCTAGGAGAGAAAGGTGTAAATGACCAAGTGGCCAGAATACAAACATATATTTTTGAAGTCGAAGTAGGTGGTTTTATTTAAAAGAGATACTAGAAAAAGGGAAAAGGCAGACCATGTCTTGCCCTCAGGCTTCACATCACAACTGGAAGAAACCTAAGTAGGGATGACACTGTACCATGTGCATTCCAGTGCTCAGCTGGGTCTTACAGGGCTACAGACCTGAGACCCTTTACCAGTGAAAATTCAGGCCATTTAATGCAAGTGGAAATACTAAATTAATTATCCAGATTAATTTAATATAGGGAAAAGCCCAAGCTTCTCTTCTCAAGATATTGTTCCAGTAGCCTTACACTAGCTTCCACTTACCTCCTTAGAAGATTCAAGTAATCTTTTATGAGCTCAGAGACATTTTTTTTTTTTGCATAAGAGAAAGGCTTTTGAATGAGCTTGATACTCTTTTTTCTTCTTTGATCTGTCTAATCACATGAATTAATTGACTGTTAAAAATTGTAAAATTCAAATATCTTTCAAGAATTCCATAGAAATACTGAACTATGTCACAAATCATGCTTAAGATCACAGCTTCATATACTCCCCCCAGTGCCATGTGACTACCAACCCAGTATTGATTTCCTTTCATCTCAAAAACTGAGATGATATTCATTGCCAAAATAAAAAGCTGTCTGAGTTATGAGAATGCACTGCCAGCATGTTCCAGGATGAAGCAGAGATATAAAAAAGTGGGGGAGGGGGTAGGGAAAGCATATGTGAAAAAGCTGAATATACTCTTGCGAGAAGATATACATTGAAATAAGGCTTTTGTAGCCAAACAATACAGGACAAAACGTAATGGATGGATGCCCCAATTGTCCAAAGCCGAATGGACCTTGCCTCTGGTTTAGCTTAGGGAAGACTTGAGTGATGGCCAGCCATGTCCCACTGGATTTGTTCCTGCACATTCTTCCTCAGCTAAAACCTTTTATTTTGTTTCAGCAACTAAGACTCTACTGCGAATGGGAGAGAAGGATGAGACAGGTCAGGGTGTAAATAAGCAAACTTCAGATTAGCTCAAAATAATGCATTTCCCCCTTGCTGCTCTCTAACTGCCAAACAATGGTCCTGCTCCAGCTCCTGAGCTTCACGTGTACCTCCTACTGTGTCTGGTACTTCACGTAATGTTTTAAAGTGAAAGATGAAGATGTGATTCACAGTGCTCACTCTCCAGGAAACTGGTCTCCTTTCAGTATAAACTGTAAAGATAGTCAGTGTGCCTAATATAAAACAGTCCTCAAAAGACAGGGCCTGCTACTCTCTGTGGTCTGCCTGGGGAACAAGAGGGTAGAAGCCTTTGGCAGAAGATACTCTAAACCCACATATCCATCTCAAAAGTGCACACTATGATTCAGTCCTTGATTTCATGGGGCTTGAACAGGACCTGAAGCACAAAGACTCTTGTTGCTTAACTTAGTACTGTGTGACAATAACCCAGCTTTGAGTCCAAACAGATCT
Source organism: Callaeas wilsoni (assembly GCA_013398955.1). Lineage (NCBI taxonomy): Eukaryota > Metazoa > Chordata > Aves > Passeriformes > Callaeidae > Callaeas > Callaeas wilsoni. Next base: position 223,219 of record VWPU01018054.1, read on the forward strand.
GAATCCCTCAAAGAAAACAATTCTCTTCCCTTAGTCAGAGAAAGCCTTTTCTCTTTATTCCAGCTCATCCTAGGTGAAACAGGCATTTTCTTTTCAAAATTCTTTTATAACCTGCCATGGCATTTTTCAGGTCTGTCTCCCCTTTCCTGAAAGAGACACAGCACAGTCTCTGCCCAGGTACTGTCTGAAGCAGATTGGCATCACATGTGCTGTCCCTGAACCAGCTGCCTCATTGCATTGCTATTGATTCTGAGTTGGATTTCTGCAGCAAATCTATTGCATTTCCATTAGCAAGACTGCAAATGATGAAAACGCTCATTTATATCATTCCAGCTCTGCACCACAATTAACCTGCTACTTAGCCTCCAGCAAGCCAAATTGTGCTTTCTCATCTGATGCAGAGAAAGTTCCCCAAGGTTTCTCTGTAACTAGAAGTTAGGCACAGCAAATCCGAGGTAGGCTGCTGTGTGCTTTATTTCCAGTGCATTAACAGGAAATCAAACAATATAATTAGTGTAAAAAATACAACAGATATGAAATGAGGATAATTTTAGTCCTCTGCAGTGGAAATCCAAACCCTGACTTTTGTAATTATATCAATTATTAATCAGTTTTGCTTAGAAACTTTTGCTGCAGAACAGTCACAGGTGTCATTTTTTTAATAAAGAAATAACAGCCATATACTTTGTCTATCTATTGTATTCTCTATAATCACATATGTGTCTGTAGACAAATGAGGAGGAAGAACATGCAAGAGGCTCCATGTAGCACAAATACATGACTTACTCTCAGGGAAGTTTACAAAGCAAAATGAAGCTTTAAAAAATAAATACAAGTGCAGACTACTGTTTTGTACTGAGAAATTCAGACTGTTATTAAGAAAAACACTCCAAAAAATACTGCTTCTTCTCCACTATATTCTGTGCACGATGAATGGTACATGAAAGGAAGACCACACCCATGAGGAAAATTTGAAAGCCATGAATTTGGGATGCTTGTCCAAGAGAAAGAAACACAGGACCAATCTGTACAGTTTGCTGCATGCTAGATAGAAGAACTCTTTCTATGCAATCAATGAATGCTAAAAAGGGGGGTGGTAGAGATACAGAAAGAAACAAAACAATAGATTTGTCTGAGCAAACTCTGCTTGCTGAGGACACTTTGAAGACAGTGTGAATTAACCAGACTGGGGAGAAGAAGTCTCAGTTATCACTTTAGAAGGCTTAATGGACCTCAACTCCCTAAAAATTGCTGCATCTTATGCATCTCACCCCATCAGCCCCCATGAGTGTTCCTGTCACAAGTATATACATCTAGGAGCCGTCGTGACCTTTGGAACAGCAGAGAAATACAGACTGGCTGGCTCAGTACAGTGGCACTTGCTTTATTGCTGCTTGCTAATGGAGGCCCAGTTGTGTCTCCTGGGCCTACTGAGATCAGCATCTCTTTACTGTGCTCCTGAGTTAGGCTCAAAACCTGTCTGGTATCTTAACCGTGATTAATTGTAACTTCCTGTGACAAGTTGTTGTTAATTCACAGGACACATAAAAGAAAAGTCATGGCATTCAAAATGAGTCCTCATAATGTGTAGTAGATATTTAACTTAGAAACGGAATTGCAATGGTAGTCTCCCCATAGACTCATAGGGAAAGAGAATGACTCCTGTTAGACTCACTCTGGGAATTGCCTGGGGGAACTCTCCCTTTATGCTGGATATGCAGCTGAAGGCTAACTAGTTTCCTAATGCAGGCACTTAAGTCAAGTATCTGAAGCTAATCAAGTCCAGTACCCTGTCAGAAATGGACCAGCATGTGCTCTAAGTTGCTCTCTTCTTGCCTCTTCAAGTTTTGGAGAAAAAACAATCTCTCTTGTGGCACTGCCCTGCACAGCAACAGTGAGCACAGAAAAGGCTGAAGCAGAGCATGTGCTGTATCATCTCTTGTCTCCCGTGAGTACAGTCCCCTGCGGCTCTCTGAGACACCCCGACCTTGACACGTCCAGAGGTTGCCAGGCATGGACTCAACCCTATGGTGTTGTGATGGGGATTTGAAATACAGAGCATGGGTCAGAATTAGACTCCTTCAAGAATAAGAACAAACATTGCATGAAGCTGCTATGAACAAACCTTCTGTCCTTAAATTGAAGTTAGAGGGCTGCAGCACCTATAAGTGGAGGGAGAGGCTCCCTCTAGCCTGCCATCAAGCTAAAGTACAGACCTTCGGAAATCACTGTGAATAGGAGAAACGACATCAAATGCAGAGCTGAGAAAGAATGAGTGGAAGTGAAAGAGGCAGGGAAAAAATTGTAAGGAATATTTATGGTATGATACAAGGAACAGTACAATTTTTATTCAATTTTTCCCATCTCTAGATCTAAAAAGACACAAGAAATTTAGCCATTGTGCCTCAACTCAAGACTGATCTCGCTCCTTTTATTATACTATGCCTTTATCAATATAGAAATATTCCTTTCCTTTTGGCTTACCTTTTGTATTTCAATATTATTTTTCCCTTGCTGAAAGAGAAAGAAAAGGTGAATGTTTTAAAGCATTGCCATAATTAGGGAGCTTGTTAATCTTGGAGGGGAGCTTGTCAAGTTAGGAGGGGAGGTGAGACTATTTCCCAGGTAAGCAACCACTACCAGGCCTCAGAAGCAGTATTTTAACCTTTTTCCACTGAGGATGAGAAAGCAGCATCCTCTGCTAATACTGACCCAGCATACCTGAAGTGGAAGCAGAAATCAGAAACATGAGACGGGAGTTGCCCCAGTCAAAGGCGGCTGACAGTAATGAAGAACCTCTTTTCCACTTTGCCGCGTTCCCTAGGTGAGGGCCAGCACAAGTGAGACAGGAAGGAGTGCTGTCTGCCTCACAAGGGACATCCACAGGTCCAGTGCTGCAGGGAGATGAAGACATGCCCATTGATCATCCGCTGGCCACCAGCATGGCATGTGTGTAGCTGGCCCATCAGTGCACAGTACCTGAGCTGGCCAGAGAAGTCAAAAGTGAAATGGATGCAGGGGCTGTGTGGATGTGCCACCCGGCACGTGCATCCTCTGGACCCTGCTCTCTGATGGGCCTTTAGCTCTGCTCTCAGGCAAACCACTCCAGAAAAATCATGCTGTGGTCTGTCTCCTGTCCTGTCTCTTCTGTGCCCTGTGGCACTTCACCAAGTCATGACAGCAGTGGTCCTAAAGCCAAGGCCTGCTTGGGTACCTCTGCTCTGGGGCAGAATCAAAGCGCAGGAGCACTGCACTATTTTGGCAGAGCTGTCACCCCAGAAAGGCAGGCTCCATATGGGCCTTTCTGGGTATTTTGTGGGGAAATCTTCTTAAATGGAAAGAGGAGGCTGTAGGAAGACCTTTAAAGAGGAGAATGGTTGGTTTGCAAATATATAAAACTATTATTACAGAAACACAGTTTTTGCAGTACTACAGAGCTGAATCTCTAACCTGCCTGGATAAAAGTTGGAATTGTATTTAAAGATGATAATGTTAGAAGAAGTAAAATTTAGCTCCTGAACTGAGTTGGCATTATTACAATCTGCATGTCTTCTCAGAGGGAGGGAGATTGTAGGTTAGAGTGTATTATTATATCCTGCTTGTAATAATATCTTCTCTGGTGTAATTATGCTAAGATTGGCAAGCTCCCTAAATATGGGAATGCTTTAAAACATTCACCTTTCCTTTCTCTTTCAGCAAAGGAAAAAATGATATTAAAATACAAAAGGTAAGCTAAATGGAAAGAAATATTTCTGTATTGATAAAGGGCAAAGCATAACAAAAGGAGCAAGACCAGTCTTGAATCTAATACACCAGACACAATTACCAGGATTGTCTCTCTTCTGCTTTCTCTTCCAGGCTCCAGCAGAAAGAAGAATCAATTAGCCCTCTGCAGACTATGACCTTGAAGGATACAGCTTTAAGCGGAATATGCTGAGTAAGACAGAAAAGAGAGGAGAATAGAAAAGGATTTGGAAACTCATGGAAGGGATAAGTTCAGAAACAGTACGTCAAGCACAGAATATGAAATGTGCATTCCTTTTTTATTTCTGCACTGGAAAGAAAATTTGCAGCACATAAAGGACTTTCTGGGAACATGTTACCTCACTCTGCCTGAAAAGAAAAAAAGGACACTGAAAGGCAAAAGAAGGGACAATCCAATTTGCAGATGCTACTTTTCAAGCCATGTCACTGAGAATTTTATATCTGTCAAAGGCATTAAAAAAAAAGTTAGCACTGATGCAATCTGTCAACCTCTCCAACAAATCTTGCTCTACATAAAACACAATGATGTGTTTGAAATGCAGCTGTTTCAAAAACCCCAAGATAGTGCTTTAAGGGCTGTCCAAAAAAGTTCTTTTCATGCCTCTTGGAATTCTTAGGCAGACCTTCTGCAGAGTATTTTTCCAGCTAGATTATCTTATTTTTCTTTGCAGGGAATCAGAGATGCTTGCCATAGTCAAAATTATGTACCACAGTTAGAATGAATTCTGTTTATGCAACATTCTCCCTCAGAGCAATCCAAACTTGCTACCAGTTCTCCTTCTCCTTTCAATCTGCAGCTATGGAAGTCTACAATGCCTTAAAACACATTTATCTTAAAAAAATTAAGGCAAAATTAAGCAAAAAACCTAAACCTCAAAAACTCACACACACACAAAACCCCTAAATCAAAATTTAAAAAAAAACCCTCTCAACCCAATCACCTAGTTTCTGGACCACCATTTATTTCCCAGATATGAGCAGATCTGAATGGAGATAATGGCTTTCTGTCAGTGACAGCTCCAGAGAATCTTTTCTGTGCCCCCCCGCCCCTTCCTTTACTTCAGAGATGAAGTTAGCATGTTATTGATAAAGGTTTGCCTCATATGTGGAAATTCAAAAGGGATACTTGAGGCAATTTTGATTGAATAGTGGTCTCTGGTCACTTCATGAAGCAAAATGTGTTAAAAAGTCATATATTTAACGTCAGAATATTTGCACTACAAAAAATATTTTATGCTTCAGCAATATTTTTTAAAAAAGCTCACTTAGTATAGTTCTATTTAATTGCAAAGGTGGTTAATTCAAGTAATACCACAGATAAGCCCCCGTCACTTAATGGTACAGCAGTGTTTCTTTATTGGACTGTTTCCACCTGCCAGATTACTTTTAATCTGAAGGATGGTTGTCACCCATTATCTAAGCAAAAGGCAGCAGGGTTTCTACAGGAATACTCAGAACTTTCTTTCACTGGTTCTGAACTGCTGTTCAAGATTGACTCTCAGCTCAAAGGACCTCCTCTGAAATCACTGTGGTTATGCTCATTTTCACTGGCAAGGTGGTTGGCCTAAAATGTTAGATCTAATCCAAACTCCACATATCTATACTAAGTCCAGTCCGAGTGGGGCTAAACTTGGAAGTGAACTTCTGGTGACTTTAGAGCTCCAGGCTGAGGTCCATTATGTGCCATCTTCAATGTGGCCAACCTGCAGCATTATAGGGAAGGCATGAGGGAGAACACATGGCATGAGGTCCCGCATGGAAATCTGTGAGGAATGCAATTTTTCACTCTGATCACTGCAGCTTTCCACAGGAAACCTCAGCCCTGTGCTCTCAGCAGAACAGTGTGCTGCCTTCTCTTTTACTAGTGTTACACAGCTTTACACAGCTCAGCAATTGCTGGCTTGGTCTGCTTCGAATTTGATGGGCTAAAATCATGAATGTCAAAGAAATGACACTTCAGCAATGCAGTATTTTGATGCTTTATGATCACTACTGAGGAAATGATACCTTTCTTTTGTTTGTTTTTAGGATGAGCAAAGACTAATTTGGAAATTGATTCTTCCTACATTGGCAAGAATGCTTTCCTGAAATGCCCCACAAAAGGCAGTAAGGCAATATATGAGAAACAAGTTAAAAAAAAATCAGCTTCTAGAGATGGGGAAAGGCACAGAGAAAGCTTTGCTCTTTAGAGAAAGGGAAAGATCATAAGCTAGATGCTAAATTAATAGTTGCCAGTTTCTAACTGCTTCAAATCTGCTGTCGCTTTTTCTCACTGTTCTGAGAGTTTCAGGAGGATGATAGGGATATTTGCCAGCCACAGACTTCAGGAAATATGTACCAGAAGTGCTCTGCTGGCAAGGCAAAGAACGCACATGGAAGATCCAGCACAGGACAAAAAGCCAATTTATAAGGAAAATACACCATGTGGAATAGCTATCAGATAAACCCTTGAAACAAATCACATACTTCCCTACAAGTGGATGCAGAGAAAAAGGTGGTACTAGCCCTTTACAGACATCCCAGATGAAGTCCTGCATTTCTCAGAACTAAGTTCTGAGAATTCTAGATGCTTTTCTCGGAAGGTAACCCATGCTATACCTGTCTTATCATGATTAAGCTTTGCAAACCAATCACATGCCCTCCTTGTAGACAGTCCCAGAAACTTAAGTGCCTTTTTTCTTTTTTCTTTTTTTTTTTTTTTCTTTTTTTTCTGTGAAAGGGAAAAAACCAAAGAAACACATAGCTTTTACTTACAAAGTTTTGGAGCAGTTTGGAGATTGGTTTCTGTTGGTTGTGCCTGAGACGCTGTGGTAGGCTCCAGGGCGGGTGGTGACAGCGAAGGTGTGGCAGAGGACAACAACCCAACATCTAGGATGCGGTTATATAGAGAAGGCTGGAGGAATGGTTTGGAGGGTACAAGTGAGCTGTCACTGTGCACTGTCACTTCAGCCTTGCTCTTGGGGCTAGGTACGAGGAAGGGTGAGGCATACACCTCCGAAGGCACCCAGGCAGACAGAGCTGTAGGATCCACAGCACTCTTTGGGTCTTGTCCTATCCTCCCAGGGTCAAGGTGGGTAGGAGAGTCATACTCAAAAATCTTGTCCACAAAGACCCACTTGAGGCCAGCAATGCAGAGGCAAAGGCTAAGCAGGCAAGCCAAGATAGGGGCGATGCAGATCTTTTCAGAGTTGAGGCAGCCCTTCAGTCGCTCTGCCTCCAGGCACGCACAGCAGGTTGCGGCAAGGCCTGCTATCCCTTGGACCCTCCTGTCCTCTCTTTGGGTCCCCCGCATGTTCTCCTCATCCGGGAGCCCGTTGAGGGACGCATCAGGGCTCAGCTGAGCTGAGGGGCTGGGGAAAGTGTCGGCAGCTACTTCAGACATGTTTAAGCATCAGCTCTCAAACAGCTCACCTCCAAAAGGCCTTAACTCTATCACAGTCCATTACTGTGAGACACAGACAAAAAGAGACGGTAGTAATAGTCACAGTGCTCTGCAAAAATCACAGAGTGGGAGTCAATAAAAGGTCGAAGCTCAGCAACATCATCCAAACTGGGAGAGGAGTAATGCACAGGAAAAATTAGATCCCCCCTGTCCCTCTGTCCCCAAGCCCTCTGTCACTGGCTCTGCTTCTCTGAAGTGAGAATAGCTTTGCAATTACTGAGCTCCTGTTTGCTAGCCACTTTTATAATTCCTTAAATGCCTCTCAAGCAATTCCAGCTCTTCTGCAGGGGGAAGAAACATTCCCCCAAAAGCAAGCACAACAAAACAAAACAGGGGGAAGGAGGGTGATGAGATAAAGAAAACCACAAACACTGAACAAACTGACAGGATTAAGTAAACCAGTAGCCCAGAGCGAAAGGCAAGACTCTCACCTTGAGCATCTGAGGCTGGTATCTGCTTAGACGAGGAAAACAATTGTCATGCGGTAGAAGGAGCAAAAGCAAAATCTCTAACAACAGCGGCAGCGGCAGAAGTGACAGTAGCAGCAGCATCCTGTCGTGTTACAGCGGCGGCTGAAAGAGGCTGAATCATTACAGAGCAGCAGGTGCTCGCTGTCTGAGCATCACTGCAAACAATATCATTACAGAGAGGTTTGAAAGCAAGAGCGATGCCAAGACGGTGGTAACTCCCTTTATCTCCCCTCCTTCTTTGTCCTCCTTGAGCGCTCATTCACTTTCCTCCGTTCCCCCCCGCCCCGCTCC